>WBNO01024113.1:0-80657 GCA_013400575.1 Peucedramus taeniatus
TATATATATATAATCTTAGATAATGACATCCAAGCTCAGTGATAGGGATAAAAATATAGTCATTTTGAAGTTCTGAAACTCATAAAATTGCCATATCTAGTTTATTCTGCATTCCCCAGAGCATTAAGCAGTTTAGCACAAATCTAATTTCCCACCAAACAGCTCAAGGCAGTTAATGCTCAGTTTGGCTCCAAAGAATTAAATACACTGTTATAAAGTGTGATAGTCTGTGTAACTCTGTAGATAAACCCATTTTCCAATATAAGTGTACCAAGCATGAAAAAATAGGAGGCTGCTGTTGTATGAGGGATGACTACAATGGAAATAAAGGTGAAATTAAAGGAAAATTTCTGCAAGGCTAATTAATAACAGCTAGTAGGAAAGGAAGAACTTGTAATGCTAAATGAGTAAAGGATAAATCAAAGGAATTTACAGGTAAAGGATATTCAATGTTCTAATCATTGTGAGGCATAAATCTTAACACAGAGATGCAGCAGACTATGAGTTTAAAATTTTCATGTCACAGTGGTGTGGAGTGAAATGGATTTTCTGGGTCCCCTAATATACCACTATGTGAAGTCTGGAAAGGGGCTGTGGTAGTTGTGACTTTAGTGTATTACTCCGGACAAAAGAGGATATATGAGCTGAGAAACTCAGTTCTGCAGCTCCGCTACATATACAGAATTAAAAAGTATCAGGGAGCCTGGAATCTGACTCAAATTGTACAGGATGTACGGCCAGGGAGATAAGAATTTCAATTTTCTAAATTCAAAGACAAAATGAGCCCAGGAGACCAGCATGGCAATAACATGAAAATTGAAATGGAAGTTTTGTCTCCAAACTGCATCCCCTGTACCCTTAGGAGAGGGGAAAATAGTGAGAATAACACACTTAATTTGATAAGAAGCTACTGTATGTATTATATAGGTCACAAGTAATTGTAGCCAGCTTCACAGATACTTTCAAACCTACATTTCAAAAGGAAAAGTTAAAAAAATCAGAAATTTAAAAACAAAAAACAACAATGCAACTTAGAAATGCCTTTGAGAAGTTGAGGAGAGTTTCCCCACTGACTAATTAAAACCAGGCTTTTACCCTTACTGTTTATAATTAAAGCACTCTTTCACGTTTCTGAGTTCTCTATCTGAGAAGAATAAACAGAGGGATTTTGGCTGTGGGACTTAGGGACCTCCAGAAGTCAAATGCCTGCTATCTGCCAGGATGCCATTTTAAAAGGTTACCTATGGGAGAGCTTTTTTCCCCTTGTCCCTCACTTAGGGATGCCTCTGGTAAGCTCTGCTGGAGAAAGCTGTTTCATGACATTCTGCAACACACCTGTTTCCTCCCAATGACAGCCTGATATTTCTAGATTTGTAGCAGGTGTATCTTCTTTTTCCTGAAGTAAATGTGTGCTTCACAGCAATAGGATACAGATTAAGAGCATCCTGCCTGAGTTGCAGAAGCCATCCTAATCTCAAGAGATTTGGAGATGGCCTTAAAGAGTGATTGTACATATCTCCATTTTTATTTGTATTACACCAATCCCTTGATATCAGAGGTGAACTGTGTTAGGAATGGGAGGAGATCATCTTCCTCTGAAGCTCCTAACTCAGGAAGGATGGACGAGAAGGGAGAATGTACCTCGGGTGGCATTACATGCCAGTGATGGAGCTGACAACTGAACCTTGTGCTGTAGACTTCCAGGTGTAGTTCCTGAGTTCACTGCTGTGCCTGCAGTGAAACTCTCTATGCCGCTTTTAGCCCTTGCAGGTTTAAGCTAGTTTTCAGCAGGTCCTGTTTTTTTTGGTACATGGGTAAAATTCCCTGCAGTGCTGAAAGCCATTGAGACCGAGAAACCATTAAAATCCCAGTGTTTGAATGCAAAAGTAGATTAAATGTATGTTGGATGCTTTGCGAAAGGGGGAGTTTTACAAATCCTGTGGATCATGCTATGTTCTTTGGATGCTTTCTTGTTCTTGAAGTGTTTCTCCCGAGTTGCTTCCTTTTCTGTGCTGTTCTTCCTTAGTTAACCTGAGGTGTCTAATGCAACTTCATGAATTTATTAATCTGACAGGCAGGGAATGCAGAGTTCTGATTTTCACTATACATTTCATGTTTCTAATGAATCCAGTACGTTTCAACTTAATGGAGCTGAATTACTAATATTAACCACACTATGCAGCACTGCTTAGCACCTTTCATTGCTGCTGCTGCTCCAGTGTCAAACTCCCTTCCAGGCGAGATGGCAACGGTGCATATAGCTCTGCACCATATGGAGCAGTCAGAGAGATAGCACTTTTTGGGGTATGTAAAACGGAAGGTTGCTGAAATTAGGTCTTTGGACTTTATTTCAATTTGTACAGGAGTTTTCAGTGGCAGTATTCTAGATTTTGCATCAAACGTGACCTCTCACAGAGAAGAGTGTAAGAGAAAGTCAAGATTTTGATGGACACAGATGGAGCCAAGCTAATAATTAGTTTCCTGTTCCTTAATGGTTTTATTTTCTTCACTTTCTTCTAGAAGTTTTTCTCATAAGCTAATACTTCATAGAAGGGAACCTCCATGTTGTACTGGAATATATGCTGTCAAATATCAAAGTGAATACATATAAATCCCATTTTAAAGCTATCTTAGGATGTCATCTAAAGTATTCACTGTATGGATTGTCATTGTTGGTGTCTTTGTATTTTTTCTCAGTCTTGCCCTTTGGTAGGAACAAAAAAGCTAGTTGAAGGCTGAGTTCTGCTCTTTGCTGGTGTATTGTTCATAAAGCTAGAGAAGTGGTGAATCTTTCACTAAAAAGAAACTTTTATTTTCTTACTGATGCATTTTCTAAGTTATTTTTGACAACTATTATGTTGAAATGTCAATGTCTAATCCATTCTTCTACTATGCAGGTGAAATAAAAAAATTAGTGTCAGACTGTCTGATCTCCAAATATTCTGCTTATACTCAGAACTGAACAGCCCAATTTCTCCTGAATCCTTGCACTTCTGGGCTTTTACCAGTCAAGTGCCTCTGGTGTCTTGAAACAGCAATGAAACACAGGTGGTATTTAGGCAATCTTATCATTACCCCAGTTACATTTCAGTGAATGTAAGGTTTTCTGAATGCTGCTAAGGAGGAGCTGTGCTGGGGTGAGGATAGGCGTGCTTGGGCTTGAAGGGTGCTGAGCAGCCAGCTCCAGTCAGGCACAGTCAATGGGATTTGACTCTGAAGGGAACGTGTCTGCTTCCATGTTAGAGTTATGTTAACATGTTAGAGTATGTGTTATGTAACATGTTAGAGTAATGAATTATGAAAATCTGTGAAGTATGGTTTAGAAGTGCTCAGAATCCTTATTGCCAATGTGTATTACAGATCATTTTTCTTTACACTGGGCTTCCTGCCAGTAGTGATACATGCTTGAGGGTAAACCATGGTTGCATTTTGCTGTCTGCAGCCTAGGTGGAAAGCCTTGTCTTTAGATGTCTGGTTACCTGGCTGGAGGTAGTCTTGTGTCTGTAAAGAGCTATGACTACAAAGAAACAACAAAGGACATTTGTTTTAAATGCTTCATTGTGAATGTAACAAGGTAAATGAATATGAAAACAGACTCTGCTAAAACCTAGAGTCTATTGTTTTATGGTATTAAAATTAGAATAGAAATTTTGTCTGTTTCTTTCTGGAATGAGGAGGTCTTTTGAAAACTAATTGTCCAGGTTAGAAAGTGAGAAGAGGGGGTCTTTTGGGGTGCTAATGTTCTATGCATATATAGAGTACTCTGTGGAAAATAAATATATCAGGTTAGCACACGATAGGCTCTTTGACCTTTTCATTCAAAAGATCAGGCATGAAACAACGATAACACTAATAAAGCCTTTTGGAAACTCTTGAATTGCTAACTTTTATTAGCTATACTTAGATCTAAGTAGTTTAAGTCTCCCTCAGGGACCACTGCTTTATTCCACTTGATTAACCATACTTTGTGCTTGCCTCCAAACCATTCTTTTTTTAAAGATATTACAAAGTTCTGCTTAATAATATACTGCATGTGTTTTTACAGTACATAGTACTAACTGGCCACAGTGTCAGTGATGTTTCTTAACAGCCCCTCTCCTGTGCTGGCTTTCCTTCCCTAGCAGGTAAATTTATAATTTCTACCACTGACATTTCCAGCTCTGCTTCCCAGGACCAGCTTCCTTCTCTCAGTAGATTAGTTTGCATTTTTCAGGATTAAAAAGGTTTAGAAAGCAACAGGGAGCTGGCAGGAAGAGCACGAGTTTTTAGAAATGTCAAAAAGTGTCAAACTGGCAGCCATGTGGGGGAGAGAAGCACTTTTCAATCAGTCTGTTCCAGAAATAGCATCACTAAGAAAGGACCAGGGGGCACCACAGAGATGGTAATAAAACTTTCTTCTGTTCTAAGCTGAGAAGAGAGATTTTCTCACTCCTTGAGGCAACCAAGGCCCAATAAATCAAGCAGCAGGGCTTACAATATAATAAATAGCCAAACTTACTAAAATAGCTCCATAGGGGTGTCTGGAGGGGAGGACAGATATAGCAGGATAAGATGGCTTTTAGCTGCATATTTGTTTCATTGCATTTCTTTTTAGTGTCCTACCTTTCTATTCTCCTCTGCTCTTTTTTTTTTTTTTTTTTTTGGTCTCTCCTCCTTTTAGAAAGCATGTGAGGATTGCTCAAAATGTTATAAAATATAATACGTGCCTCCTGTGGCAAAGATTAACAACAGTGCTGCTGCTTGGTGTGGGGCAACAAACAGCAGCAGTATCTTGACAGGCCTCAGAGTTAATCTCTTTGCACTTAGGCTTTAAGTATAAATTATTTGTAATGGCAAATTACATCCCCTGCCTCTCCTGTAGAAGATGTGTGCTGGTTGTGGCTCTTTTGTAGGTGCTAAACTGTGCACGGAATAGCTCATGGTTCAGAGTGAGTGTGGCTTGGTGGGATAGAGAGAGAAGGGAAAAAATCAGTGAAGGAGCTGTGAAGGTCTCTAGAAAGTCAGCTAGAAATCTAGGTTTTGCACTGAGGCTAAACCAGATTCTTTGCTTTTCTGGACCTGATTCCTCACAGCTCGGATAGCAAAAGGCCATTTCTGTCTGACAGTCTGATGATTCTACCAATAAATATCCTTCTTCACTCTCACTCACTCCATCACTCCATGCGTTCATCCTCTGCCTGGTAAAAGTCCCATTATAGTAGAGAGTGATGCAATCATCATATATGCTTTGAGGGCAAAGTCTTGTTCATATTTAGTCTCTAATTTGGAATCACCTACTCCAGGGATCTGGCAGAAGACCTGCCTTAAAATTTTTACTCTGAAAGCAGTCCTCATTTTTTCCTTTTATAAACATTACAGCTCTGTCCAGGTTTTAGAGTGGTTTTATTCTGGGTGAGTGCCATCTGTTCTCAGCATATTGTTTCAGTCTGATAAAGGTTTGGAAATAGTTTGCTTCAAATTATCATCTATAGTGTCTTATTCAGATAGGAATGTGATTTCTCACTCACGTTGGAAAGAATATAAACTGTTGCTTGACTGGTTGATTTAGGAGAAGCTTGAATATTAGACTGTGGATGTTTATTATATCTTTCCAGGGGCAAAATCTAATATCTGTCAGTGAAAATGTCATGATTTTCAGACATTTTCTCTGGCCAGAAGGTAGTTGGTACTCGCAGATATTTTTCTACATTATCATAGCAACACTGCCTTCGATGCTTTACTTAACAAAATGCAGTGACAAGTCCTGCAAAGATCTACATAACTGCATAATCTTGTCATAAAGTTAATAGGTACTAGACTAAAGGCATGAGGATAAATCTTCATAAGCTCTTCCAGGATCAGAGCACAAGACCAATTCCACATATTTAAAAAAAAAAAAAAAAAACAAAAAAGCAAATTCTAGGACACTCTTATTCCCAGAATCTTAATGAGCTTGAGAAAATAGAAATGAAACAGAAAAAGAATATTTTCTTAGAAGTCCCATTATCCAAGTGCAAACCAAAAGACACACCTCTCCAAAACATTAGTCTCTGCATGGTTCAGGCCTGTGAGTGATCAAATCAGTCAGTGGGGAATCCATAATGCAAGAGCAGAAGGCTGCTAAATGGCTTCACTTTGATCCAGGTTATGGGAAGTTCTGGAAGACTGGAAGAAGTCCTGGAAGACTTTAAGTCTCAAAGTTGGTGAGTGGTTTAACCCCAGTCAGCAACTAGAATCATGCAGTTGCTCACTCACTCACCACATGGTGGGAGGGAGGAGAGAAATGGAAGAGTAAAAGTGGGGAAACTCCTGGATTGAGATAAAGATACATTAATAGGTAAAGCAAAAGCCATGAACACAATCAAGCTAAACAAGATACAATTCATTCCTTCCCATGGATGGGCAGATGTTCAGTCAACTCCATAGAAGCAGGGGTCCATCACATTGAACTGTGACTTGGGAAGACAAACACCATCCCTCTGAATATCCTCACTTCCTCCTTCTTCTGTCAGCTTTATATACTGAAATGATGCTACATAGTATGGGATATCCCTTTGGTCATTTGGGGTCAGCTGTCCTGCCTGTGTCCCTTCCCAGCTCCTTGCACATCCCTCACTTCCTGGAGAAGCAGTAGGAGAAGCAGGGAAGGTGTTGATACTGTTTAAGCGCTGCTCAGCAGTAATGAAAAGTTCTCTGTGTTATCAACACTGTTTCCAGCACAGGTCCAAAACCCAGCCTCATACAAGCTGCTATAGAGAAAATTATCATTCTCACAGTCAAAACCAACACAATGAGCCATGGATAGTAATTAAAAAACCTCTTTAAGTGCTTTCTTTCTCCATCAGTTCTCAGACAATTTCAAAAAATACATTTTACAGTATCATCTTTAGGTCTTTCAGCACATTTAGGAAAATATGCCAAATGTCTGCATCATAAGATATCTATGTGTCTAGGACTCCCTGTGGAGGAACAGATTTGAAGTGCCACGGGTTGAAGCAGAGCTCTCAAACAAGCACTTCAAATGCTCAGACCTGTTACTTTCCTCTGTAGCTTTAATTCAATAGCTTCAAAACTAACCCCCTTCCTTATTTCACACATTGGCATGTCATCCATTCATTCCCTTTCCCACTCAGGTATACTTAGAATTCTTTCTGGACTTTCCCATCTACCCCTGCAGTGGGCCATTGAGTCCAGGAGACAGGCCACAAGGAGGTGGTGCGGATGGGATGGTTTTACAAGATTACAATGTCCTAGTGTGATACGACATGTAGCCCACCAAGACTGGTGCCTCTCTCCTGGGATATTCTCTTCCTCCAGTGCTGGGATATGACATGAATAACAAAGCTTTTTGCAAGTGAAGCTGGTAGCTAGTGCACTTTGCATTATGTTGTCTCTTGGTCTGCTTTTTATTCCTGACTGTTGCAGAGTGATCTAAAACTACAGGAACCTGCTATAGGTCAGAAAAGAACTGTTTTGTGTGTGGAAAGAGTCCCTTTTTTCCCCGTGGAAGTGGTTTGTGAAGGGAAGCTGCATTTCAGTGCTACCTTTCTCAGACAGTAGACTGTGTTCACAAGGGTTGGGATCTCCCGTGACAATTCATACACAAGGCTCTTATCAATGTCATGTCATAATTTGATCCCTAGTAAAATCTGGACTGATGGCTCCATATATTATCTCTGAAGTGATAATGTTCAGGCATTAGCAGAATCTGATACAGCCTCACTGAACCATCCTAATAAACTGCTTCCACACAGGCTGTAACCTGGCTGTAGTGCAGGCTTCCCTATGGGGAACAAGCACTTTTGCTGTATACCATGTTGTCCTACAGCTGAGCTTCCAGACTGCCTCTTTAATTTCAGAGTGGCACGATGCTCCCGGCGTTACCTGGAAAACGCGAACAGAAAGGTGTCCCCACACCTTGCCGTATGTGTGTGTGTGTGTGTGTGTGTGTGTGTGTGTGTGTGAGTGTGTGTGTGTGTGCTTGTCCTGGGCAGACGCACCTCACTAGATGGCAGCAGCACCCCAGCTTTATGAAGTAGCTTCTGGGCATCCTCCCCCTCCCCCAAACCTGCCGCTCCTGACTGCAGCTACAAGGTAACAAAAAAACCCAAAAAACCAAAACCAACAACAAAAAAATCTCCTTCTGCTGTACACGGCTCAAATGGAAAAGCTGTGATATGCTGAATTCTGTGCAGCTTCATCATATCTCTCTGTCATACCTATATATATACTCACACATACAGATATCCATGTGTCAATGTAAAAATATATGTGTGTGTGTGCATATGTGTATTTTTATATCTAGGCTTTTCTTATAATAAAGAACCTTATAGCCAGGACTGACTTCCCTAGAGTCACAGGAAAGGGGAGTCAGAGCTGAGATGAGCCTCCTTGTGGGGCCTGTCTCCCCAGTGGTGTCCCACAGTATCCTTTGTCTCATACTACTGCACTGCAGAGCAGGCAGGTCTGGCTGGCTCTCTCCTCTCCCACAAATCTGAAGGAAGCAGTCAGCCAGGAATGGGGCTCACTGCTTGCTCTGCTGATGACACCATGCAGAAGCAACACTTGGTAAAGGAAAATAACTTATTCGGGAGATGCTAAAATTTGGCAGTGATTTTCTTCCTCAGAAACCCCCATCCAGTTTCCTGGACTGATTCACAGGCTGACACAGCTGCAGCCAGCTTCTGCTGTTGTAGGATGGCTCAGCTAGTTAATAAATATCGTGCCATACATTTAATTGAGCCCAGGATTAAATGTCTCAGCAGTGTAAGAGAATGTCACTTTTCCTGCCAGCTGCTGGCCATGTCCTCAGTCTCTCTGTGGGCAGTTGCATATGGTGAGTGTGATGCCCTGGACCTTCTGCAGCACACAAGCACAGGAGTGGAAGTGTCAGGGCAAACATAGAGGCTTGAAAGAAAAATGCTCTTGGCTGTGCTTGGCAGGGGCAGTGCAAGGTCTGGAAGTTAAGCTTGGCAGGAAGGAAAGACAGCAAAATAATTTCTCTAAACAAATTTATTGGCCTCTCTAGTTCAATATAGATAAAAATTGTAACTTTCGGCAGCTTCAGCCCTCAAGGTTGCATACAGCCCTCTATTCGTGTGCCTGTAAGTCTAAGCTTGAGTGAGAGCTATCATGTTCTGAAAAAATCTACACTTGAAATTAGAAAACAGAGACTGTTGGTGACCACAGTAGTTACCTATGTGCTGCAAAGCTAAGGAGGTGTAGTGCTGGGCCAGTGAATCAGGGTTGTTTCCTATCTTTAACTTAGCACCAAGCCATCCAAGACCTGTCAATCCTGCTTGTGTGAAGCCTGAAAAAAACAAGAAAAGGGCAATAGCCTGAAGAGTACCACCACATAAACAAAGAAATTGTGGAGGTTTTTAGTCCAGCTGGCCTCTTTTAGAATAAAGATCCATCAGAACACTCAGGCTCAGAGGGATCCCTAGTCTGGCTGAAGCTGAGGATGTTGAGCTGAGGGGCCAGGCTCCCTCATTGCCTTCAGTGCCACTGCTCATAGTGACCTGTTGCTTGGCAGTAGTACCCAGCAGCTGCATCAGGGAATTGTGTTTCCCCAGTGCTCCTCAGGGCTCAAATCCACTGTTTTTATGTTTGGCTGGGACTAATTAACTTAATTTCGTAGCTGCAGTAGTGACAGTGCATTTTTATTTGGCCAGGCACAGGCACAGAGAAGCATAAAGCTCTTTTTCATAATGTAAAGGTATTGTATATTGTATTTTCATAATGCTAAGACAGTATGTCTGGCACACACACCACTCATCTCCAAGGCCTCTGTTAGACTGTTCAGCTGAACATAACTTCTGTCCTCAGAAGATAAGGTGCATAATACTCACTGGTGTTTAAACTGGCTTATTTAAAAAGGTCAGAACTAAAGAACTGCATTCATGCTTGTTCACCATGTGTTAGAAAATTAAATATACTTTACATACACTGTCCATGGGCTCTGTGTCTACTGAAAGCATAATCAGCAGTGAAAGAGCAGTGGTATTATAGCTAAAAATGTGCTTGAATTTGTATTGCATGACATTCCAGCTGAGGTGAAGAAGGTCAAGTTGCTGGAAACACTGATTATCATTTTTAAGATCAATTCCAAATTAGCATGTTTTGTAAATTTTTTTTCAATATCAAATGTTAACTTATGGTTTAAAAGTAGTGTACTATTGGTTATGACTTAAAATTTATCTTTGACTAAAATGTCTATAATATCTGAGGTATTTTCAGATTCTCGGACAATCAGATTGATTTTGTGTGATTTTTCGGTTATACAAGCATTTGTTTTGCTAATTGAATATAGCGTACCTTAAATATAATTTCAAATTTTAGGTTGGGAAAAATACCTGTTTCTGATAGGGTGTCCCAAAAGCAGGTTGGGATTGCTGTTCATGATGCAAAGTAGAATGTCCCTATCCAAGATAGCAGTTAGCTTAAGAACTATACTGATAATTATGTCACATTTTATCATCACTTAATGATTCAGTGTCTACATGAAGTCTACCTGTTGCTACCAACAGATGCATTTGTACCATACAATGAAGACCTTTGTTCTCTTACAGAGAGAAGAAGCAGAGCCTAGAAAAATGAATTAATATATTTGCACTTATCAAAATATCCTGCTTATAGAGGATGATTAAACACTTGCTAAAATGTCCACAAATCTGAAAAAATGTACAGATTGCTTATTCTTGGGGCCATCAACTCCCCTGCCGACAATTAGCTCTTGGTTATCCAGATTTGTCCTGAGTGTTTGTAGAAGTTTAAGGGTTATCTACTGCCCCTTAATTAATCCAAACGGCATTTTACTAGCTGAGACAGTGTTTCTTCTCATGCTTACACAAAGCTCTCTATCATGTATAAGGCTATGTGGTTCCCAGTGAAGAAGCTGGGACACATGCTGTGTGTTGATAGGCACCGGAAAAAGCAGAGAAGTCTCTCCTGGCAACTTGTGCTGCTGATATGAAAATGTCAAGGAATCCTGGAAACTTTGCCAAAACTTCTTGTTTATAGATTATGACAACATGGGGATTCCTACAGTCCTGGGCTGTGTCTCTGTCACTTGTCCTCTGCCAGAAGGCACCGGTTAGTGTCTCCCTGGAATGACTCTTTCCCTGTCTTGGCCCTTTACGATTTTATGCTTCAAAAGACTTTAGCAGGTTGGTGGGAAAGACATCTCAGCTGCTAAAACACTCCAAATTTGTTTTGGTTTCTAGGCACCAAAAGGATTCTTCTGTGCCTGTGCATTATACTGAGACTTTGGCACTTCTGGGAAAGAAAGGTGCCTTGTACTCATAGCACTACTTGAAATCTTGTTCAAAACCTGAAATCGTTTTTGGTTGGGGTTTTTTTTTGGTTGGCTGTTTGGTTGGGATTTTTTTTTTTTTTAACAAAAAAAAAATGTTCAGCAAGCGCATCAAAGAAGTAAGTTCCTGATTATAAGTTTGGAAACTCAGCTATGAGTGAACACTCTTAACAGCAGGTAGATGAAGACTCAGCAATGTCTCATGAATATCCGAGGGGCAGGAGGGCGGCTAAGGCTCTCGCCTTCGCGGGTGAGGCAGGAATACGACTGTGGTGGAAGAAAGGAGTGGACTTCAAATGGAGGTATCAGTCCAAGTTTATTAAGGCAGGGACCTTGAGCCCAGCATGACCTCGCTTCGAAGACCAAGCTCTGGGCTATCAGGCATCTTATAAAGGGAGGAGGGAACAAAGATAGGGAGCCAATGGGGAAACATGGGGGTATGGACATTGGGAAGATGGACTTCTGGGGAGACCAATGGGGGTAACCTATGGGAGGAACCCCGGTTCCTGATCCAGTCACTCAACGCCCTTAACAGAAGTTTCTAGGGGAAGGGATGGGCTGCTGAGTGACGGACAGGACATCAGGGAGGGGTTGAGGGAGGAGGCAGCATGGGCAGAACCACTGAAATAGGGGAGAACTGGGATAAACCAAGGTACAGAACAGTTATAAAAAGCATATAAAACACAATGCAACAGCTGCCTCTTCTTGGGGACATCTCTGCTTCAAATGTGGTTTCTCAAATATGACACAAATTTCAAAGCTAAAAGCCAAATTCCCCTAGAATTGTGTTGCTCAGCTTTGAGAGCTTTCTGGAGATGCAATTTGTTTAAAGGTGTTCCTCTTTCTCGGTGTCCCTAAGCCCCTTGGAGGATGTTGTCTGAGACTAATCTCGTGAGGAGGAGGGCATGGAAGTGGGGCTGAGAGGTGAAGGTGGCATCACAAGCTCACTGGAAGCCATAGGCCATTTAGGGAAAATCAGGGCCTCAAAGTTCCAATGCCCAATCCTAGTTATGTAAACACAAACAAAACCAATCATTAAAATAGAAAGCCAGAGTTTGTTTAGCAGACAGAATGGCAGTAAAGAGGGAAATGAGATGTGGATAAAAGGTTTCCTATTCCACAACAGTCTAAGAGGTGAGGAAAAATATTCCTCTTGATAGCCTCAAGGTCATTTAAAAAAAAAAAAAAAGATAAAAGGGAGGTTTTACTGAGTAGCTGTATACCATAAATCTATAATAAAACAAGGGAATTTCTATCACATCAGAAGGATCAGATGGATGCAGATTTAATCTTGCAAAGTTATTCAACATCTCACTTTTAAGAGGGATCTTCACCTGTCAGGGACTGACTGCAGCTGAACAATAGGGATTGTGTTGGGATACACTATTTTTTTTTATGGACAGAAACAAAGAAATTAATGGAGAACTCTTCCAAATCTGATTCTGACTAGGAATCCTTGCAGAAAAGGTGAAGGGGACAAGCAGCCACTGGGAAGGAATGGGTAAAGAAAATCAGTTCCAAGTAAAAAGACTTTAATAAGTTGAGGAGTTTGATTTCTATTAGTTTTTGGGAAAACCCTCTAACAGTGAGGTAGAGGTAGAGTGTCAAGGAGAAGTGTGGAATGTCCATTGCTGGGAGGTTTGAATGAATGAGAAAGCTGGATTAAGGGGCTAGTAACTGGAGCAGAGGTTGTCCACTTGTGATACTTTCTGTACCTCTTCTTGACGATCTGATGATAAAGAGATCAGATAAAGAAGTTACTGAGTTTATAAAGTAAGTCATATCCCTGCTTATGCTTAATTGCCTATAATGATATTCTGTATTCCCATGAATGTAGCTATCCACTTTCTAAAATGCTTGGAATCATCAAATTACATGAAAAACACCATTAGCATGCAAGTTGCTCCTTCACAATAAACACCATTTAAAAAAGTAGTAAAGATGCCAACATTTTATGTGATATCCCTAAAGTGTTTTTTCTTCCCCCACTGTACTCACCAACTGTTGTTTTTTCAGACCACATTTGATGAAGAGACAAGTCTATATTAATATATTTGTATTTAAGGAAAGGCTAAATCCATGTTCAAGCAGTTGAAGAAAAATGCACAGCACGCTAAGAGAACACCATAAAAGATGGCCCAGAATAGTATGGAAATGCCTGAAAAATGTGAGCCTGCTAACATGGAAGGATATTTTTAATGCATTATTTATAGCTATTGCTTTACCACCACAAACCATTGAGATCAAGGTCACCCAGTGGACTTCTGGGCAATGGGTCAAGAGAAGCAATATTGATAACAGCAGCTGTCAGTTTCTTGGATACAGCTGGTATTTTCCTAAGCAGCAGAGTTTTCTAACTTCTGATGAACAATGGAAATCTGTTTGCTGTGAAACTGCTCATGTCTGTCTTGTCACAACTCATTAACTGTGGTCAGTCCCAGGCTTGGTGTAACTGCTCTCCCTCCTCCCTGCATCTTCCTGTAAATCAGCTAAGTAAATGCATCTAATACAAAAAATCTAGGTGGAGTTGTATTTTTTTGTTTTATGTTTCTCAGACCCTGTTTTTACTCTCTGCCTGTTCTCTGCCAGGCATTTGCATTTTCTAATATATTGAACTCCCAAAGCTGAATACTTTCAGTGTGCTGGGAACAATAATAATAAAATGTAGGCTGTGACTGAGGAAAACATAAACAGTCTTTGTGACTCTCTGCATAAGATTTCTCTGTTTTAAAGGTTTCTATTTCCTTTATAATGTGTTCTTCATGACTTTCACAAATTGTGAAGTTTTGTTTTGGTTTAGTGGAATTTTTTTGGGGGGGGTTGGGTTTTTTTAGTTTTATAATGGGTTTGATTTTTCCTTAGTTCTATTAAACATAATTCCTTCTAAGGGGAAGCTGGAAGGAAAAGCAATTTTAATCTCTTTAGTCAAATCACGTTCTCGTTTAGCAATCTAATTCACATCTCAAGGTGAGCTGTGAGATTTTCTCCAAAAATGCTTTTGCCTGACAAGTACTCCTGAACTCCTGTAGAAGTCTTCCTCAGTCTTCTTGCCTGGAGACTCTTAATTTTCCTCCGACCTGCTCCTATTCCTTCAACTTTTGCTTCCTATTGCTTGTCTGCTTCATTGGCTTACAGTTTAAACCACTTAGCAAACTTGATGCTTTGATGGAAGGTTTGATTGCATTTTATTAAATTCCTTTTTTTTCAGTTTGTTTTTTTCTCTGTGTTTTTATCTTACAGCTACATTTCAAATGGCATTAAACTAACATATTTATGTGTTCATCTCATATTGGATAATACACTTTCCATTCCAGAACAATCCATCCGCTTTTATTAACATATATAATGATCTCCATTGAAAAAATGAGCAGCAAATCCAGGTGACTCTTTTCAAGAAGTGACTTGTGTATATAGGTAGTATTATCTTTTTTTCTGAGTGACCAAGACTGCAAACTAGCTCTCAACATCTAACTGAAGAAAGAAAAAATCTTGAAAATAAATTACCTCTTATAATCCCTATATTTCTTTAAGAGTCTTTGGAAGGACTTCATTGAAAGTAAGAAATAATCCCTAAAAGCAACCAGAGTGAGGTGAAAATTGATGGATTCTCTCTGTACTTGCTTTAATCACTTGGAAAAAATGTCAAGATTATACAAAGAAAGCTGAAAACTGGGCACTGCATCTGCCAGAATTACTGAGTTTCCATTAACTGCCAGCCATTGTGGCATATTTTGTTCCTAGGGATGGTGGTGTAAATTATTCTTATTGAAAATGAAGGAGTTGCACTGAAATTAATCTGGCATAATCCAGTGCAGACTTTCTCTCCTTCCTTTTCCAAAGCAATTTGGTTCACATTATATATGTACAATAATTAATTTAAACTAAGATGAAATAGACCATTTATCCTTGAAAGGAATTGGGATTTGAAGACTTTTAGTCCAATTTTCAGAAAGATTTCTGTTTATATGGAAAAACCATTTGCAAAAATAAGCTAGGGCAGTAGAAAAAATGAAAGAAAAAAGCAGAAAGAAAACTCCTCCAACTGAACTTTGAATACTTGTTTTGTAAAAGTTTGGGACAGAACCTTTTAAAAATATTTGATATTGAATCATTTCCTTGTATTAGTTTTAAAAACAATAAATCTGGTACTCCATGAGGAAGAATGTGGCTCTAACTCCCAAATATGACATATCTATATAGTCTGCAGGCACTGATGTGTGCTGTGCTGCTCATTTATCAGTGATTTTGTATTGCTGCAAATCAGATCAATATTTGTCACTGGTAAAATGTGGATTTTAATCCAATATTGACATCAATTCAACAGCTAGTGGCCACATGCGTGTCTACTCCTTTATTGGGGCAGTGGGGATCTGAGTGGGGAAGTATTGATCATTTTGCTGCCACTAGGATTCCTTGGTGATTTAGTGCAGGGCCACATCAGTGTCTCCGTGATGAGACAGGGTGGGTTCAGCCAAGGATTTTGTTTCAGCCCATGCAAGGGCTGGCTCCCCCAGAGCTTCTCCAGGATGGACAATCTGAGAGGATGCCGCTGTTGGTAAGCAGGACTTAAATTACAGGTCCTCATGTGCTAATGTATAAATGTCCAATCCAGAAATGGGTTCACAAAATGCATTTTAGAGTGGCAGGTGTGAGGTAATGATGAGTAACAGCTGCATCACCCCAACAAGGACTCTACATATGGCCTTGGAGAAAAACCCTGGCTTTCCCCACACACCTGTGCCAGGAGACTCCGTCATCTGACATCAAGGGTTGTTCCTGCAGTATTTCTTTCCTGAATTATACGGAAATCAAGGATCTGCAAAATTGATGGAACCTACCCAAATATTTCTCTTCGTGTTGCTTTCACAAGTGATTTCCATCCTAAAATGATGACATTTGAAAAGTTATTGCCAGAGAAAAGGGGAACCTTTTGAGCTGCTTATTTACAACACCAAATCAGAACATAATCCTTCGACCAGTGTTTCAAATAACCTTCCTCAGTTTAATACTTACTTTTGATTTTGCTCTGACATTTGTATGAATTTTGCAATTTAATTTGGAAAACCCAATCAGGACTATAGAGTGAATTTAGTGACTTTTTATGAGTAGAAGTATTAAAGTCCCTTCACTGTTTGCAAGGTGATACTCTCTTCTTCCTTTAGCTGCCCACCATGAGCTTGCCAAGTATCTCTGCTAAGCACTATGAGAAAAACATACAGAAAAACATCAGTTTGCTTTGTTTTAATTGATTTTATACAGTTTACTGGGTATAATTACTTTTTCATAATCAAGTATTTATTAAACAATAATTATATATTAAATAAATAAATAAAAACATATAAAATAAATCCAAATTGTCTACTTAATTGTCTACAAAACCTGAAATTTGAATTAAAATATCAAAGTTGGAAGGATAAGGCTTACTTTCCAAACCCTTTGGAGCTGTGTTCAGCAGCATATTGCTGTGGGGAAGAAAAGTCAGCTTTAAAGTGCTTTTATGCCTTTCTAATCCCAGGACCAACTGGAAAACTTGTTGGTCCCTGGCCACTTTGCAGTAATCTCTGAGCTCTCATTTATGCTGTATTTATACTGTTACGTATGATTCCAGGAGGTTGATGTCTTGGAGAGGGATGTAGTATAACCAAGGTGTGGACTCTAGCTACTCTTTTTCTGCTTGGTTATGTTTCTTGCAGTAAAGGCTAAAAGAAAAATTTTGTGCTGCTGGAAGTCACTCGTGCAAGGTGAGGTGTTCTCCAGTTGAGCTGACTGCTTTAAACTCCTGGAGAAGAGCACCTGGGACAGGGGGATGAGATTAACCCTCTGTGGCCCAGCTGGGTGTATTAACTGAACATGAAACACTTTGCTGGATCCATATGTTCCATGGGAGAATTCAGCAAGAATTAATGATAGGGCACATTGTCATTTGAACTTGAATCATTCTTTTGTTTCCCTTCTTTTATATTCATCTTCTATCATCTTTGTTTCACTGTGTTTCAAATACTCTTGCTATACCAACAAATTAAAAAAAGGTGAAAGCCACAGAAATAAGAAAGGGGAAGGACTGTTAGGTGTAGACTAAGTCTAGAAAACAGAGCTTGGTTTTTACTCCAAGTTTTAATGTTGCATCACTTGTCAGCCTATAATAAGAGCATGTGATTCATTCCTATGTCAAGGCAGATTTGTACTTGCTATACTGTATGTACACTCTGGTGTGCTTTCTCCTATGTGCAAATACCTTGAATGATGATGTTTCCATCTATACCCTCTAGAGACTGTTTTTCAGGCTGATACGTTGTGTTGTTAATGCATATTTTTTCCTAACATTCTGCATGAGTTTTACTTCCTTTCTTTTATTTTATTTTTGATGTTGTTCTACCAATCTCAAAATCTTTTCCTCCCTTTGTCATTATTCTTGGACATTTTACCATGCATATATGTCATAGCAGGAAAGAGATCACTTTGAGAGTGGATTTCCTCTACTAACAGAGGGGATATATATTTCCTATGCTTTTGGTAGGGCAGCTAATCACCACACACCTGATAAAGTGTGTTCTGTTCACTTCTCATATTATATCTCGTATATTTAGCTATGAAACAGCTGATGTCATTCCCACCAACCATGCTGCTCTTGCAATTCTTATAACTCTCAGGGATCCTGAACATGAAGATCTTGTTCCCTTCCATTCTTCAAGACAAGAGATCTCTGGTACGACTGGCAATAGGAATGCGAGGAAAACTAGCTATGGCTTTCACTTACTGAGGCTGAGCTCTGATGTTTAGCACCAAAAGTCTGGGTCCAAAAATTTTACCTAAGTGCTCATTAAAGGTGTGAAAGCTGATGGTATTATTGTGGTAACCATGAGATGCTTCTCTCAGCTGTAAGCTACTGAAAAGTCTGGGTGGCGTGCTTTTACCATGCCTTTACCTGCTGAAAAGACTGGCTGTAGAAAAACAACATAAAGAACTTCAAAAGAGCAAGCTTCTAGAAAAGACAAGTGTAGCAGTGGAGGGACGAACCGGATGCTCCATGGGAGTGATCAACAAACATCCGATTTATTGATTGCAAGTAGCTCCTGATATACTATGCCATAATGAGTTAATACATATTCTGTAATACAATATTATGATTGGTACACGTCTAAAATGCCAACTCCTCCCTTAGTTCCCCTTCTGTGATCAGCAGTTCCGATTTTCCCATGCCTTCTCGGCCACAAGCATCCTATTGTTCTTTTGTTTAACCACCAAGGGATGATGTCCTTGTGGTATCAGCAGAAGAGATTGTACTAGCTCAGTTTTTACACAAGATAAGTGCAGTATTCAGCAAGATCTTGCTCTGTGAGCTGCAAAGGCTTCGACATGGCCTCTGTCACGTAACCAACTCTCTACAGACAAGTCTGCGTCTCCCTGAGGAACAGTTTCAGTTGGAATGGGCCTGAGTGACACATAGTTTTGCCTACGGTTTATGTGTGTGTGTGTGTTGGTCTTGGGTGGATAGGAGAGGAATATCTGCAAGAAGATGGACTCCTTGCAATGGACAAGGGCTGAGACTGAAGTAATTTTATCTGCTGAAGCTTTAGAGGAACAGAACAGGGAGTGGAAGGCACTTGTGGGCACATTTTCCATCAATGCTTTCAGGTGGAGAATAATGAGATAATTCAGAGAATGGTGACTAAACTCCAGTTAAAAGCAACCGAAGCACCTTGTTTTGATTATTATGCTAACAGTTAAGTCAGCTGAAGAGTAGATGTTTGAGCAGGGACTGACATGACTGGCAGGACAGTTGTGAAGTTAGGAACACCTGACATTGAAAATAAGCGATCCATATTGGGTATGACAGGGGAAGGAAGCTCATTAAGCAAAGGATGGACAGAAGTGATCAAAGCAGGTTCAAGGTACAGTATCTCCAGGAGCATTCTGGAGAGAGCTCAGTTGTGCCTGTGTTCATGGTCTCATTTTTCAAGGAGAGCGCAGGAGCTGGATGTGGTGTGAGAGGAGCTTCACCTCTGCAGCTACATGTGAGAAAAAAAATGCAGATGTTAGCACTAGGATTCAGAGTACATTAATCACTGTGAGGCAGAACAGGCTGTTTTCAAAAGGGGCACCATACTGCTTGCTTCTCCCAATTTCATTAGTTCCTATGAAGCCATGCTGGCAGCAGGATTAGGGGGCTGATCCAGCTCAAACTTCACCCAGGAAAACTGAGTTACGCTTTTGTGGCTGCTCACGCTTAGGCTAGCTTGAAATGATGGAAGCTGCCAGCTCAGACAACTCTCCAAAGATGATGTCCGTGCTGTGAGCCTGAGTGACAGGCAGAATAATGGCATTGTCTACACAGAACGAGAAACCAAGCTGGGGAGGGGGAATCACAATTCCATTTTAACCACCCTGAACTTCAGCTGACAGCTAAACACCTGTGCGGAGATGTCAGAGAGACAGACACAGATTTTATCCTGTAAAGCAGGAGACAAGTCTGGAGCAGGGAGAGACGTCTATAGGTCATGAGGCTAGGGAGAGCAGATGAGTTTGGATTGGTGGATAAAATTACTTGCATATTTTTCTTTTAACAGAATTCTTTCCAATATGTCAGTTTATTCATTTCTGTAGAGAATGGCTTCACACTCAGCATATTGCAGCAGATTGATCTTCATCAAGATCGTGATGTGATGTATCCTGTATCTGGAGATCTAAATTGTGCTGGCCCCTCCTCTGAGTTTGGGCTGTTGTAAATTCATGCTCTTTTCCACACTTCTGCTCTGTGATTTTATATTTTGGATTGTTTCTCTTCTATAAAATTGACTGATCATTTTCCAGGTCATGTTTTTTAATTTCTTCACAAGTTCTGAATTATTTCTTGTTATCCTTGCAGTTATGTGTGCAGCACTCCTCATTGTGTGAGTGAAAGGAGATTTGTAGAACCTCATGGTATAGAACCTCACCTTGCAGCACAACCCTTGTGAGACTTATAACCTGAATAAACATAGAAGATAAAATGTGCCTTTTCAGCAATCATGATCATCTGAGTATTTTAGATTATATAATTTGCTTTTTAGCCTGTCTGCCTTTCCTGGTCTTTGTTTCCTTCCCATATATATCTTGAGACATTGTAAATGTTTAATTCCTATTTCCTTGGTGGTAACAAACCTCATAGATTTTTGTATAAAAGTTGTGGGAAGTCAATGACATGTTTAAAACCATGCTGCCAGTATTGCGCAATTACTTAAATGTCTTACAATGTATTTACAATACATTTAGAGGACATGACAATTATATTATCAAGCACCACAGATTACTGCAAAGATAGATAATATAATACATTATAAAAATTGTCCTTCTCTATGAATGGCTCAGACATGCTCTGAAAACATATTTAATTAAATGAGTAGCCTTTATCATTGAATAAAAGTAATTTTGATGGCGACTGATGAGTTATAACTATTTAAAAAGACATTCAAAATAAATTAAGACATTTGTGGATAAACAAAGAACAATATGGTAGAATGTTTGTAAAAGGCTGTGCATTTGAGAAGGTATTTTTCCTAATCAAATTAAAAACTGAGATCTATTATGAAAGTTTCATCATTGTCTAAAAATTATTTTGAAAAAAAATACCTTAAAATTTGTATATTACTTTGATCATACTTGGATATGTTACAAACAAATAGAACCACTTCGAAATTATCTATGTGTTTGCAAACACTTAAGTAAAGTATGAACATTTTAAAATTATATTATATGCTAGGGGACTAATATTTAATAAAATACTTCCAAGCTTCCCATAAAGTTTTCAGTTGGGAAAACTACTGTATTTTACTCCACTGGAATAAGATAGTGTTGTTTTATGAAATTAACTGAAATTTTATAGAATAAATTACTCTCAGAAATAAAATATTGAAGCAGAGGAGTAATTTTTCTAATACACTGGAAGAAGGGTTAAAAAGTCAATAAATTGAAGTTCTCCTCAGACAAAATGAGGAGTGAGAAACATAAGGGGAGGGAAGAGGGAAAGAGAGAGAGAACTTTTGCATTTTAATTACAAAAGGTTTCTGTTTTGATTGAGCCCATTTTCCAGTCCAGACTCTTTTACTAGGAAGAATTTTAAGTAAAGCTGCAAATAATGGATAGCCATCTTTTCTGAATATTAGGCCAACTATCTGCTATTTATTAATAAATGGAATTGAAAAATGATAAATAATTTGTCTTTCTTGATTTAATTGTATTTATTAAAGGTATTTATTAGCTTTTCCAGGAAGAAATTAGAGGTGGATTTAGTTCATAGTAATTGTTTTGTGTAGACTGATGAAAAAGGATGTTTCAGTTGGAGTGGGAGTTTGTGTGATGAAAGGGTTGTCTGCAGCCACACAGAGAAGCACAGACACACAAGGGCAGGCAGGGAAACCTGAATAACACTCTGTCCCAGCTGCTCCTAGAGCTGTTGTCAGGGAGCCTTCAGCCCCATGGCAAAGATGAGTATGTGGATAAGAGTCACTGGAATGCAGGGAAGAGCCCTTTGGGATTATATGAAAGTGATTATGGGATTTTTAGGGGAGTCAGCAAAGGCGGAGAAAGGAAAGGATTGACAAGGAGGGATATGGGAATAGCCTGGTTGTCCGGAGGGGAGCAGGGAAGGGGCTGTTGTGTTTGTATGAGTGCTGAGCACGTCTGTGACGGTTTGTGTGGCTGGCTCCATATGCCTGTATCGTATATAGGTATTTGCCTGTGCACCCGCTGGGAATATGTGCTCAGCCTGGCTGCTGGGTGGACCTGGGATCCTGTAGCTGTGGCAGTCTTGCCTCAATTGGTCTCCTGGGCTTGGTATTCCATGCACACTGAGCACCCTGAAGAAATCCCTACAATGCTCTACGTCAGACATGCAAGGTTCACTTACTGTAGCACTTTCTGTGTAAGTGTTCACTGATAATGAAAAGTCCTGTGTGTTAACTTAGCTGAAGAAGCTAGTATAGCAATCATACTAGTATAGCTCAATATATTTTACAGATTTATGTATATATGGTATTGATGTATTGTATATGGTGTATATTAATGTTTTGTTTGAATATTGTACTGTCATTCTTTCCATGCTTCTAAATTGTGAGAAAGTTAATATCCCATTACCCAAGAATACATTTAGACTCTTTCCTATTCCTTTTTGTGCAGTCTGGAATTAAAGCACAGCAATGGTGCCTGGCTGAGAGCTCCACTGTTTCAGAGATCTGAGTGTGGAGGCTTCCTCTGTGGAAGGAATGATGCTCTTTTGC
The DNA here is from genome assembly GCA_013400575.1 of Peucedramus taeniatus. Taxonomy (NCBI): domain Eukaryota; kingdom Metazoa; phylum Chordata; class Aves; order Passeriformes; family Fringillidae; genus Peucedramus; species Peucedramus taeniatus. Next base: position 22,549 of record WBNO01024113.1, read on the forward strand.
CGTCCTGACATACAAATGAGGTGCATGTTTGCAAGTAAACCACACTGGGACAAAAACCCCTCCACTAAATCAATTTTTGCTGTTCCACAGGTGCACACCTTTGCAGATAACTGGGGAAGAATGAGCAACTCCATGTCCTGAGTGCATTCAGGCATTCCCAGTGAAAACTGTAGTAGGATTGTGTATGTCCAGTGGAATCAATTTTGGAAATTGGTTCCCCTTCTTTTTGGGCCTCACACTGCTAAAGTGCCTCAGGAACACTCAGAAGCTGGATCTCTGGGTATGACATTTTTCACCAATGTAGATAAATCTGAGGGAAAAAGCAAGATGAGCAGGAGGCTAAAGCATAATAGCTTCCCTGCCCACCCCTAACCATGCCTACTAGGAGCTTGACTAATCTGACCCTGCCTGTATTTTACAATCCAAATTACATAGACTAAGTCCTCCTATTTTTGGTAGGACCCTCACCTCCCACGGTGTACATCATCAAGAGCTGCTAAGAAGTGATTTTGTGCTGCCCTGTGTCTGCAAAGGTAAATTTCATATGCAGAAAAGGATGATAATACCTGAGAACTGACCTTGGGAATTGCTTGTTTTGTTTTGTTTTGTTTTTCTCTGCTTGCTTTTTATTCTGCACAGGTTCTGGGAGACAAAGGCAGCTCTCCGTTTTTAATTACTGTAAGTAGCTTGTAAGTAGCTGGAACAGCCTTTTATGCAACCTGATTTGAATATATTCCAGGCTGAAGATAGACACCTATTTTAAAGGCATGGCATGCTCATTGTGGCTCTCTGCCAATCAAGCAGTTGTCACTTGCTAGACAGTCCTAAACAACTTCTGCTCTTTCCTCAATTTGCTGTCTGCCTGACTGATGGAAACGGCGAGGCTTCTCCCCTTCCCCCTCCCCTTCTCTTTTCCCCTGAACCAGTGTCACCACATGGCAGCAGAATTCAGCCACTGCTGCTTAGAACAAGGCAATGTTTGTGCTGCTGGCCACAGGGGCTTGGATAGGGACCCCTGAAAACGAGCAGGGGAGATTATCAGTGTAATTCCCCAAGAATCCTCTGCTTTCCACAGCTCCTTGGGGTGGATATGGAGTTGAAGAGGGTTTAGTTGGTTTTATTTTGCTTTTTAAATTTCTCAAGCTCTCTCAAGACCAAAAGAAATGAAATCCAGATCTGGGTTTTTTTTTTTCTGAACCCTGCCCAGCCAGATTATGTATAGATTGTGTGAGTATTGTGGTCTGGCCCTGTAACAATAACACTCAAAGACTTAATCTGAAGCAAAGCTACACATGATAAGTGCATGGAAATATTTATTCTTCTGTTTTATCTCCACAACACAGTTATGGGGAAGCTTTGCTACCATGTCAGATCAGCAGCAAAGCACCCAATACACCTCAGCAGCTCAGCAGAGGAATCAGCTAAACCTCAGTATCTTTTTACTCCATTTCCTCCCTTACCAATTATTGAACTCCTTGCTTGCTTACTGGGGTATAGGCTCCAAACACTTCAAAGGAAGTCCTAAAAAATGTTCTCTCTGGACTACTGAAAATATTCTAACTTTTTGCTCCTGATTTTGAGACCTTGATTCTTTGAGATACTTTATGGTTTTATGTACATTTCAAAGGCTTGTCTTTACCCAGTGACTTTATCTTAATTGCATCAAAATTTGGCTGATGGCCATCTGGGGCAAAAGATATACTGGTGTCAGTCCCGCAGTTTATGGCTCATTATTATTTGTGATTTCTAGGATTTCTTCATTTGAGCTTTGCATAGCCAGCTTTGTTAAACTTTTCACACTGTGATAAATAAAAAAAATCTTAATTCTGATGGTTGTAATCCTTAGTTGTATCCTTAATATTGTTAAATATTTTTTTTTTCTCTTAGAAATAGCAATGTTACATAACTGGTCATCATTTCAGAGACTTTGAATGCTAGGTATTGTTTTTAATCTCTTAATTTGTCCCTTACTTGGCTGAGGTGACATCACAGCTACTAAGTAATAAGGAGAAAAAAAATGAAAAGGAAAGATTTCCCTTAATGTCTCTTCTCTTTTCAACTAATTTAATGTACATTTTGTTCCTGACTGAGCCCTTTGGCAGAGCTCAAACTGCTGAAGGAGACTGTTCATGGTTTCTCTCACATCCTTTTTCTTGCTTATTGTTGCTGGTTTTAGCTGCCTTTTCCTAGAACTTTATAGCTTTTATTTAAATTATTGTCACACTAATGACAGCCTGTCAACAATGTCTCCTCTATGTCTATGGTGTTGCATGTATGGTATTCAAGTTCTTTATATTCTGGTCTCTGGACAGATACAGAAATGAAAAATCAGAAAATTCTCTGTTAGGCAGTTCACATTTCCTTACCAATATGGATATAGGATATTCTGTACCATTCCTGTATTTCCTATAAACGATATTCTTTACGATTTCCATTTGTTCAATTTGTTTTTTGCTTACCTCTCTAGGTCCCAAACATTAAGGCAGTGTTTTTATACTGAATATACTGCCTGAATAGTTTAAACCATTCCAATTTTTCTACTGCTAATAATAAAATTGATATCACCCATAAAAACGTACTCTGTGTCTCGACTTCATGTGTTGTTAGGCTGCCCCATGACTACAAGTCTCCTTAATCTGTTCTATGAGAGCATGTGTCTAGCTACAGAAATTCTCTCCATGCTTGATGTTTATGCAGTTCTAATATGTTTAAACATCTATTTGTCTTTCCATCTTTGTCAACTGTTTGCCCTCAGTTTTTTCAATTCTTTCCTTGCAAGGCAAGTTTTCCAGGCTCTATGACTTGGTATTTGTTTTTGGCTTTTTCTCAGAAGTCGCAATCTGTCAATGTTAGAGTTAGTTGGAAATTTTCCAGTGAAAAGGTTCTTTGTTTTGCTTTTTATTGAAAATTATTTTTTTCTAAAATAAGGGAAAATTCTGCAGAAGGTATTTGCTTCTCCTTCCCTCACACATGATTTAGGTTGGTATGATCTGAATAGATACATTTAGTTTTGTGAAACCAAATGGCTGCTTCTTGTTTCTGGTTAACTGGACAAAATATTTAACTACTCTTAAATATGTTTTTCGGGGAAGAATTCAGACACTTAATCACACATCAGCCCCTCATCTGGTTGAACACTACGTTGAAAATCCCATCACTGAAAAACAGTAGCAGATCATGTGAGATATAAATTGACCAATGCCAGGAAGGAAGAAAGGGATAATTATCAAATTAAGATGAATATTGTTGATATTGCCTGCCTTTCCCAATCACAGCCTTACAGAGTAGGTAGATTTGGGTGACACTGTGTTTCAAACTCAGAAATGTTCTGAAGGAGTTCTCGTTGCTGCATGTCAGCAGCAGGTTCATTCACTACCATCATTACTGATTTCCCAGAAAGATACGCTTAATTAAGCTGGCTGTTACCATCACATGAATTTTAGGCAAGCTACTAATGTGCGCTATTTATTCCATGCACAATTGAGCACACTGCCAGTAGTGCCTCTAATAATATAAAAATGTTGTTATGATTACTAAGAGTGTGTGCTAAAAGGCTGAAGACATTTTGTCACTTGGCATCCATGTTGGCCAGGGTTTAGCATTAAAAAAAAAAGCCTAAAAAAAGAATAATTGTAACTAAAATATCTTGCTGCTCCTAAACAAATTGTATTCTATGAGAGCAACTGGGTAATTGTTCTAGTAGATTCTAGCATCTCTCTCCAGGCACTGTGTTTTCTGTATGTCCCTCTTTTGCTCATATTTGGCTCACGTACATGTATTTCCTGCAGCACAGGGTACGCTGAGACAAATCAAAGGAAAAAGAAAAGTGGAGGATGTAAATTCAAAGCCTTAGGATTAGCAATAACAAATTCTCAGTTATATTGTGGTGTGTTTCTTCAGAAATCTCTTTTCATACACAAGGCTCCTTGAGTGAGCTCATCTTTCCTGGTGTGTAGAAATGAATTTTGCCATTGCTCAGCCAACACTAAAGTATTTATTATTCATCTGATACTAGACTAAGCTTTAAGCTGTGTAATGCTTTCTTTATCATTTCTTTGTTTATTTGTTTAAATGAATATCATGAGCCAGAGTCTGAATGCAGACCTGTTGCTTTACTCATGCTTGGAAGGAAAGACTTCAAAAGAAAATGTCTTTCTTTTTTTTTTTTTTTTTTTTGAGGTGCTAAACCTGTAACTGGAAGGTATTTAAATGACAATATTATTTCTTCTCCTTTCCCAGATATTCATGTGAAAATATACTGTAGCACTTAGCACTTTGCAAAATGGACCCCCTTTTTGTCATCATTTTTTAGCAAGATGTTAACACATAACCATTCACCATGACAATCATTGTTCATGGCTGCTTCAGTTCACTCCAGAAGATAAATGCATCTAATCATTGCTAGTGTTTTTTAAATTACCAGATTTGAAATTAATTATTATCTTCAAAAACAATGCCTCTGAGAATGGTCAGAAAAAGACCCAATTGAACAGGATATCCATATGTGATGTTGGAGCTGCACGAGCCAATTAAATCCTTAGAAACCAATGTACAGAATACCAAAAAATGAAAATAAAGTAATTTTTTGTCTAGCTCACTCTACTGAGGCCTAAGCTGGGAAGTTTTATATACTGCTCCATAGTCATCCAGTGGAAAAAAGGGGATGGAAAATAGGCAACCTATTTCCCTGTGGTATACCTAAGTAAGTTTATTCTGTTAACTTTTCACAAGAAAATAAGAAGAAAAATTTAAATCAATTTATTTCAGTCTATATTTTTAAAACCAATTTATTTTGTCTTACTCCAATATGCCAAAATGGGAAGAAGATTCTTGAGAAATAGAGGCCTAGTAGACTAGAGTATAGGATGATATAAAAAAAACAAAGATGTGAAACCATAAAAAAACCCCAAAAACACAGGACTCTGCCATTTGCAGAAGTGACTTAGTGACGCTGACTAATTCAGGCTTTCATCCAATCTGCCAAAGGCCATCCACATGGCCCTTAATCTGCATTTTGGTGTTGACTGGTCCAAGCACCATATCCCCGTAAGGCTGTAGCTCTCTTCCTGAGACCAGCCAGAACTGAGCAGGCTCCCTCCCTGCAGAATATACTGTGTCTCCTGGGCAGAAGCATGCCACTGGAAAATTTGGCTCCTCTGCACCTGAAGGTCTTATTGAAAAAAATATACAACCAATTTTTTTTTCCATTTCTTGTGCAATCTGACTGACTTGGGCTCACAGTTGTAATCGAGTAGATTGTTTCTGTGTGAGCAGATGAAGTATCCCAAGTTTGGCCGATATTCAGCTACAAAAAGCTTAAAATAAAATATTGAGAGAAATCAGTAGAAGAATGGAAAAATCATGTTATATAAGTCAGAACATATTCACCCTCTGCTAAGTTAAGGCTAATGATAATAGGCTTGCACATGGGTAAAACCAATAGTGTTTATATACAGTGTGTTAAGTTTCTGTTATTGTAAGGCTGAAGCGTATACAAGCGTGTAAGTGTGGTAAAGTGACACGAGCCAAGCCAAACCTTGATAGGCATGTGAATTCTGCCAAAATACTTCAGTATAACAACTGGAAAATGTAGAGGATGAGATTGAACGGAGGGAGAAATAAACAGTGGAGAAAGTACTGGAGCTGCACTGGCTGTGTGCTCTGTAAAAAAAAAATGAAGCAGCTTGTGCAGGATCTCCCACTTTAATGTTCCTGTTGGAACAAATTCCACTTTGTTTTTGTAAAAGATCCTGTCAAAGACAGTCTTCTATTAAGACAAGAGATGCAAGAAATAATAATAATTAATAAAGTATGCTGATGCTGACTAGATATTCTTAGGACAATGATCTCCCTGGCTACATTTTTACTAAAAAATAAAATAAATTGGGAATTTTTCCCTGGCCTTCAGGCTGGAGAATGAGTATGACTTGTGTCCAGAGAGCTGGAACTTTGCCCCTAAAATAGTCTGGATGGATCCAGGATGCTTGTTGGCACTGGTCTCGGACTTGGGCCAACCTATGAGTCATCAGCAAGCTCTTTAATGGGATTTCAGTGTTATCTTCTGGTTCACTTGGGCTTTTTGACGAGCAGCAGAATAGAAGACCTGATGTCCTTGGAGGGCTTCATATGAAAGGTAAAGCAGCTATGGATATTTTTCCAAAAGGTCCACAGGATCCTTAAAAATACTATTTTCTTAACAAGAAAAAGGGAAAGTCTGCAATATCAGATACACAGCAAACAATGCAAGTATTTCCCCAGGAACATGAGGGAAATGAAGAGACTTGAACATGGCATCTGGGAGGTGTTTCCAAGGCTCGTCATAGCAAGAAGCAGAGCAAGTGGTAAGACTGCCACATTTCTTGTCACCATTTTATGATAGGTGACAGACAGAAGGTTCGTCCTAGGCACTTGTTTGGCCCAGGGGACAGAGCCTAGGTGAGATGTCTGCTGGGCCCTGACACTCAGTGTCCTAGTTTAGGGCAAATTTGGGAGAAAACCCCCAAAGGGGCCCCTTCAGAAAAGCCAACCCACAGGGCCCCTCTACCCAACCAGGGTTCGGAACAAAACTCCTCAGAGAGAAGTGGAAAAAACCTGTTTATTTAACAGGCAACACACCCTCCAACACACAAATGAACAATACTGGATGACAAAACTCTTTCACCGTTCTGAAGGGATCTCAAATTCAGACAGTCTCTCTGGGGAGTGGTCGCTCTGTTATCGGCCTCTCCGGCGCTGGGAATGGCTGCTGCAGGGCAGGCCACAAAGGGCAGGCTCTTGGTGTTTTCCAGGTCCCAGTCCAGAGCAGGTTCGTATGGTTCCAAGGGAAAAAAAAAAAAAAAAAAAAAAGAAAAAGAAGAAAACAGTCCAGGAAAAAATTCGGACTGCCTAGCTAAACTAGCTAACAAGAAGCAAAAGCAAGAGAGAAAAGCAGAAGCCAGAGCAAAGCAAGGGCAAAAGCGAAAGAGAGCAAAGAAAAACAAAAGCAGCCCTATGTACAGTCTGTGTCTCGTCATCTGTGTGGGAGTGAGCAGGCTGGTAACAAAACAAACTTCGTTTTTCAGAGCCGGTCTTGAAGGTACAGAGCATAATATCCAGCATAAAAGAACAGATGATTGGGGATACAAGCATCAGAATGTCACCCTAGGACACTCAGCACCTGTAAACAACTCCTGCTTGGCTTCCCGTCCTGCTTGGAACACAGCAAGCTCCAGGGGAAGACAGCCTTGGATACTGTCTTTGAGTGCTACATTGTATATGGTCAGCAAACTTTGACAAATAAGCTTCCTTAAAATGAATATATTTAAAAGAATCCTGCAATTTTTCTAAAGAGGCAAGTAATTTTGTGTGAAATGGATCATTTAATGCGAGGATGGATCATTTAATGTAGATTTTTATCTACAGCTAAAATGGAGGTTTCAGAAAAATGAAACAGACACCTTTAAATGAGTGCTAGTCATTTCCTACTGACCTCTGGATATTTCAGTCCCGCTTTGCAAAAATAATTATTATTTTTTATGATTTTTTTTCTTAAGTGGCTTTTTAGTTAAACAGATGCTTTCATTTGTAAAATGGAAAACTTTTTTAAATTTTATTTTCAATAAAGTGCCAGGCCCTAGCAAAGAGAAAATTAAAATCTAAAATCAGTAATCCCCTTTTTCTCACAAACACAAAAATATTTTGTTCTTAAACAGAAATGAAATGGGGGAGAAAAGAAATCCGAACCCCAGGTCTTGAAAGAAAATGTAGCAATACTTATCAAGCTCTCCCTCTCTTTCCTTAGTATTTAGAAGGCTCAATTCTATTTTCTTTTTTGGCATTAAGGTTGATAATTGTGCAGTTGTCTGTTTATTTTAAATAACCGGAAGACTGTGCGAGAGAAAGCAGCCGAGAGGGAAAGAGAGAGGGGGAGAAGGAAAAGATAGAAACTCATTACCTCTTGAAAACTGCTAATCATTGTAAATGGCCACAGAGGCCAGAGATGAATGCAGAAAATTACTATCAAGCGTCAAGAAATAAAAATACTCTAGACTATTTTACTGAAGAAAAAAAAAAGGAAATAAGTAAAGAAATCTTGATACTAAAGCAACTAAATTGGAAAGAGTAATGGTAATTAAGCACAGTGAGGGGTCCTGGAAAGTCATGTAAGCAAGAAAATAAATAGGGAGGTAGGAAGTGGGGAAAGAAATAGATTTTATCGCTATGCGCAGAACAGATTGGCAGAACCCGTCACTATATCAGAGGGTGTTGGTCTTTTATTTCCAGGGCTCCACGAAGCCTTGTTTTTGGGTTCTTCACATCATCTCCTTGTCTTTTCCCACTCTCCTTCCTTCCCTGGCAGTGGCAACAGCATGTCTGCTTCCCAGACCCAGCAGCAGCAGGAGCCTGAGCTGAGGCAAATGGTCAGACAGCACCTTTCCTTGTAGGGAATGGCAGGCTCTTTAGCGGGGGAATAGCATGTTCTTTAGGGAGGGGAATGGCAGGTTCTTTAGGCTCTGGCATTGACCTCCAGCTCCAGCTTCTTGCCCACGGCGGTGCTCTTGAGGATTGATCAATATCAAGGATTACAAAAGAGGCTTGGCCGGATGCATATAGGAAGCCCCAGGCATTGAAAGCAATATCCAAGCAGCAGCCTTTGCAGGCCTGGCTTCATGAATTGTGCACAGCGCTGGCCACAGTGGTCCCTGAGCCATTTAAAAGGTTTATTGCTTGCTTGGCAGCCCAGGCTAAAGCTGCGTTGCTACCAAGTGAATTTTGCGCTAAATATTAGCACTGGAGCTAAGAAAGCTTTCCCTCTCTGGTCTCACCTCTACCAATATAAAAGAAGGTAAAAATAAGTCATGGAGGGGGAATACTGCTCCTAGAATACAACAAAGAGGCCTGATGAATCAGAAAAGCATAATTTAAGAACTTTTATTTCAAAGGGGGAAAAAAAGTATCTGTGCAAACAAAAGAACAGTTTAGAAAAAGAGGCTGAGACTGCAGAAAAATTCTGTCCTTTAGCTTCAGCTTTTTTTCCCAGTATTGTTTATATCCTTTCATATTTAGAGTGAAGTTACATTCTGAGTTTTCTTTTGACTTCTTTTCTTTTAGAAAACACCCAGCTGATATAAGATCATGCAAACAATACTCGATGTCCTCACAAAAACAAGATAAACATTTCCATTATCTAAAACCTCCTGAAAATCTACATTAATTTTTGTATTAGCAATCATCTAAATTTCGAAATTGGGTACCTACACTTCTATATTCAAACACTTTCATGTACAGATATGGTTTATGTGTACAAAAAATTAGAAATAGCCAGTTTTCTGGGCACAGTGGAAAGATATATTAATATTTTGTTTTCATGAAAATTAATTTGAAGAAAGAATCTCTTTATTTAAAACGAGTCACATGTTCTCATGCTAGGTTTCAGCCCTGCTGGTGTCTTAACTTTCTCTTAACTCAGTTTAAGGCAGCAATGGGTTACACAAAATTCTGAGCTCAGCATCTGTTTGGGGTCTTTGTTGCCCTCCCGATGGTGCCAAATCATGTGGATTCTGGATAATTCTCTATCTGAAATTCTGGATGAGAAAAGAAGAACTGTGGCCAAAGTGAAAGTCTCTGTAATTCCTTCCTGCTGCCATCCTGGAAGCAGCTTGACTGCTGTTCTCCTCGTGGTTGCTGTGGCTGGCACTTGGAGCCTTAGGTGGATGGGTGAGAGCTCTCTTGAGGGAGAGGATGTCATTAATTCTCCAGGGTCTTATTTTGAATGGGTGTTAGGGGGATGGGTCCGATATGAGACTAACTTCTGTGAAAAAGTTTTCCAAGGAATTTTTGATTCCATAGCAGATAAGTGTAGAGATATATCTTTTCAATGTAGAACTGAAACCCAGGATTTCTAAGTTACATCTTAGCAGAAGAGCTTTCTCCTAAAATCCTTTCCCTTTCCCTGCGTTCTGTGTAGGGGTGAGCACGATCCACCCCTGATGTCACACCGGGCTCTAACCATGTTTGGGAGCTCCTCATGGTGAAATTTCTTCTGAGAGAACATGGAAAATGGATGACAGTTGTAAGGATCTTGCCTTCTGTACACATGGCAACCTAAAGTTAGGTGAGCACATCTTATATATAATTGTCTCATAAAATAATAGTCTCCTAGATGCTGGTATCACCTATTGCTGGATACAGGATCATGTCCCACACTAGGATTTTGCCTAATTTTTTTTGTGAAATGTGGGTGAAAAATATATTATGTGAACACTTTATTCTGTATTATCTGGTCTGGCATAATGCTAGATGTAATTGTGAAATCCCTTGGGAAATGTGAAACAGAAATTAAATGGAGGCATAATTAGTATGGAATAAGGGGAGAGTACAATTTGGATTTCCACTAATTCTCTATTTTTTGCCTATGGGAAAAGCACATATATTTTAGAAAAAACTGTGCATGTGTGTGATTTGGTGTCACTTTTTATACTGAAGGCCAGTTGTTCATTATTCTTTTAAGAGGCAGTTGATGTATTTTTATAAGAAGAAGAAATGGAAAATGAGACAGCAGGGGAAGCACTGGGTGTCCCTCTGGGCATAGTTGGATCTGCATTACTAAGCTAGGACTTGGGTAAGTGATTCCTTATCAACACACGTAAATGTTAATTTAATGAAAACCATAAGAGCTTAATTCCTCAACTGATGCACAGTTTTAGGCCAAGTTTATAAAATGTTGGACCCGACACTGTCTGATTTTGCTTTCTCTTAAAACAAAGCTATAAGGTGTTCTGCTCATCAGAGCAACAGCACATCAGAAATCTCCTTGGACCTGTAGATACCCAGGTCAGGAACACTTACAGCATCTTACTTACCTGATCCTGCAGTGTATTTGCTAGCCCACATTTCTTTCATCTCCCTTCCTTTTTACTTCTAATTTCTCACCCTTTTATCCCTATTATGTTTTCACTTCAGAAATGTGTCTGAATTGGAGCACTTTTTGGCAGCCCAAAGAAACAATAAGGAAATGGAAGAAGTACAACTCTTGTAATTTTCTGGTTGTAACTTGATTGTGACTCTATGGCCTGATATTTTCTTTCCTGGGAAAATGTGAGGAAAAAATGTAAATCAGAACATGAGCATTTGCCATCAAACTTGCAAACGTACAATCTGCTGCTTCATTCTGACTTTTGCAATTTCTCTTTATTTTTTTTTAATCTGGCTGAGCTCCCCTGGCTGTTTTTTTTTAATTGCTGGTACAGATTTTCATTTACATCTTGATATCTCTCCATCTTCTGCTTTCATGTGCCCTGTGCACTAGTTATTATGTGCTGAGCACAGAATCCCAACCAAAGGAGAAAAACAATGCTCCATGGCAGCAGTGAGCAAGCAAATAGCTCTTGGCAAAATCCCCTGCTCTCCCTAGCAGGAAAATGTCGGGTAACTACAGTCCCAGTAGCAGTGATGAATGGGCTGTTTTCCAGTGTGCTGGAAATGAAGTGCCACGGCTTTCTTTCTGGAGAGGTGAGACACAGAACCTATGGAGCTGATCATCTCAGAGTCACCAAGCATATTTAACTGGTGATATATTAAGATGTAGATGATAAAATATGCATCGAGTAGTTCAGTTTTATTTTAATCAGTACAGAGCTCATTACAGATCATCTCAGATACAAATGATGTTTTCCATGAGCCAGTTATTTGACAGTAATCTTTCTTTATTTTATATTTCTCAAGTTTCAAGACTTTTTTTAAACTGTTTCCTAAGAGAAGTCATGCTGAAGAGATTTGCAGCCTTGCCAGAGATCTGCTTTATGTAAATCTTAAACTGACAGTTCAGCCTCAACATTTCAGATCTCATATGTAATTTCCTTAAAAAAAAAAAAAAAAAAAGAAAAAAAAAAGAAAAAAAAAAAAGGTATAGGTGGCCTTCAAGAGGTTTCCAATTTGGTATGATGCTACAAAGAAGCAGCGTGGCCTTCTTTTAACCCTTCAAGAAAGTCAGTGTTTTCTACCCATATTGTAAGCTTTCCACCAGTAGTATTAACCTGGGGTGAGTATGTTTGTTTTAGAACATGTGTGAGTCAAACACAGTCATTATGAAAGCAGAAGTACCGTGGTGTGTTCCTCGGCAAAGACGCCCAGACATTTATCTGAAGAGCTAAAGGTAGTGTCAGATGCCTTGTCTGTATTCCAGGAATTGATGCCCACCTTGTGAGGATGACATAAGTCAGCGCATTATCAGGTTGCTCACAGTGGTGCCCAAGGCCTGGTGTGACAGCGGTGGTGGAGCCAGCAGAGCGCCGTGCTCAAAGCACAGCAGAGTCCTGAGCTCCCTGTGCCAATTCTATGCAGGACACTGGAACTGAGCTTGTATCACCAGCTGGAAAACCATGTCTTTTCCTTTCTTTTTCTCTCTCTCCAGAGGGTCCTCTGCATGGTTAGACCATTATTGCCCCCTCACTACACCTCCCTTTAATTTCATACTCAGCCACCCCTGCACACAGTGTGTTTTCGACCAGGCAGACTTAACTTGGCTCTCTGCACTGTGAAACCCAGTGCTTTTTGGTAATCTAGAGAAACAGAAGAATGCCTGAGCTCTCCCACTCCCACTGGTGTGTAGAGAAAGGGAAATTGTAGTCAGCTATTAAATTCTTTTGTGCCAAGCAGTGGTTCAGTGCAGCACCATGCGTTTTCCAGACAACTCACACATGCCTTGGTGGGAAAGAAAAAGGCAAATATGAGCTTGTTCAATTTCCAATACTCTTTGGGAACCAAGTGAATGAGCTGTAGGAGCTCCAGTAAATCTGAATTATTGTTTCATTTAATTATTCTGATAAACAATGAAGGATGCAGGGTCCAATGGCAACAAAAGAATGGATGAGTCCCAAAAAGATGAAGCAAAACATGGATAAAATAATGTAGTCATAAAGTACATAATATTACCCTCCTATATATATAATTTTCTTAGGAGCTAGCCAAAGGAAAAATGTGCTCTGGATAGACTAAATTCACACCTTAAAAATTAAGGGTGATTTTGTGGAAAGGCTTTTGTTCTGGGGAGAATAGGAAGATTAGGGCTTTTTTACCTAATGGTGCTCTAGGTAACTGGCTCATCATGAAACAGCCTATGAAAATATCTGAACCAGAAATTAAAGAGTTCAAATGCTTCAGTTAACATCCACCAAGTATTCATCCTGACTGCTTCACTAGATGCTTCAACTGAATATCTGTCACTTCTACAGGATCTGTTGGTAATATTTGTTGTTATCCTCCTCCATTTTAAAAAGAAATATGTATTGGGCCTCTTTCAGAGAACACCTTCTTCTTCCATCCAGTTTTCAAACACTGGCTTCAAGCCAGCCTAGAGATTTTGTTGTGTGTCTGGTTGAATTTTAAGAGAAGATATTTGTTTGCAGGGGATGAGCAGAGTCCTCAGTGGAGTAATTCCACAAGTTTATAACATGTCTCACATGATGGCACAGTGTAACCCTGGCTGTGATGTGCTCTGCTGCACTATGATGTGTATGAGAAGGGTGAAGCATTACAGCCTCCGTGTTCTTCCCTTTTCCTTTATCCTCCTTTACACTACTGGACTCTTTATGCCTGCTCCATTTCACTTCCTTTCACTATCCTAGCATGCATTCAGAGAGGATCAGAGCCGTATGTACAAAGACAGATTGTACATACGGAGAAAAACAGTGTGGGATGGAAAAGGAGGGAAGAGAGCAAAAGAAAACCAGTTCCTCTTAGTTGGTGAAAAGAAAGTATTGGGAGTTTCTGGTCTTCTACACTTTGAAGTCCTGGGAAAAATCTTTCCAGGGGAAATTAAATTATGACTTCCAATTTTGTTGTCATAAAATTTTGATATATGTCTGGCAAGGCAGATAGTTTTCTGCACTTTTAGGAAATTCAGACCTACCATACAAGGCATGGTTATGGCCCAAATGAAACGAATTGGTATGTTATACCATTTTATCCTATAAGAATATGAGGAAAATATATGCTACAAGGCACTGATATTATCTCCATCAGCATAGTAAAAGCATCAGTGGGGACAGACTTTCTGAAATAAGAAGAACTCAAAGGGAGTATTATTCTTTGAAAACAGTGAAGCACCACAGTCTGTGAAGGAAAGTGAACCATGCTTCAAAAATATGGATCAAAGTATTTATTCAGAACAAAAATAATGCTTGTGCAGCTCCATGGGAAAAGAGTGACCAAACTGGTAGGATTCTCATTTTTATTTTACATTCTAGTGTTGTGTTGCACTAAATAGTTTATTTAGTTGTTGTTTTGCACTGGGTGATTGGAAATTTGCACTGAATAGTATGTTTGCATCCTCATGGAATTCCCCCTCGCTTATCACATGGTTTCTCCCTCACACACACCTCTCTCCAATACCCGGGTGGTGGTGGTCTTGTCCCAGGTCAATCCCTCCCCTTGCCCCTCCCACCACTTGTATCCCCTTGGCTGTGGCCCCTCTCCTCCACCTCCCTCCCCCTGGGCTTAAAGTCTCCCACAAAGAGACCCCCATCCTCTTTTTTCCTCACTCTCTTGGACCCCCTGGAGTGATTCTACAATAAAGCTGTAGGATTTTTTGGTCCTGAGGAAAGAGCACCTTGAGTCTTGTTTTTGTCCTTGAGGTGACCGGAGCCTTTCAGGGGTCTGGAGCTAGCCAAACAGGACCCCTGAAAGGAGCCGTTACTTCGTTCTAGTTTTGCTTTTGCTCTTCAGAAACCCCAGCAATTTTCAGAAATGCAGAACTCCACAATACACTATTGAAATATACCATGCGAATTACTGAACTGTGATATCTGCATATAACAAGTAATGATTGAAAGAAATCATAATTTGTGCATGACAAACATTTCTTGATCTATATTTGCTACACAATCTCATCTGAAGAGCACCAGAATTTGTACAAAATGCTTGTCAGCCTGCCTAAAGGAGTAGGCTGAGTATGTAAAGAGAGTCTTTGGTATTCCTTTTAGGAAGATGTCACCTTAACTACCATGTCATGGTTCACAATGGTTAAACTGACCTTCTGTCCAGTGAGACTCGTCTTCTAGTTCCGTCCCATTTTGAGATTCAAACATGCATTGAACCAGCAATGAGTTAAGTATGTGGTTGCCATGTCCCTCTTTTAAGAGCGCGTTGGGCACTTAGGTAATCATACAACTTACAATACTACAGATTTTCTCATGTCTTTCCTTAGACTGAGCTACAGTGATAGAAATTTTATCATAGATAGTTAGATATATTGCTCTATTTAGGAATAATTATGAAATGGAGCTGGAGGTAGTAAACAAGTTTGTGGCAGGCACATGATGTCTCATGTTCACTGCAAAATTAGACTTTATTTTAAATTATTTTGAACATCAAAAGCCAGGTGTTCAGATAGTACTCATGAAAAATTAGGTCAGATATGGTACATCTTAACCACAGCTGTAAGAGAGATAGTCTGGAGACTAATACACAATTTTCAGCTCGTATAAAATTATAATCATCAGCAAAATTAGGCAAACAATGGCAATGCAAGCCATTTCTTTTCCCTCCATTTGCTAAAAAACTGCAGGGACCTAGGAAGATAACCTCAGTCTAATAGCTACCACTAAACTAGTTTTTTATTAAATGTTTTTCTGTCTCATTTATTTCTGTTCAGTTAATCATTTAGACTACATATAGTTGGTAACAAAGTTTAGCCAGTACCTGCAAAGCTGGTCTGATAAACCACATTTCAACTAGTCAGTTTTGTGCAGACCTGTGTCCATCTAACTTGATGGGTACATTCCACATTCTTTTCTACTCAGACATAAGTTAGAACCAGAGTGGGATCATAGTCTCATCTCTGAACATAATCAAAGACTGATTTCTCTGATCCCACTTGACAACCTACATACGTAGTCAATACAACTTACATATTGGTGATAACTCATTAGAAAGGGTCCATCTGCATTGAGATTTGAACAACTTATAATTTAATTTTCATGCATACCAAGACAAATACATCTATCTTTCTGAAGCATCATTTTCACAGGCTAGGTTAATACTAATTTAATTTACTTTAACAGTAATCTAAATTAAATGTCTTCAAGAAGATGAAGAATCAGAGAGACTTGTGATGAAATCCAGTCAGATTCCTATTGTTTTAGCAATACAACTTTATCAAATGATGGGTGGTGAGCAATATTGCTTCCTTCTGTCCATACTGGTAGCTCGGGGAGAACATTACTTTCCTGAGCTGGGCTGAAGATAATGGAACAACCAGCAAGTATTTGAATTACATGTCTTGGTCCAGCACCCAGGATCTACACTCATCTGGTTGGGAACAGATAGACTCGTACAGATCTAGACAGAGATCTATACAGGCAGATATATTTATCTGTCTGGATCCATCTAGACACCTGTCTAGGCAGATATTTGCAGATCTAGATAGGCAATCACATAGATCTAGAGATAGATAGATAGATAGATAGATAGATAGATAGATAGATAGATAGATAGATAGACACACACAGATAAGTAGATGATATAGTATTGGGTCTGACTAAGGTATTGGTTTTGCACGGCCTGTTTTTTGGTAGCAGAGGGGCCACAGAGGTGGCTTCTGTGAGAAGCTGCTGGAAGCTTCCACCTTGTCCAGCAGAGTCAATTCCTGATGGCTCTGAAGATGGACATGCTGCTGGCCAAAACTGGGCCAATTAGAGAGGTTGGTAACGCCTCTGTGGTAACATATCTAAGAAGAAAATCAAAACAAAGGGCACACAATTTTGCTTCTAGTCAGAGAAGAGGAGGAGGTGAGAACATGTGAGATGCCAAGGTCAGTGGAAGAGGATGGGGAGGAGGTGCTCCAGGCGCTGGAGCTGAGATTCCTCTGCAAGCTGTAGAGACTGATGACCATGGTGAAGCAGCTGTGCCCCTGCAGCCCATGGGGATCCGTGGGGAATGCAGAGATCTACCCGCAGCCCTTGGGGGAGGTGCCCACACCGGAGTGGGTGGATGCCTGGATTAGGCTGTGATCCAATGGGAGACCCGGTGGAGAGAGAAGGCCCCTGCTTCTAGGCTGGAGCAGCCTGTCCTTAAAGGACTTCATCCCTGGAAGAGTGATCCACACCACAGCAGTTTTGGGAGGACTGTTTGCCCATGGCAGGAGTTCATATTGCAGCAGGTGCAGTAGGGTTGCTGCCAATGGGATTGGAACCATGCTGGAGAAGTTCACGGAGAACTGTCTCCTGTGGGAGACACCCCATGGTCTCATAGGGGAAGGACTCCTCTCTCCTGGAGCAGCGGTGAGCATCATCCCCCAAAAATCTGGGGTGACAAACTGACCAAAACCCCCATGCCCTGTCTCCCTGCACTGTTGGTGGGAAAGAGGGAGGGGCTGGCGAGAAAAAAGAGTTTTAAGGACTTATTTTACTTCTCATTATGCTCCTCTTATTTTGTTAGTAATAAATTCACTTTACAACTTAAGTTGAGCCTCTTTTGCCCTTGATGTGTTTTCTCCCATTCCTTATCTCAACTCATGAACCTTTCATTAATTATTTTTTCTCTCTTTTGCCCAGCTGTGGCAGGGGAGGGTGAGTGAGTGACTGTCGTGGGTGCCTGGCATTGGGCCTATGTCGAAGCATGACAGATAGAGAGATAGTCTACATCTTGATGACTTTATCTACCTAGATAGACAAATATAGATACCTGTATAGAGCCAGCTAGTTAGATACCTGTGTATCTATCTACTAGGAGGAGGGGATCCCTGTCTACACCAGTATCTATCTAAATTGAGACACAATATAGGTAGCTAGGTAGCTGTATATCCACATTGCATGTACATAACACCATCATCAACACTAACTGGATGTGTGCGTGCAGATGTGACTGCAGAAGTAACAGCTTGCTGTAAACACTGGAAAATTGAATTCCTTGCAACATTCACTGGCAGAATGCTTCATTCTCCTTAATCCAAAACCACAAAACAGTGGATTATTTATTTAATATCATTAGTTCAAAGAAATGGTACACTGAAGGGACTGACTTTAAGTGTAAAAACAGAATACTCTTTAAAGAGTTATTGTTGCAAAACAACCCTAAAGCATATCTGAAATATTATACACAGCTGGCTTAGCAAATGTGCACACAGATACAATTCATAATGAATTCTGTGGTTTACTGCACATGTTCCAGGCATGCGCTGTCTCCTCCCTCTGCTAATTTGCTTGATTGTCCTCGTCTTTTCTTTGTGTAGAAAAACTATCTGATCAACATAATCTTAACATTGGCTTTGTAGCCGAAACCCTCAGGCTTAGAAAGCAGTTTCCCTGTTTAGCCTGAATACAGTTTTATATTTTCACTATCATGCTTGCTCTTGTTCTTCAGTGTTGTGAAGAATAACAGTATACACATTGGATGTTTGTGATGGAAGTGCAAACAGCCTTCTTAACCTGATCTCTTCAAGTCTGAATGGCCTAAGTCCACAAAGAGTATATATAAAATATATAGTATCTTTTCTTGAGCATTTCTCCGCTGTAAGATCCACCTGTGTCTTAGGGTGACTATAGGGGTTTGTATCCCCAATTGTCTGTTCTGTTTATGCTGGATACTAAGTTCTACACCTTTAAGACTGGTTCAGAGAGCAAAGGGAGGGAGAAGAGGTGTGGAGTTTGTTATCAGAAACTGCACTTGCTCCCCTGCATTCCTTCTCACAGACTGTGTTGTCTGCAGCACAGACAGTGAGCAAGAGCTCTCCTTTGCTTTTAGTTAGTTTTTACCTAGCTGAGGCAAAGTTCCCTGGACTGTGTTTTTCTTTTTCTTGGAACTGTTCAAACCTGCTCTAACTGAAAACTCAGAAAAATACCTGGAGCTCTCACCTGTGGCCCACTGGGGCCTGGCACTGGAGGGACTGATAAGAGACTGAGTGAGCCGAACTACACCCCATGACAAGGGCTGTCTGAATTTGCCATCTCTTCAGAACAACAAGAAGTTTTATTGTTTAATATTATTTATTTTTGATGCTTGTGAATACTTTGCTTGTTAAATAAACAGCTTTTTCCACTTTTCTCCAAGGAAATACTTTCCTGAACCAGTTGGGGGAGGGGCCATTTGAATTTGCTTTCTAGAGGGACCTCTTTGGAGGTTTCCTCCCAAATTTGCCCTAAACCAGGACAACCTGTCAGGTAATGGTAAAGGAAGAGATGAGCAGGAGCAGGGGGTGAGCCAGGCTGGCCAGACTCAGCCCTACTATACCTGAGTGAAGTGACCACAGGGCAGCTGCACTCCAGCCAGCTCCTGGGAGGCTGGGCAATGTCCCTGCCTCACAGGGTGGCCACAGAGGACCACATGTATGGTGCACTCAGAAAGCCCATAGGGCATACAACACAATCCCTCAGTGACAGATGACAATCCTGCAATGGCACACCCTCCGAGAAAAATCCCCTAACAATCTGATCTTGTGCTGTGTACTGCAGTTACAGTATTTTAAAATATCCTCTGCCTGATGCCTTCTCTTGGAAAATAAAGCCATTCAACAGAACTGAAATAAGGATAAATCCCTAAAGAGTTTTATTACATTTTTATAATCCATCATTCGTTTTTAGTTTTTATGACACTGGGCAGTTGAAGCAGGCTTGCACTATGGCCCAGATGGCTGAACTGTGTTCACCTTCCCCACAATGGGGTGATTTGGCTTTTTTTCCCAATCCTAACCTCCCAAATTTATTAGGTCTCCTTTCTTTGAAAATTGCAGTGGTTTGGCCTTGCTTAGCTACCAAAAATAGCAGTGCCTGACTGGGTGACCTTGAGAGGAGCTGGCTGGCTTCTTACCAATATAGAGTCTATTACCTTCCTTGCTTGGACGGTGTGGAAAGTCAGAGGCACTTTTAATTTTGAACTAGTCAACATGATGAGTCAGTTATTACTTCTTGTAATAAAGCTGGTTTTGCAAGGTCATTCTAAAGGAGGAAAATTAAATTGTTTATGTCATGAGTCCATTTGCACCCATGCCATATTGAACTCAGTTAAACATTTATTTTCATAGGTATAATATTGAACAACTGTTTTATTTTCAGCTCCCCTTTTGTACATTGAAATGTGGCTTTTGGAAATAAATTGAAGAATAAACATTCTGCGATATGTTGCATATTTTAAAGTGAAAATTAACAAAAGCCTTGGAAAGTGGTTTTTTTTTGTTGGGTTTTTTTTTTTGTTGTTGTGGTTTTTTGGTTTTTTTTTTTTGTGGGGCTCAGATAGAATTTCTAATTGTTTGCAATAAAACACTGTTTATGTGGGGATTTTGTATCAAGAATACTTACAGCATTAGATAACATTTAATATATCAAGTAACTAAGTGTGGTCCATGTAGTGTAATTTATAAAAAGCATATCTCTTTGCTATCTATTTCATTGACTGGACAAAAATGTTTTTCAATGAACTAAATAAAAAAAAAATTGCTGATGAATCCCTCTAGTTCTCCATAGACATGGTGAATGATAAGTGTTAGGGAGAGAGGTTGCAGGGCAACGGCTGGACAGTCTGCAATACAGGAGTAGAACAAAAGCATCCATCCCTGCCTTAGTAAGAAAGGCTGTACACTCATCCTCTAAGGCTGCTTGGAAATGAGTTCTATCCATTTGTTTATTGAAGCCTCAAGAAAAAAGATATTTTAAGTTAATTTAACTAATTAAAAACCTCAACAATAAAAAGTATAACAGTGATCTAATTTGGAGGTCAGTGATCAATATGTAAGGAGATCAGCTAGAGTGTAGCCAAAGATACCATCAAAACCTACTGAAGATATGAAAACACCAGGGGATGTTTCCACAGAGTTTGGATAATGCTTTGTGGTATTTGTCTGTAACTTGGGAAATATTAGTGTGCTTATCAACAAGTTAGTCTTTTGTTAATATGTTATACTTTGGAATGATAAATTTTGTGCTTGACCACTGTGTTCTTTCCCTGGTACAGAAGAAGAAGGAAGGAAAAACCATCCTTTAACAGGCATGGGCTATTAACAAGTCACCCTGTAGGCTGTTCTTCTCCCCCAAAACTTCCACAGTTAAAGCAGAATATATATGATGGCTTGAGGTTAAGTGAATGTGGTATAAATATTTATACTACATATTCACATTATACATTTTTTATATAGTACATGGGCAAAATGTCCCATAAAGAACATTTTGCTATAAGGTGCCATGAAAGACTAAAAAGTGTAAGTTTTTTCAAGTTTAAATGTTACTATATCTCAGTCAGATGTAAAAAATGCATGATGTAATTTTTTGGAGTTATATAGAGAACTTATTTTAGGGTTGTTAAACCTAATCAGGCAAAGACAGAAAAACACAACTCTGCACTGTCTTCTATTTGATGACCTGTGGACACTCTAAGCAGAGCTTTGTTTTTAATCTGTGGCTTCTACATCTCTGTAATATCCCCAGGTTATCTTAATTATTCTGTTAAATTCATCAATGTTGATGACCATGACTTTGGACTTGAAAATAAGGTGGAGAAACTTTGGCAAAGAGAGAAGCAGATTGCCTGTGAATGGAGAAATTAATCATAATGTCACTGAATACCTGGGGAGTAGACTTCAAGCTGATTTATTCCAACATTATTTCTCCTTTTTACTGGACGCTGATCAGGCTTAGGCTAAAGCAATCTCATTGTGATGTCCATTCAAGCAGTGAGATTGACAATGCTACTTCATACGCACATTTTTTATAGGTTTTCTGCTGCTGCCTGGTAACATGCAGCTTTTTGAGGCTGTCAGCTCTGTTGGTATACATTGCACAGCATCCAGAGCTGTGAGAGTGCAGCTGAAGCCACAGCAGAGAGGTGTTTTGGGAATTCTAGCACCAGGAAGCATGTGTCTGCTTACAGCATGATGTAGGCTGCATGATGAGGAGACACTGCCAGGCATTCAGAGGTACTGGAGCAGATTCTCTCTGCCAATGACGTGTTTAGAAATGTGAGATTTTCAACAACAATAAGTAAGGATATTTCCCAGCTGCAAAATACCAGAAAGTCACACGAGTGGCAAAAATGTAATGGAGTAGCAAAACTGCAACAGAACTTGTTATTTCCAGTTAGCTATGCTGGGAAATTCTGTAGCAGATGTCAAATATGGGGGGGAGGGGGAAACCCATCTTTCAGGCTAAGGGTCACAGTCTCACCCCAGCTACCACTTTGAGTGGGTGTCTGACTGCTGGGAAGCAGGCAGGCAGAGACAGCTGCTGGGCAGGGATGCTACTGAAGGAGTCAGGAGTGACTGGGATGCGACGCCAGCTCAGCCATACCAGCTGAGCATGGTGGGAGTCAGCAGAAGTGGGCGGTCACATACTGTTTAATTTTTCTTGGGAGCAATAAAGCAGTATGGAAAGATGCTGACTCTTATAAAATAAACTAGAAGGAAATTTTAAATGTACGTGAGAGGAGGAACAGGAATGGAAGGTACATTTCCAGTAATGTTTACCAAAAAATTAAGAGAATAAGACCCTAGTTGTACCATAGATTTTTCTTCCTCATAGCTGAAAAGAAAAAAACTTTTTGTTTGTTTGAGCTTTTTTTAAACCATGGGAAAGACAGATGATGGGACCTAAACAAGAATGGGATCTTCTCCTCCACACCTCCATGCATGATGCCAAAGAGCAGCTCCAGCTGATGGCAGTTAATGGTCCATTCCCTTTTGCATCACAGGATGTGCCTGGCCATAGGCAGGAGCAAAACTTTTCCATGTAATTTCTGATATTTCCCTCACACAGAGCCCCTTTCTTATCAGAATCTGCAGTCACTGCTTTCCTTTCTGATTAAAATATGCTCTTGGGAATACAGGCTATTTGTGCTGTGCTCTTAGTAACCTTTCTACTGCATGGCAGGGGTGAAATGTCAAGACTGATAAATATAATGAAGTGAACCCCCAAAAGACAGGCTTGGATGCTGCATCATTTTTTTTTGCCAGCCAGGGTAGTTTGACAAACACTCAAAGAATCAGTTCCAACAAATTCACTACAACTTATGTAAGTATATGTGTATGTATGTATGCTTGTCCAATGTTAGATATATTTATTTTAAAAAAATCAGAACATCACATGTTCCTTACCTTAAATTAGGTACATTTGTAAGAACTTTGAATTATAAGGATTTTTTTCTGTATTACTTAGATTTTTTTCCTACTGGCATTGAAAGGGTAATATTTTCTCAATAATTTGACTAGTTTTTCTCAGCACTTTAATTTCCAAATGAATGTGGAGGATAGATTTATTCTAGTAACAAAAGCAAATATGTTATTACATGTTAAAATTTAGCCCTTTTTCTGCTTTTTAGTGGGGAACTTAAAGAAGCTAATAGATGTAAAAGGGAAAAACTGATGGGTGAAGGAGAAACAACAGAGTGGGAATGAAAAACAAACATAACTTAATTAGGACTTAAAATAGAAAAATAAAAAGACTGCATCTTATTGAAATTTGTAAGGCTGTATATACAAACTGAGAAACCTAGCTGAAATGATGAATTTATATCATGCTACTAATTGCATTATAACTGAAAGGCTGTAACACACCTGGAGTTTATTTTGGTTTTGTTTTTTTTGCTTAACAATGAAATTAAATGGGTGTGATCACTTGTTGGACCTGGCTTCCCCTTTGTCTGTCTTACTTAGCATAGAAAAAAAAATTTCAGCAAGTCACAGCTTTGGGAAACTTGCATTATTTACCCATCTCCAGGATATGAATAAAACTCTGAGAACAAGCTTTATGGAGATTAGGGATCATTGTTTAATGCAACAGTCTGGTTGGAAAGTCTTTGGATATAACTACAGGCTGTTAAGTCAATTCAGATCATATAGTCCATAAAATATTAGTAAAAGCATTGAAAACATGATCTTTTAAAAAAGGTGCATGACTTCTTCAAAGAGAAATGCTGTCTCAGTAGCCTGATCAAGCTCTTGGAGGGAGTCAGTAATCTTGTCCACAAGCACATGGATAAAGGATTTCCCTGGGGGCATAACATGAAGTTTCCAAAATTCCTTAAGGTTCATAACTAGAAGTTGTTTTGGGAGCTTTTGGAGGAAAATACCATTTATTGAATGAAACCTGGTAAAAGGACAGAAAACAGATGACTTTTCTACATGGATGAGTCAGTAGTTTGTTCCCTCAAAATTGGTGCTAAACCCGGTTTTATTCAAAATCTTCATCAGTGATGGGGTGGTGGGAGTTCACTGAGCAATCTCCAAGGCTGCAGTTGGCAGTATGCTCTCTCAGTCAGCCACATGCCATCCCAATGGCAAGGAACTTCACAAGGACATCAGAAAATTAACTGTGGGGGTAAAAGGGGGGCAAAGAAGTACCAATCCAGATAAATATGACCAAATGCATCTGGAAATAGAATAATCTAGATGGATCTACTGCATGGGGTTAAACACCGAGATGGCAGTGACAGCTAAGGAAAGAGTTTTTGGTTGCTGCTGAAGTCATCAGCTCAGCATGCAGCAGCAGCCTAAAATAGTCTGGGTGTTGTCCGGATGGAAGAAGGAGGGAATTATATAAAAGATGGGCTCATGTCTTGATGCAGTGTGTACTTCTGATCTCCACAACTCAAGAAGGATATTGTGCAGCTGGTGTGGAGGAGGACAACAAAATGTTCAAGGATTTGCAGCAACTACTTTACCACAACACAGTAAAAAGTTTGGGACTGTCCACAGTGAACAGACAGCTGGGTTAGGGGAGATATGATCAAGATTTACAAAATCCTGAAAGTCAGCAGATAAGTCAGATGCAAAACTTCTCTCTGCCACACTCTGCAAGGACTGGACTTGAGAGCTTTTGGAGCTGATAGGAGATTGGTTTTAAACAGGTGAAAGGGTGTCTTCACACAGGGCATCGTGAGCTGTCACAACCTTTTGCCATTTGAAGCAGTGGATTAGGTTTGGAAAAGAATAGAGAAGTTAATGGGCAGCAGATCTGCACTAAGACCAGAGGACCATGAATATGTCCTGGAACTTCCTTAAAACCTTCTTTCTGGATGCTTAGGGAGTATGAGAAGAACAGACCACAAAATGTGGCCAAGCTCACATATTTTTCCCTAAATTGCACTGTCCTTTTGGTGGTGTTTGATATCATTAGCTTTACCCAGCAGGTACTTTTATTTTCTTAGAAATAAAAATTACAATATATAATTGGGATGCAAAGAATTATTCAAAGTTGCTCTACTATTCTTCTGGGCTAATGGACCTCACTTTTAATGTCAATGAAAATTATTGTAGAAAAAATATATGTCAACTTTATAATGCTGTGCATTATCAAGAAACAATACTTCCATGTTACTTCTATCAACAAAACTCTTCCCAGATGTTTCTGTGAGATTTTTGCTATCCAAGGCCACATTAAACTTCATTTGGAACATTAGTCTCTTCTGGTTTTGAATGAAGCCCAGAATTAAAACCCAAAGAGATTGAAAGACTGAGCTTTTCCTTCAACATTGAACTTCAAGGATAAGTTTTAAGGCAACGATTCAGACTAGTTTCCAATGAACTACTTCCAGTCCTTCTTAAAAGGTAATCACACATATTTTAACACAAAAAACAG
Source organism: Peucedramus taeniatus (assembly GCA_013400575.1). NCBI lineage: Eukaryota > Metazoa > Chordata > Aves > Passeriformes > Fringillidae > Peucedramus > Peucedramus taeniatus. Next base: position 48,084 of record WBNO01024113.1, read on the forward strand.
CTTTTGCTGATTTATTTTTTCAATTAGAAGAAAGACAAACAATATGCAAGCAAATGCACTGATGACATGGCAACCACAATATCAGCTAAGGTTTATTACACTATCCCAGCATTTCATAACAGAGGTTTTCTCTTACTCCTGTTCGATCTTACAGCAAAACTCCTAAAGGCATCCACAAGTACAGAACAGGGTCTTGAACTGCTAGTAAAGTTGAGACAACAGGAAAATGATGTGAAGGAAGACACCAAGGTGTCTTTGAGAATATTTATTCAGCAGCTCATGGAGAAAGCTTAAATACAAAATCAGTCTAGAAAAACTGTCATCAGGGATTAAATGTGTCAGAAAAGATGATTTCAAGAAGGGGATTAAATGTGGGGCATCTTGGAAGTTTAACCAAGGATATCATGGGAAGAAAGAAGCCACCGGAAGAACGTGAAGAGAGGTCTGATGCAGTCAACCCCACAAGCTAGAAGGGACAGCCAATTTTCTAAGACTGCTCTGTTAAGGGCAAGAGAAGGAACACTGCAATATTCAAGATGGGGAATGAGAATCTCTGTTCTGAAGGAAAGGCTTTAAGAGCTTTTAAGCAGAAAATATTAACAACTTTTATCAAGACAGAGCCTAGAGCTTCTCCAGCAGGAAGCTTGAATGAAAGATGTCCTGCAGACAGAGGAAGCAACAACAGGCCAGTGGTAATGATGGTTTCTTTAGTGGTGAAGGAAGGTGACCTAAGGAGGGCTGAGAAGAGAAATCAGGAGATTTTTGGGGATAGGTTGATGCAACACATCCCCAAAGAAGAATTGACACCAGGTCAGATGTAGACTAGTATATTTGAGGTATTTCCTGTTTAAATATGTTTTCTTTTGGCAAACTAAGCTATGTTAACATAATGATGTAGGCAATGTTTTGCACAAGTCCTTAAATTTCAATCTTCCTATCACTCACTTTTAACTCTTAGCTGACATGCTGTTTACAGCCCTGACTCTTCAGGATGTTCTCAAAGCTTCACACCTCAAGGTGTTGGAGATGCAGCTCAGGAAAATAGGTGTTAATTGTTTCCAGAGAATTTTGAAAATACCATGCAGTTCCTTAATGAAGCAAATGTTTAATGTACACAGAAAATGTTGTAAACTGCAACATTATATTGTGTTTTGAATATCCTCAAGAAATTTTAAACAAAATTTACTGGAGCATTTGTTTGTATTCCTTATGCAGTCCACCCCTCTCCGTTGCTGTTTTGTAACCAAACATAAGGTTTTGAGCACTTTTTATTGCATACAAAGGCATCTTCTCATCTTGTTCCCAAGGCAGTTCTTGAAATTTATAGCATAACTACATTATGTGTGTGGAAATGTCATCCATGCTTAGAGTCTGAGAAGACTGTCCTTGACACGGCATTTCCTCATTGCTCACTGGCTCTCTGAAGTCTGTCAGGAACTTTCTGGGGTGCCTGACTGTTCTCCCAGCATTTTTTGTCTAAATTGAAACTGATAAAGTTCTGGGACTTGGCCCTGCCAGGAGACATATCTCTTGGTTCTTAATCAGTTAGGCTCAGGGCAGCCCTTAACTTTCACTTTTACAAAGAATTTCTCATTGAACAACTATGGATGACCTGCCAGATGGCTTTCCCACAATGGAAAGTTTTTTAAAGCTTCAAAAACAGTTACCAAACATCTGAGCATATTTAGTAAGTGCCATATTCTATGTCTACACATTTCTGTGTACTCTACCTGAGTTGCTCTATCCCACAGTTTTCAAATATTTGGAGATCAAATTTGATTCCATATACTGTTCACTGGCTTGTTTCCATTTACTTGAGACAGAAGGAGCAAGTGTGACAATGCAGGAGAGGTGACTTTTCCTCCACTTTTTCAAAATGTGGCATGTTCATATTTGCCCTACTCTCTGGCAGATGTAGGCCCATGGGCCTTCCACCATTCATAAATCTGACGTCTCAGTTCAGTGTAGAAAGGATGATTTTCCTTTGCATTTGCAGTGGAATATATTCACCCCTGAGTGAGAAATAAAGTGTTATCTTCCTTTTCTGCAGTTTTTTGTCTGTTGATCCAGGTAAGTCAAACTTGGGCTATCTCAGTGTGTGGAAAAATGGAAAAGTTGCATTACATCCATGATCTTTTGGTTTTGAATTTGCTTATTAAAATTAACAAAAAATCAGAATTAAAATTAATGGGATTGTCCACACATAAACAGACTAGAAGAACACATCTAAACGCATTCAGACCGTTGTATCAATACAGATTGTCTTCGTCTTTTCTACAGGTGTAAAGATACTGCGAAAGGCACATATTTGAAAATACAACTTCTTCATTAGAAACTATATTATAGACAACTATTGTAATCACTTTGATCATTATTTGATCTACAGTGTGTAGAGAGCAGTCAGACAAATGGAGGTGGAATCAGTACTTGACATAGAATATTTTACAGTAACATAATGATAAAATATAACCAAAGAAGAAAGGGGCTGGTATTCTTCAAATTGCTTCTGATTAGCAATTTACTATAGTTCTGTTTCCCTCAGCCATTCTCAGTTTTGGGGTCAAAGAAAAACAGACCCTTCATCAGCATGGTTAAGACTTGCAACCTTGAAATGACAGGATAAATCTGTCATTTCTTCTGCCTCTTGGATTCTGCAGCAAGGATGCATGGTGCAAGATGTGTGATGGAAAGAGGGTCTAGATTGTCGAGGGGACAGGGACATTTTCTCTGCTTCCCACCTGCCTGTGTTAGTTCATTTTTTTTCATTTGCTCCCCCAGGCAAGGATGCAGCTGGCAGTCAACACTTAGGTAAAGACAAGTGCTGAAGGAGCTCTTGGGTTAAGTTTTGTGTCTACTAATGAAGCTATCTGTGATGGCTAAGGAAGACTTTGACTTTTCTATGAAAGCTTACTAAATTGTTAATTTAGTTCATCGCTTTGCCACCCATTATTGATGAGTGTTGCTTATCATTCCTTTAGGCCTGGGCTTCCATCCTTTCTGACAATAGGTTCAGCTATTGTAATATCTCTCTTTCAATTCATTCATTAAAGAAAAGAAAACAAGAATCCCACAAACAAATGAACACTGTAGTAGACCTTTGGATTTGTTGCACTGATTTAATGTCTGAATGAACAAGAAAGAACATCTGTATTTGAGTGGATGTGATCAAATAGTAAAGATCAGAGGGAGCTAGCTGTGTATCATCCATATCCTTTCTTTTTAATTAAAGACAAATATAGGCCTTCAAGAAAAAGAAGCAGCAGTTCAAAGATGAATTAGTTTAATAGCAAGCAAGCTTTAAAGAGATGGATCATTTTCTGTTTTGTTTTACAGCAAAGTGACAATGAGAAGCAAGATAGGAAAACTGTGAAAACTTAACCTGTCACAGGAAAAAAAAATGGAGAAAAGAAAAAGATTGCTTTTGTTGAACATGCTTTCCAGGGAAGACAAAATTTTCAAAGGGGGAGGGAAAGAAGCAGATAGATTTTGAAAAAAATAATAGAGTTTAAAGATACACTTCCTATTTTATTCTCCTCTGGAAATGTGTGAAAAGAAGTTAAACAATCTGCTTAATTTAAATTGTTATGGAAGAACTACATCAGGAAAATAAAAATACCTAGGCATTTTGAAATGAGCAAGTGTTCTTTGCCACTGAACTCTTTTGGTAAGCTGCAACTTGCTCCCAGATTTCATTTTCCAGATATTTAAGAGCCAAAATTCAAATACCTGAAAAACTCATTAGAGGTATCAACAGCTTTTAATGTTTGTTTGGCAGACTAGGCAGCACTGCCGAGCAAACTTTTCAACTCTGTATAGTGCCAAGCTTGTGGTGAGAAACTGTGATACCACAAATGCATGTTTCTTCTGTAAGGGAAAATCTCTCAGCACACAGAAGGTATCATTTACCCTAAAGAGGTTATGTAAGTGCCGAGTAAAATTATTAATAAAGTGGTTGACATAAAGAAAAGGAATTTTGCAAGCAGTCCTGGCTGGTGAAATATCTGTGGTCAGGGTCTGTAAAATTCGAGAGGTGAGCATGCACAGTATATATGTGTTAGTGTAAGAACAACATGGGGAGCTGCATTATGAGTCTCATTATTTCTGTGTACGTATATATATATAATTGTTGTTCATGTATATATGATAGTGACAGCTGTGTGTATGAGAACCACCTATAAATGTGCATACATTAAACATCATCTGAGATTTTTTAATGATACACTCCTCACTACATTTTCCCAAACTTTGGAAAATATTAGTATTTTCCAAATTTAAAAATAATAGGCCCTTATACTAATCTTGCATAGAAAGCAGAACCTTTACAAGGGGCTATTCCCACCTCTCTCCTAAAGTCTGCTCCAGATGCCTTAAGAATACATCTTTTCCACTTTTATTATACAGCTATTTCCATTCATCAGGAAACTGACTTTTACTGATGTCCTGAATGCTCCTTTAAATCAGGTTTCCACTACTGGGTCTAATCTAAGATTGTATCATTTTGAAGTAATGCACAGACACTACCAAAACACAGAATAAAAGTGCAAAACACTGAGGAAGGTGTTGAGCCAAAGCATGGATCCACTATATGTTGTTGCTCTATTTGGTTTATGTTTTCCAATGAGCTACACTGGACCGTGCTGGATCAGCTATCTATTCACATTACACCTTCCCTGTAGGAACCCTGAAACTAATTGAGAGAAAAATCTGGTCCCACTGAAATCTTAAGGAATTTTTCTGCTGACTTCACTAAAGCCATGATTTTGCCTTATATACTTGTTCAAGGAAGAATGGAGCCCTTTAACCACAATATATCTGTCCTGCCCCTCTGCCACTGCTGTGGGTGACCTCAAACGCTTGTGCTCAGTTGTCAGGCAGTGCAATTGCTGTTTATTTGCTTCTATTTGTAGCTCAGCTGAGCATGCTAAGTGAGAGATGTGCCAGCCTGCCTCGTTGCAAATGGCCTTTTAATGAACTAGTCAAGGATTTAAATTATCCAAGAACCTGGGAAAAAGCATTTTAAATTTAAGACCCATTTTAGGCAATTAAAACCTGATGTTGCCATTGAAAACAGGCTAGGGAAAAAGTGATTCCACCTCTTGACATTCGCCACTTACAGGGAGAATAATGGCATTTCAGGCACCCCAGGTACTGCAGCCTTCAGAGGGTGCTCATATGTCAGCTTCACTAATTGATTCTCGCTCTGCAGCATCTCGAGTTGATCCTCCAGGCGTGAGAGTGTTTGGTCACTGAACAAACTGGATTACTCTGTGTTGGGCCACTGCCATTTCAAAACATGATGGAGGAGGAGAGAGAGAGAAAGAAAGAGGGAAGAAGATTTCCACAGCTAAGAGATTTGTTTCACTGGATTAAACAGTTTCATTTCTGCTTTTGGATGTGTTTATTTGTTTGTTTGTTTGTTTGTTTTAAATGTGTGATGTGATTAATTTCTATTTGAAAACAATGAGTTGAATTTCTTAATACTTGGGATATTCAGTGTTTGCAAACTAGTAAATAATCTGCCATTCAGAATTTGCTAAATGGCCTATCAATAATGGACTTTGAAAGAAAAAGATTGCTGGGCTACAATGCGCCACAGTAATAGAAAATTTTCTTGTCCAGTCCACTCGCCTCTTGTGTGGCACTGAAAGGCTAAAACATTAAATAACTACATACATCATACAGAAAAACTCCACAGTGAGGCCCTGAAAAACTACTTTTTCAAATAATTCCCTTACTAATTAAAAAAGTCATAAAGTCAGCCCTTAGCCATAAAACATACCACTCATATTTCAGTTCTCAGGTGTCATGCCAGGGTCACGACTGCTGCGTGTGAACCGTTCCCACGCAGGCCCAGGGAAGCCAGGCTGCCCTTGCCCCCCAGTGCTTACGTCTCAGAATCCTTATGCTGGAGATGTCAACCCAGGGTGGTTTTCAGCTTAGCTCTGTCTGTTACTGGTTGCCTGAGTTTTTATAAGCTTAACCAAGGTATACATTTCTGCTTAGTTCCCTATTGCCATGTGGGAGAATCAATCCTCCCTTTGTGTTCCTTTGTGTTATGCATGATCTGGCTGCACCAGTTGGGCTGGCCATGTTGTGAAAGCTTGCAGGCAGCTAAAGAGCAAAGCACTGGAGACGACCACTGGTTTCCTGAAGTGCTGGGCCAGAGTAGCTACATATGCTGGCACTGGCTACATGAGCGCTGGCAAGGCTGTTTTGTGAAAGCTTACAAAGGGTCAGAAGGGAGACCTGTTCTTCATCAAATCCACTGCTGCAGAGGCAGAGACCTTCTTGCAGTTGTATTTGCCTTATCCCTTAAAACTAACTCCACATGTGTATTTAAGATTAGTTAATGGAAAAAGGTGAAGTGCTGTGTTTTAGCTAAAGCTTCCCTTTAGGGAAGTGGAACAGCTTTGTTTTGGAGGGATCTGGAGGAGAAGTGCCTGGCTGTCCAGTGCTGTGAGTCTCCTGAACTGCATCTTGCATCACAGCCCTCTAACACTGCAGAGGGAAGCAGGTTTTTCTTGCTTTTCTAGTTGTAAAACATAGTTCATGAGAAAATTTCAATATGCACAGAAAAAACCACCCATGAACAGGGAATTATTAAGTTTATAATTTTTTCAGAAAAATTGAATTATTTGTAGCATATCCACAGATTGACGTGAAGTTGGCTTGTGATGCGGCTAGAAAACCGGTGGGATTGGAGCACGCATGCTGCTACTAGCTTGAAGTGACTCACAGTGGCTGTTCAAATGGAGAACTTTTTGCCTCCATCTGAATAGAAAAATTACTTGCTTTTAACTGCCTTTACTTCTTATTCTCTGTTTTTCTATGCAACTCTGTTAAATGTGTCTTTTCCACAGTACTCATCTCTTATGCATTATAGTCCTGCTGTGTACTGAACAAACTTCAAGAGCTGGAAAGAGCAGTCCCACATGAAATAATGAAAAGGGTTCAAATCATTAGTCAGCTTTTTTTATGCTGTGTTGTGTTTTATGTTATTTTTTTTATGCTGTGTTTTTTTGCTGTCTTGTGTTTTGGCAAAAAAGTGTAAATTCACCTCACTGTTTCTGAAGTATTTCCTACAGAATGCTAGAAAATTACTTTTAAAATAAAGTAATTACTAAAAGCATTTTGCATGTTATCTCTGAGCCTTAAGTTTCTTAAATTTTCTATGTCTAATGAACTTTCTATTCCTTTCTTTAGGAAGGTATATATTTGATATTCCTCCCACAAACTAAAGCAGCTATAAATCTAAAAAGCCTCAAGCTGTATTTCACCTTGGTACTACGTAACTTTTGCTACAGGTACAGAAATGGAGGATGTGAAAATTGTCAAAACAGCTATCTATTGCCTTTATATATTTTTACCCATGTCACAAAAGCAAAAAAGCACTGGCCTTCAGTGCCACTTTGAATAGGGGTCCCTATTCCCAAAGGCCATTTCTCTACTTTCCAAACATGTACATATTTTCTGCCCTGAATTCTGGCATGTATGAATGTATGAACACTATTTCATCAAGGTTCTGTTTCCGTCATTCTGTTAATGAATATCCACTTCCTAAGAAGCGATTGAAAGCAAAATAATTAAAACTGAGTAATGGATCTGAAACACTGACGTCAGGTTTTTAGCATGATATCAGCAATAAACTGGCTTTTAGTGGAAGATTACTCAGAATTTCTGTCGTCATTGCCATTTTCATTGGCATGTAATGTTTCTAGACAAGTGTCACTGCTCTGAAACCTACTTATTCCAAATAGCAATGATAAGGTTTTATGAATCTGAAAACGAGTCTGTTTGAACTGAGTTAAATCTGCAGTGGTGGCAGCTCTCAGTCTCTGTCTGTTCGCTCATGGGGAACAATGAACTTACCTTATGTAACTTCAAAATTAAATAATTAAAAACAATCCTTCTCCCACCCTGCGTGTAGTTCCCCCCCTCCTTTCTTCACGGTTAATAATTATAATAACACACTCAGATGCAGGCAGTGTCATTATCTGATAATGCCTGAAATTTGAAATGGGCCTATTAGCCACCTGAGGTGAAACATAATTGCCCAGTTTCTGTGCACTATCAGATGGCAGATGATGTTGCTGAATGTTATTACTTAAGTATTTCAATTTTTCGTATGGTGGAGAAATTAAATTTCAACTGTGTTCTGCAGCAAAACACTCAGCTTTGAATGATGTTACTGTTTCCAAAAGGTTGTGATGCTGGTATTTTTACCCCTACAACGTTTTCTAAAATTGGTGCTTTGACAGTATAAGTGAAGCTGAAGAGCATTGCTGCTGGGAACATTAATGTGGTATATAATATAGTGAGTATTTGCACTTCCAAATAACAATAATCCCTTGTCAGATTTCCTAAGTAAGCAAGGCCTGAATCCATTTCATTGCTGGTAAGTCACACATCTCCAGCTCATAGGCATTTTCCATTGAAATTCCACCTGGGTTGGGGTTCGTAAGTCTGAGTTCTTCTTCACACTACAAGTTTGAAATATTTAAATTAAATTCTTAGCTTTTTTTGTTATTGTTTGGTTTGTTTTTGTCTTTGTTTTTGTTTTTGTGGTTTTTTTTTGGGTTTTTTTTGTTTTGTTTTGTTTTGTTTTGTTTTGTTTTGTTTTGTTTTTTAAATTGTTGGTGTTTTTTTCTGAATTGATGATTTAGATCTGCTTTAAAACTCTGGGGACCCCAGAAGTAGGGAAGCCAGCTCATGGCTCCCTCAGCTGGGAAGTGTTGAGGGGCTATGGGTCAGCAAGACTGATGTTGGTAATAAGGCCTGGTGATGTGACTCAGAATTAAAGGTTACTTGCCCAAAAAAAAAGGGGTGCAGCTTGAATAATTTTATGTTACTCTGAGAACGTTGGGACGCCCTCCCAGCGGAGCAAGTCTAATAACACTGCCTGGATAGGATAGACTTTGGGGCTTGATATATCAGCCTCACCTACAAGAGCAAGAAGAAACTATACTTTATTAGAATCAGAATGTACTGGTATTTAGCATCTTCGTGCTGCTGCCTAAGGTAGGCATTAAACAGTACTTATTCCAATCTGTTGTAAGAATTATGTGCTTTCAAAGAATTTCAGAGAGGTAAGCTCTTTAGAGAACTGACTTTTTAGGAATTTTCTGGCTTTAATCTCAGGTTAAGGTCAGTTTGTATAAAACTTCCAGTTGCTGTGATTCCCTCTATGGTGTCCTGGTTACACAATTATCATTCAGAGATGAAGAGGTAAGTTTTGAGTGGGGTCTAGTTTCCTGCAAAATTACCTCTGACTTCAGGTCCTCTGCTTTTATTTTGCCTTGAAGGAAAAAAAAATAAACTTACAACCCAATGAAAAAATCTATTTTAAATGATTTTTTTTTTGTTTGAGAAATTCATATTGCATTGCTAAATTTTCATATTAACAGCTAACTGAGAAAAATACTTCATCATTGAATATGAAAATATTTCAATTTCTTCCCTTCCAGATTCTTTTGGAGCATCCTGGCTTTTTTTTTTTTTTTTAATGAAAAGAACAATTAGTGAAACGATGATTAGGAAATCCTGATAAAAGGAGGAATCCAAAAGCTGCATCTAGAGCAATAATAATGAACCTCAGAGTGGGGAAAACCAACTGTCTTCCCACCATTTCCCTGTGGCAGTGGCGGATGTATGGAGCCCTTGACTTAAAAAGAGCAGCAAGTGAGGAAGAAGCAGAGGGTTATGTCACTGGCTCAGTGTGTTGGAAGGTATTCTTCGGTTGGATTGTGTGTAAATCATGCAACAAGACTGTTACCAAAACGCTGTTTTTCCTAGGAATTCCTCAAAGAGAAAGGAAGGTATTTGCTTTGTAATGTGGGGAGAAATGGTGTCACCATATTTCTGCCTCATGAAACTATTCTGATGAACTCTTTTAAAATATGAAAGACCTTCATTTGTAAGGATTGGATTAGGACATAAAGGAGAACTCTACTATACTTTGCTGCCTTTTTAATGGATTTGAATTGAAACACCTTTGAATTACTCAGGAGAATAAAAATTTTGGATCTGAGCCAAATTTCCACTTTTAAGAAAAATGTCTCTAGCAGTTCACAAGACATACAGTCTTTTTTGTTTCTTTTTGATACCTCATTCCATACTTAGGATATGCTTTAATGACATGAGCAGGTATAGTGCACTCTTAATGAAGTTTTTGTATATACACACACCCTGGACATTGGGAAAATAAGTACACCAGTCTCAAATATCTGTAAATGCAAGGTTGTCATCCCCAGATACAGGATATGTGGGAGAGAAGGAGCTTCATTTGAACTTCAGCTTGTCAGCATAATGCTGGGGAAAAAAGATCCAGTTCTGAGGCCCAAATTCTCTTCTCAGACCATCAAAAGAAATGTGAAGAACTTTGCTGCAAAGCAATTATTTCAGAAAAAGAGTGTGACATGTTTGCTAAGTTCACAGTTTCTTCTGGCCTCTTTCCCCTGGATCTTGTTTCTGGTCTGTGCAAAATGGGCATGACCAGTACTCCTGAGGCTTGCTTTGGCTCACCCTGTCTCAAAAGCAGAGTTTTAAAAAGGGAAGAGCACACCAGCTTAGAAGATCTGAACAGTTAGTGACTCAAATTCCTTTTTAATGTTCATCTCCCAATTGTTTTGGAGTGGCAATTAGCAAGACTATTCAAAAATTCTGTCTGAATGCTGCATGATCAACTGTGCTTTGGCAAAGTTTCTGCTGAACCTCCCAAAAGTCCTTCACAGCACATCAAGCTCCCAGTCATATAGCTTCCTCTTGGCAAGAGCATTTGATAGTCCACAATATTCAATGCCAGAACTTGAAAATAATAAAATAAACTATAAGCTATGAAGCAAAAAGAAAATAAAAAAAGAAAAGAAAAGAAAAATTTTACTCATTGTAATTGTGTTAGCTTGTTGAGGGTCGTAAAAATCTAATCAATTGCTTTTGCATAACAATCAGTTGCCACATTGGGCTCTAATTGAGCAGCCAGATGGAGTCTTGTAGTTGTAGACTGTAGTAGTAGTATTCCTGGGACACACAAAACCACATGAGGTGATGAACATTAGGTTCATCTTTCTATTAATGAGTTAGGAGATCTCTGCTTTACAGAGATTTCAGATTTCCCAAACCAAACATATTCCACTCAATGTGCTTCTCTCCCATACATGGCATATAGAAACCTTTCTTTTAATGGATCCTTTTCTGGGCTTATAGGTATTGCGGAATATACTCTGAAGTTGGGGCATGTGTGGCTTCCAAATGCCCGAATGACATGGAGTATCTACAGGAACTTCATCTCCTTTCTAACATTTTTGTATATGCTCCCTATGCGTGGCACATTTAAAAGGACACTGATGAGACATTTTTCATAAACATTCTGCGCCTTAGTGTTTATAAAAGCTTATTGAGAAAACTGAAGTTGAAATCCATTTCTTGAGTGAATTGTTTTTCTCCTTCATCTGGATATGTTGACTTACTTAGCTGTGAGATTTCTGGTAGCAGCAGAAGCAAGCATTAATAAGGAACTGAGAATATTTAACTATTTATCCCAAAAATTAACCAAAAATAGGCAAGTCTAATTTTGAGCACACAAAGCTTGGACACACAGCTTTATTCTGTCAAATAGGGTATTAAATCAAATATAGTCAAGAAATAAAAATGACCAAAGAAAGCTTTTTGCCTAAATATAACCTGTCTTTGTCTATGTTCCCTAAGATCTTCTTTGTCCAATAAACTTCATTGGCTTCAGAAATGGCTCAACAATACCACACTAATGTCTGGTTTTTAAAATGTATCTACTTGATGATAGGTGGCCAAGTAGGGGAAAATACTGACTCAGAGATCTGGGAAAAAAAAATTGAACTTGCTGATTTTTTTTCGTAGCTTCCAATAATGACTAAAGTTAAAATAATTCCTCTAGGATTTAGTGACCCTTTTCTTCAATGGAGGAGAGCTGCTAAGGGAAGCTGCCACTGCCACACTGCAAGAATTTAGCAGGATGCTGGCTGGGATGTGGTGCAGGGTGGTGACTTTGCAGAGACTGTGTGCATTGGACTCATGCTTTGAGCAGCCACACTTGTGCTGAGGCCTTAGTCAGCCTACCACATCAACCTCTGATGGGCAGATAGCAGCCCCTGGTTCTTTTGGTTGATTTATTTGATCACAATTAAGATCTATTATGTTCATTGTGAAACCTTTTTTTAATTTTTGCAGTCTCCCTCTCAAACAGTCTTAAGATGGCATTTCTACCTGTTTTTCTCTTACTTTCACAGTTCTTTCTAATTTCCTTTCCTTATGTCTTTTAACCTGACTCCTAATTTCATGGCTGTGCGGACTACTTATTAACAGCTGTCATAGTCTTTCTCCTTTCCCCTTCTACCCTTCCTTGTAAATGAAAATTTCAGCTAAAAATAGGGAGGATATGCTCTGGGGAGTCCACAACTACTCTTAAAGATCTATTCTAAAGATTCATTCTCATCAGAAGCCACCTTAATTTCAGTTCTTGGGAAGGTGTCTCTGTTATCTTTCACTGCAATTTTCTAAAAAAGGATTAATTTAAATTTGTTTTCTATTTTATATAACTATTTATATACATATATATATATAAAAATTATATATTTATATATACTTTATTGTAGTATCTTATGGATTACTATTTTGTAGTCACTCTAATGTAATACTGCACTAAAACAACGCATTGATAACAGAAAGTAATACTTAGCACATTTTTAATTAATAGCCTGTCTGAAAATGGATCTTTGTCAAAGAGATGAAACCTTATTATTTTCTAGTCATTTCTTAATGACTGAACCAAAATGAATGAGTCAGTGCTTTGTTCCTCTGAGAAATCATTAAAAAAAGAAGTTCCTTCCTCAGATTTCAACCAAGGACTTCAAAACTTCCACCCATCTGCAGGAAAGATGCCTCCTTTTCAGGATATCATTCCCCATATGCATTTCTGAAATATCTGAAACTAGACTGAATAAGTATATTTAATCACAGGTACCAGAAATGCAACCATTTGGTTTTATGTCTTGGCCAGTGATTTGCGAATGTGAGATGCCACAGTTTGGCTAAAGTACACACAGAGATTATGGCTAAAGTACACACAGAGATTATGAGAGAAAATACTCTCTCTTTTGAGAGAGAACTGCTTAATTGCTCTATTAATATTAAAATGTGCACAAAAATTTACTTTCTTATTCTGAGCTGGGACAGCCCTTCAAACTAACAGTGCTGGTCCATTGCTATTATGCTGTCATGTTTAAAAAAAAAAAAAAAGAAAAAAAAGATACCTTCCATTTTAACAACTTCTTGGCTTTTTTGCCTTATAATTATAGATTGATTATGGCTTTTAATCTCACTTTTTAATGTGATTTTTATTGTTAAGGATGATAGGTCCAAGGGGATTTTCAGATATGAGATGACTCCTTTGGGAGTGATATGTTTAAGAACTGCTGGATGCTGCAGATAAGCTTGACACATCTGGGAAGTGATCCTTGTGTGGGTTTTGATGGGATGTGCCTTTAGTGCCTCCAACCACCACCCAGGGATAGTGTGAGCTCAGAGTTTGCTCAGTGCTTTTGACCCTACCCTGGCAGTGTGTTTCTGTTTCACTTCCTTGACCAGGTGCACCACTGAAAGATCATTGCAAGGAAAATTCCCAAGTGACATCTTCCTCCTAAAAATCAGTCAGCACTTTAGTGTCTCTGTGTGAAGACATACATCCAGGAACTTCTGCTCTGGTCATACCTGAGAGAAATTATTCTGTTGTGGCTGTCTTTTTCATCCTAGGTATATCAGGGCAATGTTTTAGATTGCAAGTAACTATCTAGTGCAGTGCACGAAGAACATAGTTATTTCTGAAGGGAAGCCTATGTAACAACCAACCTTACCATGGCTGGCTGGAGGGATATATATCAGGAAATACACACAGTCTGTGAGATGTCTGATGGCCACATCTAGGCTCGTGGGGCTGTTCCCCCTTTGTCATAACTATACAAGCTTTTTGCAAGGGAAGTAGTAATTGCATCTTAAGATTCTTTCTGGTTAGATAGTCTGATTTGTCAGGATTATGTGTCTGTCCCATACTCCTACGTGGGCTCTGAATTCACAGCATCAGCCCTGGAGAATCTCAGGATTCCTTAATTGACTACTCTGATGAGATTTCAAACTTAAGGTGTAGGCTTATGATTCATGGGACTTGTTCTGGTATATTGAAAACAGTTTTGTCAGGTGTTCAAATGCAGATTTTTGTCTATGGGCCTTGGAGTCACTTTAAATCCTTGGTTTATATGTATTTGTTTATTAGATTGGTTTAAAAACATCCAAAATGCCTCACTTTTTGGATGCTGCCTTGGCATACAGAACATTTTGAGAACAAACTTTGTTAATATGGCCCAGGCCATAGACCTCATCATCAGCCTAATCAGGCTGTATGTGCCTTGCAACAAATTCAGTCTCGCCTCACCAAATTTGGGATTGGCAGCTGGAGATGACCCATACAGAAATACTGGTGAAGAAGGCTTCTCAGGCAGTAATGACAGATACATTCACAGGGATATCTTGAACTGTCTGGAGTCAGAAAGTTTCCACTGACATGATTTTTCTCAGGAAAACACACAACTTTGTAAAAAAAAAAATCTCATGGTAAAATTTTTGTTTGCAGTTTCTCATTTCCTGGATGACAGCCGCAGAGAACAGAAATTGAATTCCATCTTTGAACTAAGGAAGAAAGCTGTGCATGTGGACACCCAACTGTTGACCTGCATCTGTCAGATTTCATACATTTTGATACTCAGTAGTGGAAGTGACAAATCTGAAACATCAAAATAATGTACATGCCCAAATTGCAATGGAGACTCCTTGCCAGATGTCTGATAACAATCTTCCCAATTCATTTGGTCCAATGCTTTAACCATGTAACAAATTAGGTGAAACTTCAGTCCTTTGTCAGTGAAGACCACAAATTACTTCTCACCACTACCAGAAAATGAAAATTGAATGTGCCTGTGTGTGGTCTATCCCTTATTTGTGAATTTCCTCTCTATGGAGCTGCTTTCTTTGATTAGGTTTTCATTACAAACCAACTGCAAAACACTGATTTAAATAAAAGGAAAGCTTGTCTGTGGTATTGGCAGTTTTACTACTTGAGGAATATTAACTTGTGAGCATGGATTTACCTGAACTTCAGTTCGTGGACATTTTCTAGAAACCTGTTTTATTGAAAAAACCCTACCGTACTGACATTTTTATGTCTGCTGTTCTCTCTGTCAATGCTTTTTTAGAATCCTTATGTGCTGCCTACTCCTCAGTCTTGACTTTTGGATCCAGATTTATTTCACAAGCAGAAATGTTTTTTTTTAAAAATGCCCCTAGATTGATCAGAAACCTTTACATCACTTTTATGGTAATATCATCCTGAAAATACTTTATCCCTAGTGTAACTCTCCCAGATATTATTTTTACCTAAATGATCTAAATTGCAACAAATACAGATGTCTGTCAGGCAAAATAAAAAGCAATAGTTATAGGTGAGTTTGTATTTCTAGAATATTCCTGATATAAAATTAATGCAGTGCAACACATACAAACACACAAAGCAGTAAAAAAAAAAAAACAACAAACCATTGAATTAGTGATTCAGATTCTGTTTCCAATTACGTTGTTGTACGCCCAGAGCAATTCCACAGATTGCTGCATTATTACTTTTGATTTATTCCAGTATAATTAAGAAAAACTTATGTTATCAACTCCAACGGAAGCCACAGTCTGAAAATTTAAACTAGAAAATATACTTTGAGATAGTTTCTGACTAATGAATTGCAATATAATTCAGTATCAAAAGAAGCAGTGATTCAATACTAGTACCCTTTCATTCTCTTACCTTTGTATTCCAGGTATGTATTCCAGTTAGAAAAAAAAAAACCCCAAAACTAACTACTAAGACTCAAACAAAAAAAAAATTAACTTTATTTTTTACGTTATAGGTAATATTTTTCTGCCAAACATTAAGGGTTAAATTTGTGTAACAATCCAGATCTCTAGCAGAACAGACTCAAAACAGAAAGAGTATATTATGACCCACTAAACTTTTTCAGAGTCCAAAATAATCACATTCTGCTCCCTTTTTCTTATCCTGTTACTTTTCATTTGTTCTGTGAGTTATGACTCCTTATACCTGCTCAGATCATCGCTTTATTTGCTATATATACCAAGTTGCATTTATCTATCCCCCTTTCTGATAACAATTGATTTTTGCATGGATCCTAATTATCCTATCTTTCAAGGATTACTGCAAATTTGTCAAACTCATAAAATAGATGTCTTTTTGTCAATCATTCTTTATCACCTGAGTCAGATAAATCAGATTTTGAATTATGTCAAATACACGCACATACTTTCTGAAGAATTACTAAAAACTTTGTCCTGACAGACATAACTTTAGATGGCAGTATAAGCATGACCTGGCATGAGATTTTTTTGGTAGTCCCAGAACCTGTACTGCCTGCACCTCAGTTTTAGAAACCAAATTAAATACTGCTGGCCTCTTAATCAAATACCATGCATCCTGCTACAAAATCTAGTAACAAACTAGCCAGAAAAGCCTATAATTCTGTATTCAATTTCTTTTTTTTTTTTTCAGAGAAGAGGGGATAAATGTCAAATTCACAGAGAGAGACTGCTATTTCACTGCAGAAGTAATTAGATGAACCTTTCTTGACTCCTAGACTACAGAATAAAGTACTTCTAGGTAATAGTGCCCTTTGTGCTATTTTTAAGAGTCTGTGACTGATGCTTCCTCTTGCAAAGACACACTTCCCTCTGTGATTAAATATTTACCACAGTGAAAGAGCAGCAGAAGGACTAAGTGCCTCCAACTGACTATTGAGGAGGTCCATAAGGGAGTACAGTACATATATAAATATTTTAAAAGATCAGGTCAGAGCAGTGTCCATATCAGGCCATCTCCCTGTAGATCAGGGTGTGCTGTTTGTTGGTAGGCAGATGGATGTTTGCTTACCAACAAACTAAACCTCCACTTTACTTGCCATGCCTTTGCTACAGATCACTTGTTAAGGGATCACATTAATCATGCATATGAAGAGCTCTTCTTTGTCTGGTGATTAAGAAGGGTGAGGAAAAACATAATTAAAGGTGCTACAATCTGTTTTGTTTGTCCTGGGTATTGTTATTGTTTCCATGGTTCACCCACAAGAAGAAAGTTCACATTTAATTCTTTGGACCAAGAAGTCTCTGATTTTATGGGGATTTTAGCCACATGGGAGGCATCTGTCTTTTCTTTCCTTTAAAAAACAAAATACAGAGAATCTTGCCCCAGGTCCACTATCAAGAGCATTTGGAGGGAGTGGAAGGGAGTCAATAATGCTCTTCCGGGCTGGCTGCTGATCCAGGGCATAAGCTCATGCTCCAAGAGGAAGGTTGGCCAGTCCTTTGCTTATATCTTGTGGAAATGGATAATCATTGAGAGGGTTTTTCAGCTCATGGCTGCTCAAGTTTTTTCACCTTTCTGTGGAGAACAACTCTAATTTGGAGTCCTTCTAAAACCTGTGATTGTGGAATTCATCTGGTCTACCAGAACTCCCAGGAGAGTCCCACGGCTTGCAGAACACAGGGCTTGCAGACTTCTGTCAGCAATTCTCATCCTTCTAGCTCCATCTTGTTTGTAGTAGCAGAATGAACAGAGGGGAAAAAAAAAAAGAAAAAAGAAGAAAAAGACAAAACCTGAAGAAGTGACTCTGTTGCAACAGATTTGGGTAATCAGAATAATAATTTGTTCTACACTAAACTGTGGTGAAATAAACAAATACAGTTCTGGATGTGATGAGGAAACTAATTAATCAACAGTTTATCAAATATATGTCTGAAAATAAAGTATGAAACAAGCGTTTTTTTATCCAGCCCTCTGAGATTTGAGAACACATATTTATAAGGTGTTACAAAATCTTACAGTAGTTTTGGTATGTGAGTGAAACAGATTCATTGTTACTAAGACCAGGGCAAGGACAGGGGAAAGTTTCAGACAAGGAATATCTGTTGCTAGGTTTAAATGCATCTCCTTTCATAATTCTGTTTTCAGTTTCTCCATCCTAGTCATGCAGGCATGAGTTTAACTCAAACTCTGTGCACAGGATCTCCTCAGGCATCCTTGTGTTTGGGGCACCTCAGAACACATTTGAAGCAGCCCAGGTTCCCCTCAGCCATGATGGAGCCTGAATACACTGCTCTTCCAACCCCATATGGGTATTCCGTGATGTTGTGAAAGGCTCACTGTGGGCCACCCCTCTCCCCAGGCAGCAGCAAAACCCAGGAGGAATGGAGCAGTGTCCTGGTTCAGGGGATATAAGCATCATGAAGTCAGCCCAAGACAAGCAGCAAGGCTTTGTTAACCATCAGCTGTGCTAATGGCCAGCGCTGGGAAGCAGCAGGGACTCACTAGCCTTCCTGAGACCCTGTGTGTGTAGGGAGGAGAGGCAACTGCTGTGGGCTTCTGGGAGTCCTTCCCTGTCAGGGTACAAAGGGCTGTTCATGCTCACATGACCTTTCCATATGAACCTGGTTTGCAGTCAGGTGCTGGAGGATGTTCCGCACAGTTTGTTATTTCTGGTGGATAGCAGAAATATCACTTCAGCAGTTTCTCTTGCAGGAGTAGAGTAGGTTGTTTTTGTTTTTGTTTTCAGGCTAAATAAAGAGGAATTTATGGAAGTTTAACAAAAAGTTTGTTTGATAAGAAGAGATTACCAACACTAATGATTAGCAAAAAGAGGCATAATCAAGGGTGGCACCTCCTGAAGCAGGAAGGAGGTAACCCAGTTCTGGAGGTTTTGGGTCACGTCTTTTGTAAACTACTTTCCTTGGAGCTGAGGAATGGCGCTCCTGTCTCTCCTCTGCTTGAATGACTCCCAGGGACTCAGCAGTGCAGCTATTGTTGGCAGAGCAGCACCCACTACTTTTTAGAAAACATGAAGCAAGGCAGGCGAGCATATATGAGCTTTTCTTTTGCCCTAATAAAACACAAGCTGGGCTGTAATTTCTCCAGTGAAGGCTAGCACTGTATCTCCGTGTGCAGCCTTGGCCATGATGAAGCTGTGTTCTGGTCAGGCCCTCTGCAAACGACCCTCAGTAGATGTTGAAAAGGCTAACAACTCCCACCCGTGTTATACGGAAGAGATGAGATTTGTTTCTTTATTTTCAGAATGGGAAACCAACTCAGTTGTGGCAGAAGACTGTGCAACTCCCACACAGAAAACAGGTTGTGACAATGTGCATGGCTGGTAAATAGACTTCTTTTTCATATCTAACAGATGTACCCCTTGCTTCAAGGTTCAGACATGCACACATTTTAGTCAATGTACACCAATCAGGATATACCCTCTTCATAGCCAGTGCATTCAAAGATGGACTACTTTTGGATCATATTAAAGAAGATGGGGCAAAAACTAAGTTGTTATTTCTTTGGATGTATAGAAACACATTTAAAATTGTGCTGATCTTGTAATACATGTGATATTTGTTTTCAGTAGATCTGACTGAGAGGGACATATGTAAAAATACATTTTAGTCATCATCTTGTTTTAAAAAATTGAATGGCTACATACCTACATGAAACACCTTAGCAGATTCATTTCTGGTGAAATAAATAATTATCAGCACACATCAAACAGGTCATCAAGCCACCTCTGACTGTCTTGACCAAGGAAAATAAAAGCTTTCCTTCTGATTATGATCACAATAATGTCAGAATAATAATTGCTTTTTTTCTACACAGCAAGTACAAAGCACTATTGGAATTCTACTTCTCAACATGTTGGTCATCTCAAAGCAATCATAATTTACCATTTCAACTCCATCAAATGCCCAGGACAGTATATGGCTGCTACAATCTGAACATGTTCATTTTCATTTAAAACTGTTTTGATTTTAGCAGCACCCAGAGATCTTATGTAGGGCTGGAATAATAAACATACTCCAAGATGTGGCCACGGGCCAAGGAACAGTTGTTTCAATGCTTCATGCTCTTGCTCTTTGACAGGGTCTTTAATAAAGCTGTGTCTCTCTGGATGGACCACAGTCTTGTAAACTAAAAAAAGCTCATGGTAGGGGAATTAACCAGACTGAGAAACCCTGAGGGATCCTGAAAGAAATATTTTCTTGTCTTTTTTTTCCTGTTTGGTTGGAACAAAAATATTCCATAAAATATTCCTGTATTAAACAAACAGGATTAAAATTCCCCATCCCTCCTCTCTTTTTTTTTTTCTTCACAGACATAATGTTAATGGGAATTTTTCCAAATTCCACATGGGTTAAATTTCCAAATTCCACATTTTCAACCACAATTACTCCTATCTATAGCATGTGCCACAAATACATCTTTTAAATAAAAATCAGAAAGGAGATGAAGCTGCAAACCAATGAGCGTTATTCTTTAAAAATTCAGAAGAATGGGCATAATAATTAACCATAATAATGATAATAATTAATAAATTATATTAATATTATATTAATTATATTAAATTAATAAATTATTATGCCCAGAAGAATGGGCATAATAATTAACCATAAGAAAGGGAATGCCCAGAGTTTTCATTCTTATGAGTTTACAGAGAAGAATAGAAGAAAATGCTTGCACTTGCTGAAGAAACTTAGAGGATGCAGAAGTTAAATGCTGCAGCAAATGAAATACATTGCCAGAAATACAGAGAATTCCCTTAGGTCTTACCTACATCTTTCATCTGAAGTTGTCAAAGCACTTCTTAAGGCTTCAAGAACTGCTTTCATGATGACATTTGGGACAATTACTCCTTAAACTTACCTTCTAGAAATATTTTGGCACAAAACCTCACAGAAGTTAGGTCTTAAAAAAATGAAGGTGATGGTGTTCTTTTAATTAGAGGAATGGTAATATTCTACATAAAAAACCAATTGTCTGAAGAGTAAAACTATATATGACCAAAACTATTCACAAATTTAGGATGAATTCTGAAAATTCTCTTTGCACAAAGCTTTAATGATGATACATGGGGAACAACATAGCTGAGGAAACAAGTAAAAAAAAAATAATGATTATTCCATTGAACAGCTTGAAAATATGGAACAAGTTCAGACAAGGAAAATCTACTTCCTAGTGGAAAAGGAGGCACAGAAATGGTGACATGACTCAAGTAAAGAAAAAGACAAAGCAGAGGCTTGAGTGCACATTTAATACCTCTAACTTTAAACCTAAGTGCCTAATGCTGCTAACTCAGGAATAGGTGTATATGCCATGATATGAAATACTGTGAGATGTGCAAGATGCTTAACCTGCTTTTCTGGTTAATGAGGAGAATTTAAGAACTATTCATATGTTTTAACTCAAGGGAACATATAACTGTATGACTGTCTGGTTTAATTGCAGTGCAACGTGCTGGTGAAAAAAATTATGCATGAAAAATAAAGACATAATATGCCTTGAATTTGATCTTTATCTGTCCAAGTTACAAATGGGTTTCAAAGTAACCACAGATCATGTCATTCATAAGAGGAGTTTGGAGAAAGATGGGGACTGTGCTTTGGAAGCTCAGTTGCAGCAGACTTCCTCTTCAAACAAGATTAAGGATTACTTCTGAAGTTTTAACTGGTAAACATACATGTATTTCAGTAGGATATTTTTCCACATGTATGATAGATTCTTGGACTGACAGGTTGAGATGAGGTACTCAGAGTATTCAGTCCTGACTTACAGCCAAGACTAAGAACAAGTGTCAGTACTTTTACTAGGAATTAAAAAAGCATGGAAAGTTGTCCTGGATTTAGAGTGTATTTGGAGGGTGACAATGAGAGATTATGAAAATGATTGTGAAAAGAAAACAATGGTGTTGCATTAAATTTCATACTTTACTATTCTGAATGTTTATTAAGCGTGCTTTTAGCGTTTGTGGGAGTATTCCCAACAGGCAGAAGAGCAGATACCTCCACTGTGGTTTGAAGAGAAACCGTGTCACTGGCATGCAGAAGAGCTTGGGATGATTGAATCTTCTGGAATTATGCCAGCCTGATTCAGAGAAGAATGAGGGTAGTGAAATGACTATGGGAGGACAGGTATATAATTATACAGGATGATCCAAAGGTATTACATATATTACTTCTTTACTACTAGAATTTTTTCCTGTTTTTCATGATGGATACTTCTTGCAGTTTCTTCAGTAGGTTATTTTCTTAAAAATTAGTATTTTACATGGATTACAGGAATAAACTATAACTAAAGAGCAACATTTTTTTTTAAACTAACACAAGGCTTCAGGCCTTGGTGTTCCTGCAGAGGAATATATCATGACTTTGTCACTTTCTTCTGGGATGGAGTTCTGGGTTAAATACACCTCCAGCACCCAAAATGAGACACCCCTGCTCACAATAACAGTGGCAGCTGGAGACATCTGAGCAAACACAGGTATCCTGAGCATGCTTTACACAGAGCTTGTGCAGTACAGATGTGGAGTGACCACCAACCTGGCACAGAAGTTAAAGAAAAAAGAACAAGAGAACTTCCCTAAAATTCACAAATGTTAATGGTAGCTCAGGAGCACAAAGGAAAATTGGAACAATCTGAAATGAGAGAGGCTCAGACTCCCCATGAGGGTAGTCAAGCAGGGTCACAGAGATATTATGCAGTCTTAGAGCAGAGTGTAGGACTGGGTGTCCTCCTTCCAACTGATTTATCCTGTGATAAAAAACATGGATGGCACAGGTTCATAGATTTTGCTAAAAAAACCCAACAACAACAAAAACACCAACCTAAAACAAAAAAACAAACAAAAACCAGAAACAAAATCCAATCAAAAAAAACCCCAAAAGCATAAAAAGGCTTTTACTTCATACAGCAGTCCTCTCTTGATAACTAGAAAGACGATGGTGTGGAAGTCACAGACAAATATTTGTACAGCAGCCATTATATATGATATATGAAGGATAACCAAAGGAGGTTAAATTGCTCTCTCAGCAAGAGATCAGTGAAAACAGAAGGGATTTGAATAAAAACAGGCTCAGAACTTGCACTGATTAGAACTTCACAAGTTTTGTCAGAATGAACTAATGTTAAAAAGTCACCTTGGTCAAGCGAATGATTAAGTGGAAACATTTTTAAAGTGAGCAAAATGCTTCCTAAAAGAATATGACAGTCTGACAGAAAATAAGCATCTGGTAGCAGACTGAAGTGAGAGCAGCTACACAGAAGAAAGAAAAGAAATTGAATATTTTACTTTGGTTTCAGTACAAGAGATCAATCACAGGGTTTGGGTTGATCTTGAAGCAACTTCATCTACAATTGTATTAGAAAAGGTGCTTAAGCACCCTATAATTTGAGCCCTGCTGTTCTTACAACAACACTAGAACAAGTGAACTTAAGCGAAGTTTTTTAAAACTCTTTGTGAACTTTAGTATTTGATTGCTTTATTATGACAGCCACAGTATTCATAAAATGGAACTTTTCCCTAAATGAATCAGAAAATTGTATAGGAAGTTTGCTCACTTGATTGATCTCAAGGGGCACCTTTTAAGTCAGATGGGCACAGAGCATCCTCACACCTGTTGTCCAGACAGGATCCCATCCACCAAGGCATGCATGGACCTGGCAATATAGGCTATGGTTTGCAGAGTTCTCCAGCACTGCTGGGGAAAATGGATGTACTGAACATACCCTTATCCCTCCCAAAAGTTCTCATGCTGTTAGGTGAAATGAGTGAAGTTTGCAAATGACAAAATATTTTGACTTGCTTGGCAATGTCAAATTTCATTTTGACATTTCTGAGGCATTTCTCTGAAACTGAACCCTTTCATGAATAATTTGAAAGCATGGATTTTTTATTTTAATTCTGGATGCAAACAAACACTGAAATATTTGAATTATCCATGCAGTGAAAACTGATTTTGGCCAACACTGTTCTGTAATCAATTTAGGCACTGAATTGATTTTAACAATTCACAAACTTCCTGTGATATGCCAAATGTTTTTTCTTTCTCACTGGTACCTTAAGTATGGGAAAATAACTAATTTTTTTAATCCTGACCTGCAATGGCCGTGTGTAACATTGACAGCTTTAGCTTTCTTTCCCCTGTATAAACATATTTGATCTTGCTTATTGGGAGCTGTGAAGCATAGTTGATAATAAAGTGTAGTTTGTAGACCTCAGATCACGATTTACATAACATTAAGAGTAAGGTTTGCATATAGTCTTCTTTATCTGCTGTTAAGGCAAGTGCATTTAGATATTTATCCAGTGTGCAATATGAAATTAATCCACTCTTCACTTTTCTTGGTTTCAACTCCTTTCCTAGGGTGGTTTCTTCCTTTGCTATCAGAACAGACCTTCTGTGGGGGCAAGGAAGGAATCCTAGATGAAATAATCATGTTTAATGAGAATTTTTCCTGCCTATTAGACTTTTCTCTCTTAACTATCAGCATTAAAATCTCAGGCAGTACACGTGCTGAAATGTTTCCTGGGTTGTCAGGAATATATATCCTTAGAAACCTGGCCAGCAGTTTCTATAATCTTCACTGGCACAAGGCCAGTATGCGCCCAGACTAAGTTCCCTTGACATTAGTAACAGCATACAGACATGGTCATTCTTGGAAGTTCACATCAAGCTTGAAAATCACCTGTTATTTGTGAGTTTGTATACCATGTCAGTGAACTCTGAAAATTGAAGCTGAGGATCTTGCTGTGAATAATGACAAGCCCAAACATGATCAATAGCTGTGTTCCAAGAAGCCCGTGCATATCTGTTGGCAAAATAGGCCCATTTAATTTCCTCATCTAGCTGTTTAATTTTAAAATACATTGTTGTATATATACACAGATCAGATTTTGAATTTGGTGCTGCATGTAGCAATTACAGCTGATCTTCAGAGTGGAATCTCAGAAAAAGAATAGAGAATAGGAATGTTATTCAAAAATTTATCTAGTTCATCTCCTTTGTCTCCTGCTGTGGTAGAATTTAGATTGCTTGACATCCTCCAACAAATGTTATAAAGGAAACATTGGCTGTTTGGCCCAGATCTTCTAAAGCACAACAAAAGTCAGCAGAACATTAGTATCTATTTTCAATAGGCTGCTCCGGATCTTGCTTCTGTTGGTGAATAGCAGAAACATTTGTCTAAAACTCATCTGACAGTGTCTAAGTATAAAAGTACAAGATCAGAATGAGAGCCAGGGGAAAGCTTTGATAAACATTTTTGTCTTTACAAAATGCTTTCTCACATTTTCAACCTGTTCTCAAAATGTAAATGTAAACTTTAACAGGAAAAATGACCTGAGCAGGAGATTGAATGCAGGTCCTGGCAGAAAACTACAAAAAATCTTGTGGATCTTTTTACAAAAATGTGAAAAAATGAAACTATCTCTTCTCTTTTTGCAGAACAGCTCCAACACTATGATGAGCTATGGCTGCATTGATGAGACTGTGTTCAAATCAGTGGCTTAGAACACAGTGGTATGTGCTGGTTTTTGTTTGTTTTTCTTTACTTAAGGTTAGCTGCTAATGGAAGGACTCCCAAAAAGAAATGGTAAGTTGACCAATGGTAGGCTCATTCACAAAGATCAATGGGCCAACAGCACTCATCTATTATCTTGGATATGTGTCCATGGTGATCAATGGTCATCCATCTCTTTCCTGGAGGTCAATTAATCTTTTAAATTTTGTATGCGTGGTACCTTGATGGAGAGCACTTGATAATACCTGCACAAGCTTTTCCTTTTCTATTAAAAAAAAAAAAGTACTGAATTATCTAAACTGTGTGGGATATGGTTGCTCAAAATCTAAAGGCAATAACTGTTTGAGGCGTGAAGTCAGCTCATGGCCATTTCTTCTTCATGTTTTGGGCCAGACAGTTTTAAATGCTTTTACCCATAATGATTCTTAAATCAGAGAAATACCAAAGTTTTAGAACTGAGTCTATTGTTTATGAAACTGAGTAAATTAATCTTGTAATATGGAATAAAAGATAATTCTGTCAGATGAGATTGGTGCAGTCTTGAACTTGGAATAAGATCAATGTCTTACCAGGGGAGAAACTTAATCTACAATGGGTCTAAATTAGGAGACAGAACTCTGTTAAATGCATGTACCTCTGAACATTTAACTTGGCAATAGAAATTACCATCCTTCTGGTAAAGTAAGATCTCTGTCTTGATCAGATGAACCTAATCAAATATCCTTCAAGACCTTCAGCTGGGTGGAATAAATAGCTACCTGACAGTTTATAGCATATCTTGACAAGAGAGGAACAAGAGCTGTCCTTGGGATATTCCCCAGTGTGCAAAATACTCAGAGAAAGGCAATATCTTCTTGATAACATGACCTATGCAGCCTTAATTGAAAGACTTCTCAGCTGGAACAAAAGTAGAAAATACCTAGTTAAATTATTATCTTGCATAAAGCAAATGATTCTTCCTAATTTTATCTATTTGTTTGGCTTTTCTTGAAAAAGAATTGCATCAAGAGCTTTATTATCAGCAGGAATTCTAAAATTAGGTAAAAAATTAACCATCAATAACATTAGTCTCAATTTTATTATTTTCTCTTTGATATACATTGCTCTGTTCTAATGCATCAGGCTTTTGTAAGAACCTGTCCTTATTTTTGTTTTCTCAGTGTTTAATGCAGAGTGAAGATGGATGAAATAAGGTATCTTATGCTGACAAAAAAAAAAAAAATTAAATCATAACTCACTAAGCGGTTTACATATGCCTAGTATCCTTACAGTAATATATTATTACATTATTGTATATAGATTTTTTTTTTAAAGTGAAGTTGTTCAAGAGAAAAAGTAAGGAAATTGACCCAAGATTGTCCACAGTTGTCTGAATTCTGTTATAATAAAAAGATGCAGAAAACTGGAAGCAAAAAATTTTGTGTTGAAATAATGTGAAGAGATATCTCCTGAAGATTATTTATTCAGACAACTTCTTGTTCCTGAAGTAGAAGACACTGGACCTTCCCTCAAGTATATTGCCATTTCTTTAGTGCCTAACCTCAGATGTGTCCCTGAGTGATTAGAATAATTGCAAAATGTACACAGCAGGTTGATGCTATTCATCCAAAAATTTTTTATCACTTTCTAAACTAAACTCTTCACATAACTGAAGAGTAAGTTAATGCATAACTAAAAAAAACCACCAAAAAAAAACCCCAAAACCAAAAAAATAACAACCCCCCCAAAAAACAACAACAACAACAAAAAAACACCAAAAAAAAACCCCAAAAAAAAACCCGAAAACCACCCCAAAAAAAAACCCCACAAAACACACACACAGAAATAAGTCTCGTATCTTGGTTAGTATCTCACAGGAAGACTGGCAAAACAAAGAACTCAAATGTTTCAGGTCTTGGTTCTGTTCCATAATAATTTTCACAGAAGACAAGTGTCACTATGCAACTGCCATTCAAGTTAAGTGGAGTCTGCATTTCGTTTTGACTCTGAGGTGTCGATGTGCTGATTAGTTTTCTGATACAGCTTGGTTGTCAACATTTAAAACATTTCTTGGAAAAAGAAAAATAATTTTGAACAGAAGGCATTCTGTTATACCTATATTTATACATATTTCCCTGCACCCTCAAAACCTAGTTCTAAAGCGGGATTGGAAGAGCTGTCACCATCAGCTTGGAAACTGGTCCATTGACAGCATGTATCAATCAGTCGTCTCTCACAAGTATATAGGTGGGAGTTTTTTGTTTGTTTTTGGTTTTTTTTGTTTGTTTTTGGTTTTTTTTGTTTGTTTTTGGTTTTTTTTGTTTGTTTTTGGTTTTTTTTGTTTGTTTTTGGT
Organism: Peucedramus taeniatus; assembly: GCA_013400575.1. Taxonomy (NCBI): domain Eukaryota; kingdom Metazoa; phylum Chordata; class Aves; order Passeriformes; family Fringillidae; genus Peucedramus; species Peucedramus taeniatus. The sequence continues at coordinate 75,890 of WBNO01024113.1, forward strand.
TTTTTTTGTTTGTTTTTGGTTTTTTTTGTTTGTTTTTGGTTTTTTTTTTTTTTTGGTTTTGGTTTTGTTTGTTTGTTTTTAACATGTTTGAATAGCTTAATGCTTTCCCTGAAAAAGAAAAAAACCTAAATTCAGCATGGACATTTTGGGGGGTGGCATCTCTCATTAAACAGAGTAACTTTTTTTTTTTTAATTGCAACTGATTTAGGTCATAAATTTGTAATCAGGCTGCTTGCAGGAGATGAAGAAATTCTGTACTCCACAGGCTGCTTCAGTTTTGTGTGAAAAATCATTGATGGTTAACCACTCTAGCTGGTACCTACCTGTCAAGGCACTTTTACTATCTTCTTTTTTGCCACAGGATAGAAGAGTACCTTCTTTCCAGAACAGTCGGTGGCTTTAATGTGTTCTTGGGAGAGGTGTAGCTCTGAATCCCTTCAGGATGACAAATACAGTTAAAGTGGCTCTTCTTCATTTTTGAAAGGTGATTTATTTATGTAAAAGGGTGAGGCCATGTCCTACAGAAACTCTGCTCTACAAGGGAAGAAAAAAGGCAAGTTGCTCAATTTTTCCTAGCAAGGAAGACTTTGGAAAGAGCAGGGTGTCTTCAGTTTGCACTGCAAGGGGCAGGGGGCACCTGGCAAAGCACTGTGTTTCACACGTGTGCCTGCCCATAGCGATACTGCTGCACTGGGCACCCACTTCTGGGATGCCCAGGGGAGATCCCCAAGTACCTGCCACAGCAATACAATTTCTGTTCCAGAACTTCAAACCCTGAAGCTCATTTTTGCAGTGATCATCATCGCACACTAAGGCCAGTTTTGGAACTGGGCTTTATTTAATAAACACCTGTGGAAACAAGGCCTCTATCTCTGATCAAGACCAACAAATACAGGTTAGAAATTTTTTGCTTCTGGATAAAAAAAATGAAGATATTTCCATGTGTTAGAAGGACATACAGAAGAAAGATATGTAAAGATAACACATTTCTTGCTAAAATATCCAAATTTATCAGCAGAAATAGTACGGACTGAAAGTGGCATAAGACCTATCATGAGTGAAGTTCATGTTCTTTGTATTTTTCCAGGGATATCATTAACATATGTTATTATTATTGTTTGTTGTTATAAGTAGCACTTACAATGTCTTCCTAAAAGAGAATTAAAGAAAATCTATATTTTTGTCCTTTCCAATTTGCCAACTGTCTCTTGGCAGTGCTTTGTGCATGGTCAGATTTAGTTTAACTACAAAGTCAGTTTCTTGATATATCCATTTATGTACTGGTCTTTCAAAAAGCAACAGGGGACAAATGAGGATTTTAAAATGTGATTGTAAACCCAGAGAAATTGTCAAGGGGACTCAGCAACAGGTAAAACTTCCAAACTACTTTTAATTTTCTGTTTTAGATCAGTCTCTTTTGCAACTTCATGGAATCTTTGGGCAGATCCTCGCCTCACCATCTTAATTTCCTATACAGCCCCTTTCAAAGACAATTGCACCTATGCATGAATATTTACATTACTTCAACTACACACTTTCTCAAGCCATATCACCAAATTTACTTCCAGAGCAGACATCTTCTCTTCCTGCCAGGTGATTCTGGTGGCTTTTTTTGGCAATGTCCCTCAGATAAGGTGAACTGTGAAACTGTCGGTGAAATTAGGCAACTTCCTTGTGCTCCAGAGTACAGATGTCCTCTTTCTGGGGTGGGTGTTCTCAAAGGACTGTCTAAGGCCCATATGCATTCAACCACCTATGCTACTCTTTGGGACGATAGGTTGCACACAGAAATGGCATCACCACTGGAAATCACTTTCCAGGTCATCAATCAGAGGTCCTAAGCTAGAGGGTTTAAGTTCCTTCTCTGCAGGTTAGGAGCTCTGTTAGATGAGGTGTTCCACTCAAAATCAGGAATCCCAAACCATTGTGCCATAAGGTCCTTGCAATGAAGTGATAATGCAGCCCTGAACAAGGGTTTTCCAGTTTTTCTCACTGAGGTGAGAAGGAGGAATTATCCTAGAGGAGTGTAAGGGAAGGAGCTAGTTCTTTCTGACTGAAAAAAAAAGATGCACTTGTCCTGCTCAAGGATCCCAGCAGATGGAGAAGTTCATTGCCCTAGTCTCTTTACCCCCTCCTCTCCACTTGAGAAAGACAACATCCTTCAGACCCCCAGTGTGCCATGCAGCAGACAAGCACTAGCAGATAGCAAGCTTCCTCCATCTCCAAAGTGGACAGTCCCCTTGGATACAGTGTTCCTTTAAGAGTTTTACTAAATCTGCACGTGAGCTCAATCTGCCCATGGAAGAATTTCCATTTGTGCAGATGGTATCATTTGGCAGATCACTCCGATGTTGGCAGCATCACAGGGGTCATATTTGTGCACAGATGGACTTTTCTTCATCTGTTTCTTTATTGTAATAGACCCAAATAGGTTTTCCCACAATAGTACATATGCGCAGTACAACTCTCCTTGTTCCCTGTCAGACAACTTATTTAGCGAGAGCACACAAAAATTTCTTTCTGTCTCCTTCTCTTTGTTCATGTATCAAGTCCTCTTTGTTTTGAGGATGCAGGGTGAGGATGGACTTAGGAGAGCTATGTCTCAGGAATGCAGAGACATTCCTGAGACATAAAATCTAGTGGCATCGCCAAGATGATATTCAGAGCAGTGCTGTGAGTTTAGAGTGTACTCACGCATAGATTTCTTTTTGTGGTAAATATTTTGTGCATAATGCATGTATTTACCACAGCTCCCTCATAAAGCAAGAGCCCTTACAGCTGACATGTGAATGGACAATTGTAGAGATTGAAGAGGCTGGGGAATTGGTAATTCAAACCTGGAGATTTTGAATCCAGAGCAATGATTTGACTCTAGTAGCAATAAACAAAAGCTGTTACCATTTGACAGCTGTTTAGAAAAGTATGTTAAATGAACTCATTTTTTAGTGGTGAGGCTTTTTTTTTGTATTTGAAGCATCTGTTGTCACTCTCACTTGCAATCTCCGTGTGGCAGCAATGAAATGATAGTACAGTTTTCAGGAGCTGCCCTGCCAGTAGTGGTTTGTGACACAGCAAAAGGACATTTTGGAAAATTTGCACTGCTTCTATTTTACTTACACAATCACGTGCTTTGCTAATATAAAACTTTATCCCTGTATGATTTATTGTTGATTAATGATGAACCTGTCATCTTGTGATGAAAATTAGATATTTTCAGTCTACATGTTGATAGCAACTTTGGCTTTTCCTTCTCACTTGCTAGTCTAATCAATTTAGTTTAAACTTAGATGTCACAGGTAGTGCAAGTATTTTGGTATGGGCATTGTTTGCTGTATTCAGCCATGAAAGAAGTTTTCACAGTGTGTAAATGAGATCAAAATAGCTAGGAAGCTTAGACAGTGACCTTTATATACCTAGACTCCTCCATACAATATCTCAGTAACAACATTTTAATGGACATTAGACAAAATAGAGGATACCCTTTTCTTTTTCCCATGAAAAGTATTGTTTGAAAGAAAACTAGTTGCTTCTGATTTAATATTTCTGAAAAGGCAATTCCTTCTACAACGACTTCAAAATGAAAAATACTTCTGCTTATTTACTGTTTATTTTTAACCTTTTGACAGACTAGTGAAAAAAAGGCATGACCTGGGTACCAGATGAAGCATTTGAATCAAATTAGGAAGAATGTGTGAGTGAAATTCCAGTAACAACTGTTAAATAACTTCTTGGCTATACTGGGTAATGAGGAGAATAAAATTGTGGACTGCAGCTAAATACAGGTTGTTGTATTGCACTAAATAGTTATTTAGTTGTGGTCTTTGTATTGGGTGTTGGGAAAAATGTTACTGAGTATGGTATGTCATGTAGATTATTCCCCCTTTCATGTGATGACATGGTTTCTCCCCATGCACTCCTTTCTACACACCTGGTGCCCCATGGATTCCCTTCCCCATGCCCCACCCCAATGTTATCCCATTGGCCGCGGTCCTCTCTCCCCGCCCCCATCCCCTGGGGTACAAAACCCCACTGCAGGTAAATGTTGATCTTTTTCCTGCCTGGGTGGTCGCTGCGGCCAGCAGTGTCCCATCCCAAGCCAATAAACAGGATACTCGCTCCCACGTGGGGAAGAGCGCTTCTCGTCTTTTACCTTCAGTCCATGCAGGTCCGTGTGGGTTTGGGTTTTAGCTAGCCAGACCAGACCCATACAAAGCCTAGAGAACCACGGATTTCTGCAGGTGGCGCCCAACGTGGTCGTCTCCCACGATGGCCACAAAGTACCTGGTAATTCCACGTCTGGATTACGTTAGCTTTTGGGACTTTCCCCTTCCTTTGACTTCTTCGTCGCGTTTTTGTCGACAACGAAGCTAGAGGGTGGGGTCGGGACCCCGCCGAGCACCCGGTGGACCGATCCCGGACCAGGACTTCTTCACAGTTGTCCCAGCCAGCCAGGTCCCCAAGCGGCGTGAGTATTCCCCGCGCGGCTTAGTGGGACTCCAGGGGGGCCCTCAGAGGGTGGGGATTAGCTCCCGGTGCAGGAAAAAATCCGGTCCTAAAGACGGTTTGCGTTTTCCGTGCGGCAGCGCGGGCAGAGCGGCTCCGGCGCTCCGGCAGTGCCTGTGCGCAGTTTCGGGGGTTGCGTGGTTCCAGCGCCGTGTTCCCGCGGCGCGTGGCTCCCGGGAGCCGCGGCTCCGTTGCAGGCGGTGCGGTTTCGCGGTAAACCCGGTGCCGTGCGCGGGTTCTGGCGCTGCGGCAGCGCGGGCGGTGG
>WBNO01024114.1:6385-28051 GCA_013400575.1 Peucedramus taeniatus
AAAGTTAACTTCAATCAAAGGTTTCTTCCAGAAAGTATTCTGGTGCTTAATTTTTTGTTTTGTTTTGTTTTGTTTTGTTTTGTTATGCTTTGCTTTGCTTTGTTTTTCTTTGTTTTGTTTTGTTTCCCCTGATATTTTCTAATTTGGGACCAGATTTTAAAGTAAGGTAAGCAACAATCTGTCATGGTGAACCATTTAGGTGGCAAAAAAAAAGGTTAATATTTAACATTCATCACTTCCTTTCCATGGCTGTTTCCTGCTATAATTAGCAAGCAGATACAAATGATATATCTAGGTCTCTACTTGTTCCATAAAGGACTCAAGAAAATATGGAGAATTATCATTCTGCTTTCCTGATGTGGAAAATTCATGAAACCTTGGTAAAGTTTTCTTTTTTGGTGATAAATTGTTCACGTCTGAGAACTGTAGATATATTTTAAGTGACTTTGTTAACCTGGGGTCACTATTAGAGGTTTTATGTGCTTTTGACATAGAAATAATTAATTATAAAGCAATTGCAAAGCATATAGTAGTGAAAGCTGTCTTTGTGAAGTGGGCATACCCATTTATATATTCAATAGAAGATTTCAAGCCAATTCTGTATCGTCTTGAAATCTGTCAATGCCACTGTGACACTGGAGTTTACTTTTACTCTGAAAACTATGGGTGAATTCAAACAGCTTCCTGTTCTTCATATGGAGTAAAAATTAGCAATTGGTGGCAACAGCAGATGAAAAAAAAATAATACTTTCACACCATGCCCTTGTGAAGTCAAGTTTCTGTCATTTCCGGAATTCAGATATTTTGCATCACCCTACCCTTACCTTGAAAGATGCATGCAAGATTTTCTTTTTGATTGGTGATTTCACAGTGTTGAACACAAAGAGAAAAAAAATTAATAACTGAAAATATTATTTCACAATGTAGCTTCTGCTGCAACTCAAATTGTCTGAATACTTTACACTGCTTTCTTTCAGCAAAATCTGGAAAGGGTCTTTCCAGAAATTGAGTTAAAATAATCTTCTCCTGAATGTTGTGAATGTGAATGTCTACAGTACAAGACTTTTAAAAACAAGAATCTGTGTCCTAATCTAAATCTTATTAATACCAATTGAACTCTTGCTACTGAAGTTTAGAACTGGTCTTTAACAAATACTTTGTCATCCTAACTCTTTATCAAATCTTTCTCATATATTCCATGTGGAATGAAAACAAGAAATTCTATGCAGAGGAAAATAGATTCAGGCCAAAATTCTCATAAGACTTTTTAATTTCAGCACCTTATATCTCCTCTCCCATTTGCATTCCGCTCAGTCCTTAGATTAAGGTTTTCATATTGTTGTGCTTTATCCACCAAACAAGATTTACTTGTTCACTCCCATAGACGTTTTTGCTGCTGTTGCTGTATTCAAAGCAGGCATTTAATCCATCCAAGTTTGCCATCACTAGTGTCAAATGCCTCTGCTTAAGCTGCATGAATGCTCGGTCATGCCAAACTTGAAGCTTTCAGCCCTTTGCTGAAGCCAGCTGTGACCCATTACTAAAGGAGAGGCATTTCCTCCCCAGACTGCTGACTGCATGGAGCATATACATCCTTTTTACGGCTCATCAGGGCAGCAACAGGGTTGGGTCGTTTTTTTTTTTTTTCCCTGCATTTTTTTTAAAACCTTTTTAATTTTGTGTAGACAATTCTAAAAGCAGCTTCCTAGGGGCTGTCTGATCGCACAATCCTCTTAGTCTTTCTTACTCCATAGGAGGGCCATCATATTTCCTGCTCTCAGTCAGTAGTTGGCTTTTCTCTCTCCCCTTTGTGTAATGACTGGAGTCAAAAGGCCAGCACCTTACCCACCTCCAGAGATGATGTTATGAATCAAGCTTTAAAATGAGATTTTTTTTTTGCTTTCTCTTTTCTTTCAGGTCACACTTTTCAGGCAAAATCTCCATTCAATTCTACTCATTAGAAATATTTGAAATAATGACTTTTCATTTATTATCTTGGTCTGAAAACAATTCATTTGTTTTCTGTAAATGGAAAAATAAGCCCTTTCATTTCAGCTTAATTTCTGCATTCAGTTGTGACACAGTTCCCAGTTGTTACTTCTGCTTTAGTGCAGCTTTCTACATCACAGCACCATGAAAGTCTTCATCTAGCATGAAATATGCAATGTTTCTGATTCTTAAAAACAAATCAGATAAACTTTTGCACTCAAAAACTTGCATATAGGAGGTGTAGGCAGTGGCTGTAGGACTCCTACATTACCATTAAATGATAGAGAGGGGACTAAATAACACATCTCAACTCTCAGCACAGGAAAAGTGCTCTGGTTGCCCATATATTTTGCACTTGTGATATTCCATTGAGCCCTGCAAGAATACATTTTGAAAAGCTGGTGTACACTAGATTGATAGCATTTTTCATATTATTTTGACTCTTATGTTATACTACTTTGGGTAAAGGTAAGGACAGTTTGTTTGCCTTTTTTTGTTTTTGTTTGTTTGTTTTTCTTCCTCGTGATTGTGAAGGTTGCTGGGTTTTTGTTTGCATTCACTCAGACACAAGGCCAAAACAGACCTAGAGTCTGTACTGAAAATCTTCTTGAGTAACAGATTGCCTCAAAAATGCAATTATTCCTCAGTACACTCACTTTAGGGTGTTAGGATGGCCGTAACTTTCTTAGTGATAAGTATAATTCTGGCAAAACATAAATTGACTTTTGGACATATAAATAGTTACATATTTTATACAATTTAACATTTTCTCAACATAACTTGACTGCCAGAAATGGGGTCCTTGGGAGTCAGAATCAGTTGATGTTCACCCAGTACATCAAAACAAGGTGTTCCTACTGGAAGCAGCACTCTAAGCCATCTACCAATGAAATGACAGGAGTAAAAACAATGTCAAGGGCCTTTTTTGTGAATAAAACATATTTATAAGTTTGAGTTACTCCAACTAACCTATTTGGTTTTCATCATCATCATCATCATTATCATTATTATTATTAGCTTGTTTGCTTTTGTTTGTTTGTCTGTTTGATGGTTGTTTATGTTTGGTGGTTTTTAATGTTTGTTTCTTTGGGGTTGAATTTGTTGTTGTTGTTTTGGGTTTTTTTTCAGGGTTTGTTTTTTTTTTTTCCTAGACATGTATTGAGTAACTTGCCTAGTGTGTTTCTCACTCTCATTTTCTCATACCCAAAAACCCAAAAAATTCAAAACTAGGGCTCCATAGGATTCATTCCTCTTGCAGTAAAGTAAGTAAATTTAAAGACTGGTGGTGGAAGTAGATAATCTCAGTGAGACACTAATTTTTAAAGTAATTTAGGTTTAAAAACTGACAGTTTAAAGTTATAATTAAAATAATGGTAATTTAGTTTTTTTATTAGAGACTGGACACTGAGATTTAGTATGCCAAGATGCTGAAGATGTTGATCATCTTTAAGGAATTGTAAATATTTCTACTTGAGATAATTTCTAGATATTTTTCCTAAATTCAGATATTCCACTGTATCCAGAGATGACTTATTTTGTGATTCAATCTGTGACTTTTCTAAGGAGTCGGGAATTTTGAGCATGAGTACTGAGTACTTTACTCTTTTTCCACAGACAGAAAAATGACCAAAAGTGTCATTTCATCTACAGCCTGAAAAGAGGTATGGCTAATTTTCAGAGGTGCTCAAGATATTCTGCATCACTTTAGAGATATGTCTGAATAACGAGGACCAGTGATTAATGTCGGAGTCTGTGGGGAAATCCTCAGAGTACTTTCAGTAAATCACAGAATCATGGAATGATTTGGTTTGACAGGAACCTTAAAGATCACCTTGTTCCAACTCCCTGCCATGGGCAGGGACACCTTCTGTTAAACCAGAGCTCTCCAAACCCAAATCCAACCTGGCCCTGAACACTTCTGGGGACACGGAAGCCACAGCTTCTCTGGGCAACCTGTGCCAGGGCCTCAAAACCCTCACAGGAAATAATTTCTTCCTAATGTCTAATCTAAAACTATTCTTAGTTTAAATCTGCTCCCCCTTGTCCTGTCAGCACATTCCATGTAATTAGTCCCTCTCCATCTTTTTTGCAGTCATTCTTTACTGTTGCCATCATCACGTAATAACAGGAATGTAAGCAAAGGTGAAATGACTGCTTCTAGCAATAAGTGCAGCTCCCCAAAAGAGGTTAAATCTTTTTTCTCACCCAAACACATCTGCACGTCCTTGTCTGCAAACTGAAGTCATATTCCTCTGGAAGAAAGTCATTACTGTCACAAGCCTGGTGCATGAAGGGGATCCAAAACTTTCATCCAGTCTGTACCTTTAGAGTTCTTGGTCTATCCTTTCCAGACCAATGAGCCAGAGAAGTAGAGAAATGTTTGAAAAATGGGAATAATGTTAGTAAAGTTACTGAAGTCATCTTCAGAGGGAAAGCAGGATGTGCCTCTAAAATCCCTATCTGCTGAAGTAAATATTCATGATATGACCACTGGCATATCAGTCTCTGCCCTTGGCCCTGCCTTGGGCTTTCTGACCAGTAATGGAACTTTTTACATAGGTCAAAACATTGTCTTTGCTCTGGGACATTTCATGGTCCTCTCTGTCATAAGTAGAAAAATAATTCTCCTTCTTTGGCATATTTAACATTGTGTATCACTAACATTTTGTATCTTGGGTGTTAATGAATACTTCTGATTTCTTAAAAAAATCAAGCACCGAAAACAAGGAATAGGCTAAATAACTTAAGTACATACAAATAATAACTTGAAATTTTCTAAAGGTTATTTTCAAGTATGTTGCTCATTCACAGTCATCCTCTCTGAGTATAATTTTAAAGATATTAAATATTTTCCTGTCCCCCTTTTCCCTCATTTGACTTTCCAAGTTCTATATTCTTTTCTAACATAAATTTATGTGTTCCTGGCATTTTCTGTAGAAGCATCTGTGTAACTCAGTATTTTGCTTTTTCACACATACCTCTATTACAGATACAGAATGTGTCTAATCTCTTAAAAAACACACTGTTGTTGGTGCTACTGAGGATACCATTCATGTTTATAAATATTATGGATCAAAAAAACTTATCAGAAACATGATTCCAAAATCACCACAAAATAGTATTGTGATGATTAAAATTACTGTTTTTCTTGGGTATACTGAATTATACTACATAATTCAGTTTGGTTGATTTAGGTGGCCCTGGCTCTTGTGGTTTGTTCAGAGGTTTGTATCCTTTGAATGAATTTCCCTTCTGTGAAATTTGATTGAAATCACTCCTTGTTTAATTGTGGTGTGGTCAGAACTCACTGCAGCTATCACAAAATGCACACCCCACCCACACATCAAAAGAGTGCTGGGTGTCACTGCTCTGCTTATTCTTCACGGGCTATTTCTAAGCTGAAGGCATTCAAAAGAACAACCAACAAATAAAACGAAGTTTAAAGAGAAATGCATTTACCTTTTTGTCATCAAACAGACTCTGAAAACTAATCAAAATTTTGTGTATTTTACCTCTAAGGGTCTTTTTCTTTTGGTATCAAAGGGAACTCTCGAATTTAACTGTTGGGGATTAACCTTCAATTAAGGTTTACTTTAAACTCTCTATATTTATCCATAATTATGAAATGTGGGCATAGGAGCAGAAAGATATGAGACAAAAGAGAAACTGAAGGGTTGGAGATGGATATTTCAAAGCTATGCTGGCTATGCTCTGAAGAGACTTAAGGCATGTTTGTTCATTCAGAAATGCTTTCATTTTTATGCCATCTCTTCTGTTTCTGCAAGACTTGTCTTAGACAGTGAATGAGAAATATATTGCTGCTTAAGGGTTTGACATGACTGTTATGCTGATTCTCTTATATTGGTCTCCAATTTCACATATTTCTGGGTTGTTTTTTTTTTGGTTTTGGTTGGTTGATTGGTTGGTTGGTTGATTGGTTGGTTGGTTGGTTGGTTTTTTGGGGGAGTTTTTGGTTTTGGTTTGGTTTTTTGTGGGTTTTGTTTGCTGCTTTTGTTTGATTGTTTGTTCTTGTTGTTGGTTTTTTGGATTATTTTTTGGTTAAAATTTTGAGATTTCATGTATGCACAGCAGATAAAACCAGATCCAATACTGACAAGGTAGATCCCATTCTCTGCAATGGTTCAAATTAATCTCAGTATGCAGTTTGTGAAGATACTGCTAAATGAGTGCAAGGACAGCTGGAATGGGAGTCCCTAGTTTGTACGTATTTTTAGATGGTCTATAGTAGAATTAAAGTAAACCCTTGCTTATGCTGCCTGTATCTTTTATTTATCAGTTACTGTTGTCCTTGCCTCAGCTTTAGCCATCCACATACCAGCTGTCTAGTTAAAACTTATTATTTGTGCCCCATTTAAAGTCAAAACAGAAAGATGAGCTCTCCCAAAAGATGTCTCACTCCATACATCTTAGACATCTAATTTAGCATTTAGCTTTCTCCATTCACCAGGGACAGAGCTAAAGCAAGTGTCTTAAAAGTGTCTAGTTCCACATGTATAATGTTAACTAAAATTAATGTAAAACTTAATTATTTTAATAACTCAAATTAAATTATAAGTTGCAGAGAAATACTTCCACTGACTTGTGTGGGTTTGGGGATTAGACCCTATGGATTCCCTATGCATTTCTGTATTATTTTTATTTTCCTCAGGTAGCTTGTGAAATGTTGTTAAGTGTTTGACCCCTGAACAAACACATTCTGAAGTCCTTTTTTCACAGACTTTTTAAACCTTAACAAGAAATAGGTTTGATTTTAATCAATTTTTTCTGTATATTAGTAAAAAGCTTTTTAATCTTTACTTGGATAGTGATATTTTATCATATGCAGAGTACTTTCTGCAGATATATAGAGATAAGCGAGAATAAATACTTTGATACAAGAGCCTTTTCTGTTCAATTTGATGCCTTTTTTCCCAAATAGCCCCTAAAGAAAATTAGGGAAATATGTCTTATTTTTTTAATAATATCCATGGTTGATAGGTACTAACAGAATTCAAGTGACTTAATAAGAAAATGACAATTTTTTTCAGAAAAAAATAGGGTTTATTTCATAATTTAGACGTCTTTTGGAATTAAACATAGATTTAAATGATAGAAGCATTATGATGGTTCAAAATAGCTGAGTACTTCTGAGCTTTTGCAGACATGGCTTTACCTTGCAAGTCCTGAAAAAGAAACACATATCAGCTGACTAGGGGCAGGTTTAATTTCTTCAGTGACTGTTGGGTTCTTCCTTACTCAAAGCTAATTCTACGTAGAGACCCAGACACAAGAGAAGCAGAAGGCATATCAAGACATAAATTGAAATAAAGAGAGAAACAAACAAAATTAAAACTATCTGAAGGATTAACCTTAGTGGGGGGAATGTAAATTCTGGCTATATTTTATTCCAATTTAACAGTAAAATCTTGCCTTATTTTTTTATCTGAGTTTGGGAATATTTTGTGTGATGCAGTTCACTATCTAAAATTGGTGTACAAATTCTGAATTTGTAGTAGCACAGAACCCTGATGCACTGGGATATATAATGTAAAACAGATAACTCAATAGATGAAGAGTAGCCTTAAAAATAATCAGAGTTCCTTACAAACACATATCATCTTTCAGATCCCTGGAATTCTGTGAGATGGAAACTTGTTAACAAGTCTTATAGCATGAACTGTCTTATGACTTCTTCAACTTCAGCATTACTTTTTCTCCTCCTTAGACTGAGTTAGTGAACACCTCAGTGCAGATGGAAAATAGAAATTTTCTTTTGCTTTTTCATGATATATATATCATGAAATATATATATATAGCCTCTCATTCTGTAGCTTGGGAAGAGAAGGGATAGGTAGTCAATGTGTTTCTATTTGGTTTTACAGCTAAGGTAGAATGGCCTTTAATAGAGCATGACTCAGAAAAGCAGGGCTGTTAACTCCAAATGAGTCCATATGACTGTCCATGCCTATTTTTTTCATCAGCAGATACCAAAACTTAATGCTTAACTAAAATCCAGACTTGGAAAACATGAAAAAGCAGAACAAATCAGCAAAATACACTGCAATTTTCTAGTTTCTGTGTTAATTTGAAATTTAATTTGTTTCAGGGCATTGGTACAATCCACAGTAAAGAGGGAGCAGCTGCAAAGTGCTTTCAAAATTAGAAAAATGTTCTTGAAAGTTTCATAGTATTGAGAATAGGAATGTGACTTGCCTGTATTGGAAAAACAACCCTGTTAATAATAATGTGCTTTATTTAAAATTTATCTACAGAAATGCTAGTGAAGTTCTAACTGTTCCAGAGCTATGAACAGGTGAAATTGGAGGGAGATAAACTGAAAGGGGACACTTTTTGTCAATGCACATAATTTCATTAAATTCCTTAGCTCTCTCTTGTTTTTCAGACTTGCAAAGACCCAATTAAACCTTCTGCTCAGGTGGTTTGCCCAAGGCAGGTGTAGTAGCTGGGAACTAGGTTATGACAATCTCATATCAGAAGATGCTTTTAGCACAAGTTCACTGTATAATCAAAGGGAATTGGCTTACCTGATACAAGGTAGCTTGTATCTCCAAATCCTGGCTCAGAAGTTTGACTCATGTTTTTTTGCTAAATATAATTCCAGTGGGGGAAGGATAAAGCCCTGATTTCCTTTGCTGGGATACAACTATGCTTCTGATCCATGACTGTATTGCTAAGTGAAATAGTGATTTATGAAATCTGGGCTGACCCCTGCTTCTCTTTAAGCTACTCTTCAGCACAGGATAAAAAGGTGGAAACCAGAGATATGCTGCAAAAGAAGTGTCAAGGCTTGGTTGCAAACGTGCTAAAGTAGATCTGTTATAAAATCTCAAACAAAACTACTGATTTTGCCATTAAAGTAAAAGGGCTGCATGGTCAGAACTCAGTGCTTTGTGAAGGTACTACTCACACAGCCATGAAAAATGATATTATGCTTTTTATTCATCAGCCAGTTGGCATAAGGAAAAGAGAGCAAACTTTCTTGTGAAACGTCTGCTGTTTGGGCTATTTTGCTTTCCAATCATATGGCAATGTAGTGGTTTTTGCTGGGGTAGACTTAATTTTCTTCATGATATCTGTCATGGGTGTGTGTTTTGGATTTTTTATGAAGACATTGATGATAATAGAGAGATGTTTTTGTTATTCTGAGCAGGGCTTGCACAGAGTCAAGGCCTTTTCTGCCTCTCACTCCCCCACACCAGCCAGGGGGTGCACAAGGAGTTGGGAGAGGGCACAGCTGGGACAGGTGACCACACTGACCACAGGGATATCCCATAATGCACAGAACCACGTTCAGACTACAAAGGGGGGGAAGGAGGAAGAACAACGGGGACTTTAGGAGTGATGGTGTTTGTATTCCCAAGTCACTGTTACCTGTGATAGAGCCATGCTCTCCTAGAAATGGCCCTGAGCCCCTGTCTGGGAAGTGGGAAGGAATTCCTTGTTTTTCCTTTGCTCTGTGCCTGGCTTTTGCTTTACATGTTTTGGGTATTCTTGTTTATCCTTTTTTTTTTTTTTTTCTTTACCTCTTAAACCTGTTAGACAACCTTTATCTCAAGTTTTCCCACTTCTACTCTTCCTATTCTTTCCCCAGTCCCAACAGGGGGAAGGTGAGACAATGGCTCTGTGGGACTGAATTGCTGGCTGGGTTAAACCCTGATAGGCAGATATAGTAAGTCTGTCTGTGATATTTTCCATACTGTTTTATGTTTTTCAGGATTAGATATTGTATCTAGCCAATGCTACTTCACACAAACCAAAAGGATTGCAAAGATCCCAGGAGTTGGTGTTAACTCTCTTTCCTGAGCTTTCTATAAAGGGTGATAACTAGCACTAAAAAACCTGGATAAGGGATATAAGCAGGAATTAGATGAAACCTTGAACTCAAAGGTTAGTCTCAGGGTGATTTAGGCTCCTAAATTGACACCCAGACAGGATTTAGATACCACAAGTCCAAACCAGAGGACTGAAAAATCTCCAGTCCATGTTCATTCAGCCTTTAGTTTCTCATTTTGTATCAAAGCCCTCCTGATTGCCTCTGAGAAGCTTTTGAGACTATTTAGATGTTCCTTTGTCTTGATAGAGACATTTTAGCACTCAGTTCACAACCTGTTGCTTGGTTGAAACTGCTATAAGAGACCATGCCTAGAAATCTGAAAAAATTATGATAATTTTCCTCCCTAAACAGATTTTTTTTAAACCTTTTTTTTTAAATTAAAATGTCTGAAACTGTGGGGAATTCAGGTTCATTTTCAAGCCTAAAACTGGAAGATGCACCAAAACAGGTGTGAAAGAAACAGGAAAGGGCAGTGCTGAGGACATGGGTATTTTTTGTCTTCCTCTTGACGTTATGTTACTTTTCTGTATATTGATTTCTGATTGTTCAGCCACTGAGAGAGAAGAAATATCNGTGTCTTTTTGCTTTTGCCAAGGAACTCAGAAGGAGGGAAGGAGCTGTAGTTTATACAACACATGAAGACATACAGATTAATGTAGAAATAAATAATAAAAAATGAAGCATTTGAAAAAAAAAGTAATATTAGCCTCATATTTTTGGCCTCTGAAATGTAATGAAGTTTCAGGGAAGAGCTTGTATTGCCTCCAAGCTTAAGGATGTGAGAAAGTCAACACACCAAGTGCCTCCTGGATGTTGCATACTTATCCAGTGCACATTCAGAACTTGAAAGTCTCTCACTGCCCACTCCATAGATGCCATTAGTGATGTTTTCCTTTCTGGGTTTGGTCACCAGCAAGGCTGAGGGGATGTCCCACAGACACAAGATTGAAGTTCACACACCCCCCCACAGTCTCTGGTTTCGCAAATATTCGTATTCACTTTTCCTTGAATACCAGTGTGGTCTCTGGCACACATTCTGATATACCAAACATAATACAGATACAGATGTGTTGATACATAAAGCCATTAGCTCTGTGGCCACTGGTTCATTTCCAAGTTAAACTCTCTCTTGTACAGTTGTCTCTCTGGATATTGACTCTTTGACCTATGGACACTTAGACCCTCAGTCTCTGTCACTTAGGTCTGGCAGCATTTACATGTATGACAGAAAAAAGAGAAACAACACAAGAGCAAAAGGGTAAGAAAAGTATTTATTAAGAAGGTAGGGAAGATTGCTGTGATCAGGCAAAGGGTTCCATCAGGCAAGAACACAGTCTGGCAGCTTTCTAGACTGTATCTGCCCCTTTTATCTGCCCTGCTTTCTATTGTCCTGCCTCTCCTCCCACCCGTCATCATCTCTCCCTTCCTCCACGTTTGGCACTTCACCAAATGATCACACGGCCACTTTTCCACATTTCCATAATTCCCTTATGATGTCTCACAATAGTCATGTCAGGAGTCTCCCTTTTCCAGGCTGACCCTCTCTGAGCTATGCCTGAGCAGTTTCATTAGTGGCCATCAGCCAGTGGCTGAAGAGCTCAGGTCTTCATTACTGTCAACACTGTTGTGTTTTTGTTAACTCTGTGTGTCTGTGTACTTACCACTTTCCTTGTTAAATGTTATCTCCTACATACTGAGTAGCACTGAATAAAGTAACTTAATGAATCAGAACGTCTCATACACTGCTTATCCTTTCATACACAACAAATAGAAAAAGGGAAAGTTCACAGAAAAAGACTGACCGTAGCTCTCCATGACAATAGTCATGGTTAGAACAAAGGCAAAACATAATTCAGAAACATTGACAGGTGTCAAAACTTGACACTTCCTTGCCCCATTCTAGACTGCAGAACACCAACATCCATCCTCTTTGAGGTCTATAGTGCAGAATCTTCCTTTCCTGATACCAAAAGATTAATGCTTTCAGAGAGATGGTACTAAAAACCAGGAGAAAGATGAGGCTTTCCTGAGTGGATGTAAATTGGATGCAACTTTTCTACAGTGAAGACATCCAATTTCCCATTTCAATTAGGGCAAAAGCCCAAGCACTTTAAAAGTGTGGTTCTTCTGTTTCTATACTAGGGCTTTAAAATATCTCATATAGATTTTCTTTAGTCAACAGTATGATATCACCAGAGGATGATTCATGTCATGTATTTGTGCATCTGTTGAAGCACAATATTTAGGAAATTTTTCTCTCGGGGTGACAGTTCTCTTATGCTATAAAGGAGAAAAGAAAACTACTTTGGGTATAAAACTTCATGGTATGGTTATTGACAAGAATGCACAAGAGTTCTCGTGCTAGATACCCATAACATTTTTTTCCAAAAATTGATTTGGTTTAACATTTAAAAACTGGATTTACCCTGTAAGTTTATATTATTTCCAATCAGTGATAGATAATTAAATTGCCCACAGAGACACTGCAGTTGGAGGTTTAGCTGTCTCAAGGAGTGTGTTTCCTATCTAGGTATCTGTGTACCTACTAAAATTCAGGAATATTTCCTTTATATGTAGATGTTTTGTTTTTGCTGGCAGTACGTGTACAAGCTGTAATATGAACTTCCTTTCCTGTCCAGGTGAGAATAAAACATAAGTAAAACAAAACAATGAAGTATTAACTAGTTTCTTGAAGACTATGAACTCAGGCACTAAAATATTCGGTAACTTGCTTACAGTCACATGCATCCTATTTGCTACCATTCTATTGAATTTACCTCTTCATCAACTTAATTTTAATCTCCAGATTGTATTTCCTCCACTGACATTTTTAATAGAGATTTTATTTTGCAATATTACAGTCTCATAATTATGTTTCAGTACACATTACCCAGTATATTATGTAAAACACAGTACTTCGAAAAAATGGGCCATCACTATCAGACTACATATTTAGAAGAGATATTAAAATTACCACATTTTTTGAAACACTTTTTAAAATTAGAGTTCTCAGTAGTAAACAATAAATTGGATTATTCAAGAATAATTGCTTCAACAAATATTCTGCGCTATTCTTTTTACAGTTCTTCCTCATAGGCATGAACACAAAAGTAAAAAGCCTTCTATTGATTAACTAATCAGCCTCAAAAGAAGGGAGAATCATCTTTTCTAACGGACCAAGAAATTCACCCATCAATTACAGCAGGACATAATCTTCAGTGGCCTTGGGTGAAGTATATTCCAATGGAACTACAGCCCCAAGCAGAGGTACTGCAGGTAGCTTCTAATGTTCTGTTTTAACTTTTGCATTTCTTTGCCAAGAAATCTCACAGATTTGTCAAAGCTGGTGTGTTAGTCGTGTGTAGGAGCATAGCATACATTCTTCAATTTTGTGCACTTTACATATTAACAGGTGTTTCACAGGTATTGTGATAGTTTTTGGTTTTGCTTTTTTCCCCGCATATTTTTTTTTATCTGCACAGAGTTAGAGCATTCAAGGCAGAATGAATAAAAATACAGAGCTGAATAAAATTGTGTGACAAGTATTAGCTGGATGAAAAGGTTCTCTAATATCTTAACTTTAACCTCAGTACTCACCTAGCTACTTATTTTGTTGAGATTTAGGTCAAGGATCAATTACCTTTGTAATTAAGTTATATATCAGAAAAAGGTGATCCTGTGAGAGTCCAAGACCAACATGTATCATAAGGAATATTCTTTGAAAAAATAATTTAAAAAGGTTAATTTCTTATTTCCTCTACAGGAAAAATATTCTGAACTCAATTATATCTGTCATGTTACTGTAAACACAGATCATCAAGTAATATTTCTCTCCTAATGATTTGGTCATTTTCACCTTTACTTAATTGCAAAATTTTGATGCCAGTGTTATTTTCTACAATAATCTGGAAATACATTGTCTTCTTGTTCAATAGAGTAATTTTTACTTGTAATTAGGAAAGTGTGCATTAAATAGACTTGCAAGAGTTTGTGAGAGTTTGAGCTTAAAGAGATTTCCATGCAAAAACCTGCATAATGTAAAGATAGCCTCATTGATGGCATTGTGATTTCTACTGCCAATTGCACTTCTGAACAGGTATATGGCCTTGGGCATGTCATTTCATCTTCTCACACCTTAGCCACCCTTCAGTCCTTTTCCTTTCCCCACTATTTAGGCTGTTAACTCTCTGATGCAAGAATTTTCATCTTGCAGACTGGTGTATGGTCCTTAGCACAGCTAAAGCCCTGTTAGTCCTTGATGCACTGCAGTAATATTAAATAATTTCATCTAAGCATGTGGAGTAATTAATTGTGAAGCTGGACAAACTATTCTAATTACATAATGAAGAACACAGTCTCAGTAATTTTACAGCATTGTCCATATAATCACTATTTCCTGTACCACAATTGCCACAGTGAAAATTAGCAGCTGATGGAAATTTGTGGTAGAGAAACAGAAATGAAGAGCCAAATTTCAAACTTTTTACTTTCAGTGCTTTCTCAGATGCTTACCTCCTCCTTTCCAAGTTTCTCATCTAAGACTGGGATAATTCTATACTGTCTTTTGACATTATGTGATTGAAATGATCACTGTCATTCTTCCAGGCAGTATCATTCTTTGTCAATTAAAAAATTTCCTGAGGAAAGCTCTGTAAGCATGAGGTCAGAAGGAGGGAGTTGGTAAATGTTCTCGAGCAAAGTTTCCTGATACCAAGATTTGTCTGCAGTAACCATCATGTCCTCTAAAGCAACCTGTTCTGGATGATCCTATTTGAATAGGCAAGCTGGACTATATAATCTCAAGAGATCCCTTCTGAGATCAATGATGTTTTGATTTATTTCCAAAGGCTTTTATATATACCTATTTAGACTTGATAAATAATATTAATAGCATGGAATGTTCACCTGCTTTCAAATCATGATACCAATGCAAATTTTCCTTGATTTCATAATTTCCTATTGCAATACCCTTCAGAGAAAATTGTTTCAGGCAATGAGCTGGTAAGATTCAGTCTTCTGTAAGGTGTAATATCCTTGAGAGCTATGTAACCTTTCTAGGACTAATTTTCAGACTAGTTTTTCTTCGTCCTTTAAAAAATCACTTGCTAGGCACTGTTGTAGTTACTTTATGGCCAGAATAAACATTTTGCATTTCTTTCTGGCCTTCCCAGTTCCATCTTTCACTTCCAGTTTCCTCTCCCACCTTCTCTGTAGCAGTTGTTGAGAAGGAAAGGAAATATAGGCTGTGGTCAGTTCATCACATGTCTCTGCCACTCCTTCCTCTGAAGGAGAATAATTAGTCCCACTCTTCCCCTGCTCCAGTGTGGGCTCTACTCATGGGGCCACAGGATCTTGTTCCAGCACAGGCTTCCCATGGGGTCACAGGCTCCTTTGGGCATCCCCCTGCTCCAGCCTGGCTCCCCCAGGGGCTGCAGGTGGATCTCTGCTCCCCCTGCCCTCCCTGGGCTGCAGGGGCACAGCTGCCTCACCATGGGCTGCTCCAGGGGCTGCAGGGGAATCTGAGCTCCAGAGCCTGGAGCAGCTCCTGCCCCTCCTGCACTGTCCTGAGTATCTGCAGGGCTCTTGTACAGTTTCCCACTTCTCTCCAGATGTTGTTCTCTCCCATTCTCATGCCAGAGGTGCTGCTAACACTGCTGATGGGCTCAGCCTTGGTCAGTGGTAGGTCTATCTTGGCTTGGTCAGACATTCAGAAACTTCTGGCAGCTACTCAGAGAAGCCGCCCCTGCAAGCCCTTGCTACCAAAATCTTGCCAGACAAACCCAATAATGCTGGATTAGGAACTTTCCAGGACATACTGAAGAACTAGAAAGCCCATCAGATCAAAACAAACATTGAGTGGCATTTAACAGTTTCATATATAGCACCAAAAAAAGTATACTCCTTAGCTAATCACTATAGCAATATAATCTAGCTAAGTTGCATTTTCTTGGTAATGGGTGGAGATAAGTAATTTTTTTAGCATGTGATCCTTAAGCTTATTTGATTCATATTAGTATGAGACAATTGAACTGCATCTCATCCCATGAATCCAAATCTTACTTTGTTCTGAGAGGTCATTTTGTCACTGCTTGTCTCCTTAGCCCCTTAGTGCCCTATCCCTACAAAATACCAAAGGGAAGCATACCTGGGCTTCTTTTAAGGCTGTGCATACCCAAGGGCTATATGAGTGGCAAGGCAAAGTATCAGCTTTCCTGTGATAAGCACTACAGATTTTTTTTTTTTTTCAGGGGAAGGAGGAGTCAGGAGGATTAGGGAAAGTAAACGGAATTGTTTTGCTCATAAATACCTATGGGTTTGTCTGGTGTGCTACAAGAGAGATTGCCTCTGGGCTGTTTTATGTGCCAGCTGTTTGGGGAATTGTGTTTTGTTGCTGTTGTTTTTTATCCCTTTCCTCCCCTGTTTATGAATTATTGTAGCTTGTATGATCCAACATTGGGGTGTGTGTTTGTCTTAGTATTATTTATTTATTTGTTTGCTTGTTTGGCTTCTTCTCTTTAACTTGTTCATCCCTTTGGAATGAGCAGTGGGTGTAATGGCAATCATTGTGTACATAGAGAATAACCCTGGCTACCCCAGAGAGGGTTGAGGGATTTAGTGAAATCATTAGGGTATAGTTCATAGGTATTTTTACATGGTTGCTATTCAGGAAGAAGCCATTCTGTCTGAAATAGGAGTTTATCAGAATATGGGAAAAAATTCAAATAGTTATTAATGATTACTGTTACAGATAAGGAAGAGGGAAAGACTCTTTAGTTGCCATGTCTCGGCAATTAGTAAACTTTTCTTCTTCTCTTGTAATCAGATAGGTAAACTTAATTTACTTCCTTTTCTAAAAGCAAACTGAAGGTCCTCTGACATTTTTCACTGCTTTTCTCCCTAGTTTTTACTGCACCAGGGAAGAGATACAGGAATTGATGTGACTATTTCTATGCATTATGTATAGACTCTGAGGATGTACTTTCTTTGCTCAGATGTAGATGTCTACTATGCAGATATCTTCATCAAAGCTCATCATTCTAATAATCCTCTGTAATCCTTGGAGGAAAATAGTCCATTTTAAGGGTTATACCTCTCATCATAATGCAGTCATTAAAAATATATGAGAGTTCATATACTTAGTCCTTTTCTTTCACTTTTTTTTTGTTCTTTTTTTATTTTTCCTGTTCTTTTATAATAAGGAAACTTCAGATGTAAATGTATGGAATACTTAACTAAGGGCAGGTGAGATAAATCTTGACCTGATCAATCTACACACAAAATTATGAGTTACAACCAAGAGAGCTAAAAGTTACACACTTGGACTCACCGCTGCCAAATCAAAGCCTCTTTTGTTTTTTTAAGTATTGGCCTTGACAATACAGTTTTTTAAAGCCAAAATGCTTCTCATATTCTTGAAGAAATGCCAGAAGGGTCCTTATGTAACAAACTAACTGTAAATTAGATGGTATAGCATTTAAACTTATATCCAAAAATTCACTTTGCCAGTATTCTTATGATTCAAGCATGAGACATATATATTCTATTTTCAAAAAAACTCAGGATGAGGGCAGCTAGGCCTCAAGCACATGGAATTTTCTAGCAAATTTTGGCCATGAATATCTGTTTAACCAGTAATTTGGATCTTTGATGCATTTGAGATCAGGTACTGATCAGGTACTATGTTTTTCTGGCAATGCCTGAAGTAAACTCTCACCATAATCTTTTATACTGAAACAATTTAAATATATGAATGTATTATCACAACACCAATGAAAACAACAACAACACAATTCATTGATTTCTGTACAAATTAAGGTCTTTGCTAATTTGCACAAACACAATTGAAACAATAAACTCAATGATGACAACAAACTGGCTAATTATCTCAATGGTCATTTAATTTTACATTTGGTAATAGATAACATTTTGTTATACTAATGAGATGTCAATTATAATCAACTGCTTTTAAATCTTAAAAGTATAATTTTGTGCATTTTAACTTACATGGGAAACCATGTGATGGGAAGTGCATCTCATACTAGGCTTGATTGAAACATGGCAGTGATGCTTTCCATCATATGTTTGATTGTGCATGGTAGATGACAATGACTAAACCAGACTAAAACCTGCAAAAGCAGTTTAAAAAGGTTGTGCCCTAATCTCTAATTTTAGCTTTCCAAGAGGGTAATAGTGATTTTATTATAGCTCTGTATGGGCTGAAATATGTCACTTATGAAAAACAGAGTGATCTGAAGGTTGCTCTAACCTAAGGCACAGTGATACTGTCCTCCAGAAGAGGAGAATGACTGGTATAAAGAAACTTCAGCACACCCAAAAAAAGTGCTACCTTTACCAGCTTGGTGCTAAAAGATACTGAGGCAAAGTGGCCAAACTGTAGTTTGTGTTTTCTCAAAATCTAAAAATGTGCATGCTTTAGAAACATTTTGAAATGAACAGATTTTTTTAAAAGTATATAAACCTAAACATCTTGCCTTCCTTATTTTCCCATGTTGATATTTTTGTATATTTTTCTTTCTCTCAATAGTCCTACTGAAAAAAACACAATTGCTAAAATCCTTCCTAATTGCAAGTTCAATTGAAGTTCAAATACAAATACATTTGAAGATTAAAATAGACAGAAGAGCTATTTAGTCTTGTGACTAGGTCTGAAAATGCCAAAGCAATGGGAAAGAGAACTAGCTTTCTAGTGATGTTGCATAAGAATCTAGTCTTCACCATTCTAAATTTTTTAGGAAACATTATCTTCCCAGATGTTCTTCCAACTGAATTTAATCTAAACTTAACATAATCTTCACCTTGCATTCCATTTCCTTGCTATTTTTTTCTGGTTTTTCTATCAATTCAATTTAACTTATAAAGATGCAGAAGTAACAAACTTGATTTAAAATCAAAGATATTTTTGAAATAGAAACAGAGACACACAAAAATTCTAACCTTTAGAAAACTTGGGAAAAATTTCCTTTACAGACAATCAGAAAGAATAAGTATGGTGCAGATCTCAGCCTAATGTCACCAAATTCACTTGAAAGTTAGCCTGAGGTCATGGTAAATTTTGTTGATTAAGATCATGAGATACTCCAGATTTAGAAGAATCCAAATATTATTAGTGAGATGAACTTTCCAGTTACCAACATGCCTATTTAATAGCCCAAAACAAGTACTAGCTATCCCCATGCTTCATGAGCATTTACAGGTAAGTTCACATCTGAACCATGCTGTCTGAGATTCCCTCATCAAGAACTTAAATATAATAAAATCCAGATTTGCCAGTCAGTTTTTTTCCTAATGGAATCTTGCAAATGCATTGCTATCAGGACAAAAACTATGTGGCCACCTACAGCTTTCTGTCAAGACTTTTAAAAGAAATACCAACTGTGCTATAATAAGAAATCAGCTTGCCAAAATATTCTGAAAAGCAAGAACTTCCAACTCACTGAAACTCTACTTAAGTTATTATATGCTTGAATGGCCCCTGGAACAACAGAAAGCTGTGCAATTAATGCAAACCTTGTCATCCTTCTCCACCTCACTTGTCTCTGCACAGACCAGTAATGAGGCTCCTTTAGACACAGAATGTGTGCAAAGCTCTGACAAACCACCTCAGTATGCAAAAAAAGCTGAGGGGAACCGCAGGAAACATGACCACAGTAGCAAAAAATGTCAGCCCTTTCTATATTCACAACTTTGTCTTTTGGAGTCAGTTTGCACTGAGGTGGAAGGATGTATGCTTGACTGTTGTTAAGTATTTGTCTCCAAGGGAAATATTTTCATTTTTGAAGAACAAACCAATGAAGTCAGAAGGGGAAAGCTTGTTTTGTTTCATGGAGTGCAGCTATTCCCCTCTTAAGATCTATCGTATGTCAGGTGAAAAAATTATTGCCTGAAGTTTTGTGTTCAGATAAGCATTAGCTATTTCTTAATCAATTAAAAAAAAAAAAAAAAAAGAAATTAAAGAAAAAAGGGCAAGCAAGCAAGTACACCTGTTTTCTAAAATCATTAAATAACACTGTGATGGAGTTTCTGAACAACTTAGTTTTGAGTTATCTGTCTTTAAAACAAACTTGTCTCATAGAGTAATCACATTCTTTATTCACTCTTTTCTTGCACATTTCTTTTTATAGAACTCAATTTTGCAAATTACTCCACTGTGCAATTGACCTCACTTCTAGAAAATACTGTCTTTCTTAAATATTCTACCTTGGTCTTTTCAGTTTGAAGACGTTATTCCCTATAATACCATCATTAACCATCTTAAATAGTTCCTCCAGCAATTTCATGTTATCAAGTATTTATAGACAGTTACCATCATCTTTATTTCTTGAAAGAGGTTCATATAGCTTCATAGCTTCATAGATTATGAAGCCAGAAGGGACCATTGTGAACATCTCGTCTGACCTCCCTCATAACGGAAGTCATAGGACTTCCTTGAATTCATTATCTTTGAATATCTCTTAAAATATTTTGATTTAAACATTTCTAGCATTGGTGAATCTGAAAAAATCATAAGTAAGTTTCTTCACTGGCTAGTCACTCTTCATGTGAAAATTATTGTTTCTTTCTGCTCTCAATTTCTTCAGCACTGGATCTAAGTAGATACAGTATGTTTCCATTATACACAGATAAGCAAACAGTTGATAACACAAGAAGTGAGTGGGGAAATTCTCCCAGTTTTGACTTGTGGGTGCTTTAAAATCCAGCTTGGCAAGACAGTGTTGTCTTTATGTAAAGGAAAGAGGGTATTCAGAGGTGCTAGACTCATTCGAAATCATAGAATAATCAAAGAACTTTTTGGGTTGGAGAGGATCTTAAAGATCATCTAGTTCCAAGCCCCCTGCCATGGCAGGGACACCTTCCACTAGGTCTGAATGTTATTGTTGTGCTAAAAAAAACACCTTACTGATTTTGGGGTTCTTCTCTCCCTGCACGAAGAGACAGAAGCATACAAGAATAAGTCATGAAAAGCAGTGCATTCCATCAGCCTAAGTAGGCATTAGAGATTTCCATTTTGGCCTTCTCAGCACTCCCATACTGACCCTTTCAGCAAGTCACCCAACCTCCTCTGCCTCAGCTCACTTGCCCTCAGTCAAACTCACTAACCAGACAGATGTGACTCAAAGAGTAATTCATACCTGTGAAGTACTTAGTGAACTCTTAGGAAAAGATGTAATGCAGTACTATGATTACAGAGAGGGAGTTTTCCTCTCCTGTTTCTCACATTTGTCGAGACAATTTTCAACTTGTGTTTCTTGATTTCCTGTGTGTGAAAAGATCATAAAACATCAAGAGTATTTTCTATTTTTATTCTTATTTGCACCCCTTACCACTCCTCCTAGAATTGGAGTACCTGCCTGCAATCATCTAGCATTACCTATTAAGAGGCATCTGAGTGCTGCAAGAATGGACTAAAAATGAAGATGACACTGAAGCTATCACAAACAATGGAACATTTTCAAGCTGTTTTTCCTTGTTTTGTGCAACGTGAGATCAGGAATTTCATCCACTACAGAACATCAACTTGCTAAACACAAATCCTTCATAGCAAAAAAAATCATTATCTATGTGAAACTGTGATAAGTAGAATGGAAGTGAGCCTAATCAAGATATTGGTTCTCACAGAGATGTAGCTGTATAACAAATGAAGGAATTTAGGAAGGGCATACTCAGTTGTGGAACCAAATTCAACATTTCATTCTCTGTATGATTATGAGAAAAGAAAGAATTTAAGGTGTTAAAAGGAACATTTTGGAATGAAACAAATTTCTCCTACTTGACAACTTTAGATCCATTGCCTCTTAAAAAGG
>WBNO01024115.1:361-48292 GCA_013400575.1 Peucedramus taeniatus
GAACTGTGAAATACACTGATTTGGTTCTTGGTTTGCTGATTTAGGTCCCTGAGGAACACGAAGAACAATCATGGCAGACCCAGGAAGGTGAGTTTGAAGTAGCTGTTCCTCTCCGCATGCAGATTACAATCACTTAAAAGCAAAGGGGAAGCAGAGAAGAAATAAAGGTATGAAAAAGTTCAACATCATCTTGTCCATGCCTACATACTCTGAAGGAAAACTGTCTCTAGACCAGGCTTCAATAAAGTATGTGATTTCTACGGATGAAAAGTGGACAGAAGAAGTTCTACACAAAGATCCACAGGTTTTTCTATTCAGGCCTGTCTGACACAAAAGCAAATAACCTAGATGGTTGCAAGGGCATATGCTATTCTTAAAGGCAGCCTTGGATCATGTAAAGCAGATCAGACCAAGCCTTTGCCCTCAAGGTGAAACAGTTCTGGGCTAAAGTTACTGTCTAAATCCCAATGTTTCTTCAGCACCAACTGAATTGAAGCAGCTTCCCGCTAATGACACAGTAACACTGTTTATACCAAATGTATATGCCGTGTATTGCATTCTACAAAATAACATTTATTTTTTAAAATAGGCAGTCAGTCAGATTAGTACATTTTCAAAGAAACAATTCCTTCTGGTAGGATTGTTCTCGATCCATATGGACACATTTCCAAAACAATGCTAGTGTAAAGGACCTGCCTGTAGCAGCCTGCAGGTAGCTCCCAAGACAAATAAGCACCCTATAGGACCTATAAGCCCTGATTACTCTTGCAGTTGAAAGGCAGCTGAGTAGTAGTTTAGAGTTTTAATTTCAAGGATTCTTATTTCACTAAATTGTTAGAGTTTAGTAGTAGTATAAAATTATCTTTTTTTTTTTGTTTCCAATATAAGATCTTGTCCATGAGGAATCCTAATGATCCTACAGGCCCAATGAAACTGCAGTGAAAGGCCAAATATATATTCCTTTATTTTACTGAAGCAGAAAAAGGGCTGTTTTTCAAATCTTGTCATTTTTTTCACAATGAAAAAAAAAATCGAGCAACATTTACAAGCTGACTTGTAGGATTAATTCTTAAGGATTAATTCTTCCATTGGCTGTTACCCTTCGACCCATACACCTCATTATCATCAATTGTCCTAGAACTGGTCACAGTTCTGAGCTTAACAGGAAAGAAAATCCCAATAGAACATGCACAGAAGGTTACTCCGCAAAGACTTCTTAGGCAGCTCACTATTACAGAAATACAGTTTAACTACAGCTTCTTTAATATGATGTCTTCATACTTTGTTCTTTGATGACAGACCAAATACATTCAAAATTTATAAGCAGTTTCACAGCACATGATAGAAAAACTTTCTACCAATTTTATACTGCTGTGCAGTGTTGCTGTTTTTACAACACTTAAAGCATTTAGATGCTTAATGCATGGTTTAAGCAGCAGAAGTGTATACTTTTGCATTAAAACGTACTACTATGAACAAAACCACTTATATACTGAAGATTTTACAAGCCAATTTATGTAGCTAAATCCAGACTATAGCTCTCCTTAGCTAAGTTAGAGGAGCTACATAAATAAAGACTTTACAGAAGTAATTACTGCTATTTGTGCATATTTTGCATTAAACTATATATGCTCAGACACTCAGTGTAGTATTACTTCCCCATGCATAGACAGCTTAAGATGTAGTTTCTTCAAGCCTACCAAGAAAGAAATGCAATAACACAGGAGAGTTGGTGAGGTGTTGCAGATGGATATACTTATCTGATATAGCTCAGAATCATATTCAGTGCAAATTTCATTTATTTTGCAATTATCTGAGAACACTCTATATTTGAATAGGCAAAGAAGGGGGAAAGAAATCTCCAAGAAGCAACACTTTAGCATAGTAAATTATCCCTGGAAATTCTAGGATGCAGTATTTTAATGGGTATTCTATTACCTTCCCCTTTACATGAGTTCCTAAAGCTCCAGGTACCCTCACATTTACTGAACAGTAGTATACTTCCTGACAATATAGTGCTACTTTAAAAAAAAAAAAAAAAGAGAAAAAAAGAAGAAAAAGCAAGCTACTAGAGATAGATCTTAGCCACAGAATTCCCAATGACATTAATGGAAGCAATTTGCCTAAAATCTCCATTCGTTTTTCTTTTTAAGTTTCAGAGGTGGTTTTAAGTGTAATTTTCTAAAACCACATAATGTATTTTGCTTTTTATTATTCAGTCTGTCTGAGGCTCATTCAGATCTTATTTTTCCTCTTGGCAAGTTTTTGTACAGACAGAAGAAAATCTACATGAAGAATGACAATTAGGGAGTATAGACATGAGAGCATAAACATCAATTACCTTCTTACAAAACAGGAATTCAAGTAATATTTAGTTCACATAAAGACATAATTATGGGTAAAATTGTAGTCTATCTACCAGTATTGATTAAA
The DNA here is from genome assembly GCA_013400575.1 of Peucedramus taeniatus. Taxonomy (NCBI): domain Eukaryota; kingdom Metazoa; phylum Chordata; class Aves; order Passeriformes; family Fringillidae; genus Peucedramus; species Peucedramus taeniatus. The sequence goes on from WBNO01024115.1 coordinate 2,795, forward strand.
ACCAGTATGCTGAGACATTGCTAGGTTACAAACAGGGTGTTTCTACCATTCATCTTATAAGGGCAGATAAGGTAGTGTAGCAAAGCAAAAGAGAAGTTCATGAGATGAATATTAATCAATTGCAACTGCCCTTTTGGAAAGTGTTCAACTCTATGTTTGAGGAATACATTCATTTAAACCAGAGTTTTGATGAAAGGTTATATCATATTACCTACTGTGTGACATTTAGGAAACTAGAAAGTAAAATTAGGATCGTATTTTCTTCTACTGAATCTTAGAAAACTCAGGATTAACTCAGTATTTGATTGGTGAATTTCAACTTATTTTTCAAAATGAATTATGAAGTGCAGCTATATACTCTGCAGATATACTAACAATTGGTTAAAGCTTTTCTACTGTGCAGTAGGCAATGTACTGTAAAGCTTTTAGTTATTTTCTCTTGGCATTCATGTTGGAAACAATTAGCTTAAAAAATGGTTGTAGAGAGCTGAAATAACAATCTAGTAAATAGCTGAAGTTCTAATTTATTGATAATATTTTATTTTTAATTACAGTTCATATACATATATATATACATATATACATAAGACATCTATTTTTCTTCCCTTAGACTGATAAAAGTAAAAAAATAAAATAGACTTTGTTATGAATAATAAACTTCAAATAATGTCCTCAAAATATTTCCATGTACCAAACCAATGAGTTTGAATTTTTTCCATCTAATGATGAAGTAGGTGCCAGGAAGCAGTCACTGGCAAAACTAGACAGATACATCCAATGGTAAGCTCTGTTCTTTACTAATTGCTAATAATAAACCACCAAAAGAAACTTTTGAAAATATGAATGTATAGAAAATATTTGAAGATTCAGTGATTTTTGAAAGGCATGCTTTACTCATGCCTCACTTAGAGTAGGAATGAAGGAACAATGAAATAAATAGGTGAGCTTTATATGGAAAGTCAGACTGACCAATGCAATGGTTTCTCAGATCTCTCAGTTGGGGGTATAAAAATACCCCCAACTATCTGCTGCAGTGGGACTCGTCCTTTACAATTTTGGGGATCAGCTTATTATCAGTAATACAGTAGTTACTATTAATTTCAGAATTATAGTAGCATCAAATTATGTAATTCCAAATAATGACACTACCAACAAGGGGAATACATTCTACTAAGACAATGTAATATTGGCATTTTATTACCTGCATTGATGTATGACAATAATCCTCGGGTAACAGTAATAGATAGTAATGGCATTTTCATGAAACATTACTGAAATAAAAATTCCACTGATGCCTCAAGAGAGTCATAGGCCCTACTTGTCCCTAGAAAATAGACTTGAATTATAGGCTGCTTATTCCAGGTTACATAACCAGAGTTATAAGCAATACATGAAACAAATGACTAATAATTTTTGTTTGGTCTGTTGTAATTGGAAGAAGAGGCACAAAATAAGCTTTTTAGAGTTTTCTTACTTCAAATACTATTTTGTTAGAATGCATTGGGCAGGGGAATTCAATTCCATAAAGTTGTTTGATAGAACCGACAATGAACATTAAGCAGATGCTATTAATATTATTCAATGCTATAGAAATATTTATTGCTATTAAACTCAGTTCACATAAATGTACTGTTCATACCCTGCACTGTTTATACATTTTGTTCATTTATATAAATATTATGAATGCAGTTGAGCATAGTTAACGAAGTACATTAAATGAAAACTTAAAAACTAAAAAAATATGTGCCAACTGAAACAAAAAATCTCTTACTCATCTCTTGCACCTCTGAAACACTGAAGCACCTCTCCTATGAAGACAGGCTGAGAGACTTGGGGTTCTTCAGCCCACAAAAAAGAAGGCAGGGGGGTTGCAACTAGCTGATCTTTAAGATACATTCAAGGCCAAACCATTCTATGATTCTGTAAGCAGTTTTACTGAAGTCAAATAGCAACATTTTTGTATTAGTAAAATTTGGGAGAGCTTTGTTTTGAATGTTATGTTTTGGGCATTAAGCTTCCATGTTCTTAACACTATGGTTATTTAACTGTAGTTGTATCAATGCATAACAATAAGAAAGAAGATGTAATAAGACATCTTTTCATTAGGCTATCATTAAGCTCACAACTTCCTTTGTGTCAGGCCTAAGCACAGATACCAAAACCTTTAATGCTTTCAATGGGTATCCTATCCTTTAGCCTCATTTTCTGAAAGGAGACTGGGTTTTTTTGTTGTTGTTACTAATGCTGCTGTTTGGGTTTTCTTCATAATGGAAAAAAATCTGAAAGACATCATATTCCCTTAGCTCGTGGTTGAAGGGATTTGAATATCTGATGGATGTAGTGTTCTTGTCTGGTATGATTTACCACGAAATCAGTTATCAGGAACAAATACAATGCCCTGAGCTGGACTATTTATATGATCCCACCAGCAATTACAAAAGAGAAAAAATAACATGTCATAACAACTACTGTAATCTAGCAGTCACCTTACCCAGAACTGAAGGCATGTTAAGGTAAGCACAGCCTATTTCAGAAAGTTCACGAGGTAAGAGGACTTTCTTACTGCTGTTTGTTTTTCATTTTATAAATAATGGAGATGAAGTTACGCAGTTTTGCAGTTACAAAATTTTCAAAAGGAAAGGCTGCTGAAAAAAGCCAAATTAAATACACCTAAACCCAATACACATAAACACAGATCAATGCTTTTTACCATGCCTCCTTGAAAAGATGCCAAACGAAAAAATTTAAACCAATCAGGATAATAAATGCTAAGAAATTACTTAGCTATTGTAATGGCAAATATTTGTACTGCAAGATTACAAAAGCCATGGTTCACAGGAAGGACAGATAGGTTGTTTAAACTGACATCTTGGTAACACAAAATCAGAACAGTGGCTACTGTGAAAGAAAAAAATAAAGAGGTATAGTACTATTTAATTAAATATGGTTTTATCAAAACAACACCACTTTGTGCTCCCACTGCATATCATAGACTTAGTAAAATTATCACAGTTCAAAATGACAACTGAAAATCTACTTAGAAAAAAGTAAGCAATGAAGAAGAAAGAGTTTAAAATAGTGATGTATTTTCCCAGTCCTAAAAGGAGATAATTTATTCTGAACTTGTTTTTCTACCATACAAAGTAAAGGAATAAAAGTACTAAGGATGTTTTAAAATATGGATATTGAATAGAAACATGGATGCAAAACTTAATATTTAGCCAATCTAATTGGGGCTAATTTAAAAGGAGTCTAACAGTACACAAATATTGGGATTTAATTTTATGTAATAAAAATAATAAATGTAATAAAAAAAAGGCCCAATGTAAGAAAGAGCTTTCTGTCTTTCTTCTATTGCTGTATACCAGTGTTACAGTTCCTCAGGTGGGAATACATCACTGTATACTAATGTTTAAAATGGTAGTGGGTTGACCCTGGCTGGATGGCAGCACCCATCAAAGCTGCTCTATCACTCCTCTCCACAAGTGGACAGCAGGGAGAAAACATAATGAAAGGTTCATGAGTTAAGGACTGTTGAGAGATCACCTGCCAAATACTGGCACAAGCAAAACAGACTAGAATTAGAGATATTAACTGAATTTATTACCAACAAAATCAGAGCAGGATAACAAGAAGCAAAATAAGACCTTAAAAACACCTTCCCCCCACTTCTCCCTCCTTCCTATTCCACGTGTTCTGCCCCAGCAGTGCAGGGAGATGGGGAGTGAGGGATTTGGTCAGTTCATCACATATTGTACCTGCCATTGCTCAGGGAGAGAAGCCCTGTCCCTGCTCCAGCATGGGGTCCCTCCCCTGAGAGACAGTCCTCCATGAAGTTCTCCAACCTGAATCCATCCCTTCTACAACAGTTCTCCACACAGTGCTGCTGTTGTAACACAGGTCACTCTTTCACAGGTGCAGTCCTTCAGGCACAGTCTGCTCCAACATGGGTTCCCCATGGGGTCACAAGTCCCACCAGGAAACCTGCTCCAGCATGGGCTCCTCTCTCCATGGGTCTGGAGATCCCTGCCAGCCTCCTTTCAGGCATCCACCAGCTTTGGTGTGGGTCTCCTTCATGGGCTGCAAGTGCATCTCTGCATCCCCATGGTCCTCCATGGCTGCAGGAAAATCTTTGCTGGGGCACCTGGAACACCTCCTCCCTCTCCTTCTGCACAGGCATTGGTGTCTGCAGAGTTGTTCCTCTCACTTATTTTCATTCCACTCTTTGCTTGGTGCAGCTGTATCTGCACAATAACTTTTCTTCCTTCTTAAGTATCTTATCACAGGGGTTAGCACCATTTCTGACTGGCTCAGCCTTGGTCAGCAGTGAGTCCATCCTGGAACCAGCTGACATTGGCTGTATCAGACATGAAGGAAGCCTCTGGCAGCTTCTCAAAGAAGCCAGGCTGGCAGTCCCCCACTACAAAACCAGGGCCATGTTAACCCAACACAAAAGCCAATGTTTAAACTACATAATTATTTTAATTTTAAAACAGAATTTAAATAGATAATTACAAGTAGAGGTGAAACATAAACCACAAACTAAGCTGATCATTATTTAGTTTAAAAAAAAAAAAAAATCTGAGGTATAGCCCAGTTTGTATACATAACAATGAAACTGCTACACACCACATTTATTACTTAATATAATTTTATATTGACTTTTGCACATTATTTCTCAGATTATAAGCATTGTCTATGCTACAGGATATCACTTTCATTTTAACAAACCAAGATAAAAAAGGTTAATATAGAGTATAAAAGTCTGTATCTTCTAGGCAATAAATAGAAGTACTAAATCCATGGAGAAAATTATTGAGAAAAAGAAGCCATGGAAGAGAATAAAATAAAGCATTTGTCCAACAGAAAAAAAATAAAGAGACGGAATTAAACTACAGAGTAGTCTTGAGGATCTGAAAAAAAAAACAGGCAACAAGGAAGCTATGGAAAAGAGCCAGACTGTATAAACACACACTTCAAGTATTTGGCGTCTTTCATGATCTTAGAAATCCAAACTGCACAAATTTAAACAAGAACAAATCACCTCAGGTAATATATTAAAAAAATATCTCCTGACTTTGTTTTGCTATTACTGCAATTGCAATTTGTGATGACAATTTGCCATCACAATAGAATATGAAAAAACATGCTAATCAAGAATCAGAAATGCTAGCTGATACAGATTGTGTTTACATTGAATCCCAAATACCAGAAAGGTAAAAACCATTTTTTATCTATACAGAGGGTAACTGGAAATCGTCCTCCTAGGATTCAATGTGAGAAGGCCAAACTGACTACTGAAGAAGAAAATAACATTGTCTCCGTTTACCACCATGCTCTATTTTATTCTTTCTTGCCAACCTGGCATGTAAAATTAAAAAAAAAGTTAATCAAAAGGTAGATAATACATGTGGATCTCATCATCCCTCAAAATATTTGGTGGAGATTAATCTTTTCCACAGCAATGATGTCCAGTAATAAGAACAAAAAAAGACAGGTAAAGCAAAAGGTTCGTCCCAGTAGTTAAGATGCACTTTTGCTCCCTGAGTGGCCCTCTTGATTTGACTACAAGTTTATAGACAACCATTGCTAATAAGTATCAGCAGGCATCTTGAAAGGAGGAATCAGCCCTGCCTTAATTCCAGATTTTGACACTCCACACCCCCAGTGACTGACTAGTCGGAGGAAGGATTATAGAAGAAATTTTACAGGGAAATTTTAAAAGCAACTTTCCTAAGACTTAAAAAATGCTTTGAGCATGTAGTGAGAGATAGCAAAAATTAAATGTTTAATTTACATTAGCTTACTAATGCACAGTGATTGCAATGGGGTTAAAAAAAATATTACCCATGCCTTTTTAATTCTGTTGCCCGCAGGAAAAAAATCAGATTAGACTGCAGAATTCCCTCCCTTTCCTGAGAAAAGGAAAATAAAATACAAATTAAACCAAAACAAAACAAAAATAACAACAAAATACTTCTGGACTACACTTACAAGTGATTAAGGGGGAAAAAAAGTAAAACTGAGTCTTGCTACTTCTAATCCTGGAATTTGCATAGGACATAGATACTGTGCTCACGGAATCCCAGAAAGAAGAAAATTCTCATGTTACTTTAGATCTGAGAACACCACTGACATGACAGGAAAAGCTCTGTTCTTAGTCCTCAGGATTCACTGCTCATCTTCAATAGATTTTTTTCCCCTCTCTCTCTAGGACAGAGGATTTTGGAGGATCAAATGTTATGACTTCTCAGATCCTGCAAGCAAACAGATTTTCCAGACAGACACTGTGAGCTATAAATCTCAGGCTGTTTGGAGACCAGATAGCACAGGGAAAGCACAGGCTATTTTTGAGTCCTAGAATACTACTTTCTGTGCATTTCTTTCTTGGCCATGACACCCTAAATGACAATAAAATCATGGAACACTCAGCCTGTTTATATTTCACAGGCATTTCAGTGCTCTAAGCAGAGGGAGAATGTTTTATAAGCTTTGGGCAAAAACCTAAAAGTCATACATGGGTTCCTTCTGTGCTTTGTGCTTATGCATTCAAATTTACTTTTAATAATATGGGACAGAAGCTTATGTTCTTCTCTTGCTTTTTTTTTAATTCAGATAAAGTCCTTATTGCTTAAACACTTCTAAACTGGATCTAATTCTAATGTAACCTAAACCTCTCTAAACTGACCTAATCCTGAGCCCAAATTTAAGATGAATCAGGGTTGAACTGATGAATTTAGCAGTAAATAACAACAGTAAGAAGGGAAGGAGAGAGGAAAAAAGGAGAGAGAGGCAGGTTTTTAAAGGAGGTTAAAAGAAATATTTCAGTCTGAAGAAATATCACAGACAAGAGTGAGGATTGCACAGCTGAGCCACTTCCCCTTAGCACTTTGGTAAAAACAAGATGAAATCAGACAAGGCTGAAAGTAAGTTTGAATTAAGAGATCACCAGAAGCCAGAGAAAGCTGGCACACCCCCTTTGCTGTATCCCCCATATGCTCCTGCTCAGCTGGACAACAGAAGCTCTTTTCAGATGGAGCATCCTGCACAGGCCAAGGCTAAGGCTGAGGCTCAGGCTCAACTCTGACTTGCCTGGATTCTCCCCTCTCTCTGCTCCCACCCCCACCCATGCTGTCAGGGTAGTGCTTGCTCTCAGACTACTGGGAACATGATTGTCCTCACTCAGAAGTTCAGCACTGGGCCTAAGTAAAAGGAGCCCAGGGGACAAGGACTAAGTTACATCTTCACCGACTGTCCCGTGAGACTAAAGCTGAACTGCTCCCCACCCGTGAGGAGGTCACTAACAACGAGGCACTGTCACCACAATTATTCCCTCCTAAACCATGTGAACCACCTGGCTTGCCAAGGAGGGTTGTGCACGCATGTGTTAGTTAGATATGCAGAGTTGGCATGCTCTGGAGTACACATATGGGTGTACAGGCTATATTCCATATTTCTTAGCATCTGACAAAGAATCTGCAGCCAACTGTTGCCATTCTGTTGGCTGCCACCTGTCTGTTTATACCTGGAAATCTCAGAGCATACACTCTTTCACTGGAAGACATTGCATAAACATTGGTCTCTGTCAGAGGCATGCAAATTACAACAAGAAAATTCATTAGGATGCTAAAAATACTTCCTAACAATATCAGGAGGGAACCTAGGTATTAACAAATTGCTCACAATACTTCAGCAGCAATGCAAGAAGACTCCCAAATGGAAAGTACCTTACAAATTTTTCCAGTGTTTTGACAAATGAAGAACCAAGGATTACCTGGCTTAACAAGAAATTCACATGCTGTTCAGACACAGCCTAGTACTTTCCAGCATAACCACATAAATGTAAGTCATGGCAGATAAAAAAGGGAAGGGGACTGAGAACAACTTTGAGGAGTGCTTTGTAATAATCTTTCTCAGTTCTGGTTCAAGAGAACTCATCTCTTCCGGGGCTTGAATATTTCATATGTAAACAACGTAGTCAAACATTTGATCTTCATTAGCATTTTAACATCCATGATAATGAACATTACTATAATTAATGGTGTATTATAATGAAGTACAGAATCAAAGAACATTAGGACCTTTGGAGGTCACCCTGTTGTATCTCCCTGCTCAAGCATGGTCACCCACAACATGTTGGTTGTCCCGGACCATGTCTGGACAGCTCTTAAACATCTGCAAAGATGAAGACTCAACAAGCTCTCCGGGAAATCTGTTCCAGCGCTCAAAGTAAAATAATGCTTCCTTATGCATAATTTTTTTCCCAATTTATAAAGTTTTTTTCCATGGAAATGCTATTCTTATGCTTTCAGATTATCATATATACAGACTGAATTCCTGCTTGTAACTTCTACGCATGAGAAGCTGAAATCATTCGTAATCCCTTTTAAAACAACACAACCTTTATGATGTGAATGCCTGTTTCCACCACGAACACAATCATTATTTCAAGATAATACCTAAGTACCAACAGGATTGCTTTTCCCTGCAGGTTGACATTTAAAGTTTCTCTGGTTGGACTATTGTTCAAGTCAGATAAATTCCCCTGTATTAGAGCAAGAGATATTAATCTTTTTTTTATTTAATTTTAATCTTTGCACACATAAACTTGCATACATATTGCCTGATCAAAGCAAATATAACTGCATATATTCATTATCATCTGTTTGCAGTAAGAATTCTATCAGCATAACTTAATCTAAGCACTTGATTTATTAAGTGTTTGATTGAAGCAGAAAGTTTTTTACCATATTATTTATATTTTGAGTATGCCTATCTGTGCCAAAGTTGGTTCTAAAAATTTACTTTAGATAAGATTTACATTCCTAGGGTTTTTTTAATAGAAACACATGTCCCTAATACCAAAAGCCGAACTATACTAAAACATTTTTTATCTAGACATATTGCCTAAGGAAAACCACCATATTTTTCAATACAATGTTTTATATCAAGTTTTAATTACTTTAATGTTTTTTACATATGCCTATGTGTGATTCCTCCAATATTAAACTTGAAAACTTTATGACAGCCGATTCCAAGAATTATGTGAGAGTTATCAGTGTATTAAAAGTATAATTAAGAAACAGCAACATATGAATGGTTCTACATACATTCATTAAGACCAGAGACCATCTAACCTCAGAAATAATGCTAATCATACCCTGTATTTTGTCCTTCATTGCTCTCACAGTCTTCATGGTTTTGTGTTGGGGTTTTTTTGTACATGTGATTTCTCTCTCGCATGATTCATTCAGCAGTTTCACTACTAGTGTCTCTCTTCCTTCTAGATTTCAAAGTACTTTTCTTGTGCTATTTTATTTTAGTTTGCTTACAGCTGCCAAATGGAAATAAAGTGATGAGACAAAGTTTTGAATAATACTCAGCATAAAAACCTGTGTGCTGATACAGTTATTTATTTCCTTGACTGTGGCCTGATTCAGTCTTTATTCTGATTGAGAACATTCCCTAGAGGGTACATAATTGTATTATTTTAAGATTTTATTTTCTATCTGTTAAGAAACTTCTTGTATTTAATCTACATAGCATACATTAATTAGCTAATAGGCAAGTATTTTACTTGTTTGAGAACTCATGTTGTCAGTTCCTCCTTATAGGCTGAGATAGAATCACACAATATTGGGTCTTTTTATTAAACTGGGGACCAAAAAGAAGTATTTTTCATACTTTACAAAAAAGTATTGAGAAAAAAAATAGCAGCATCTTGAAACATTAATAGACACTAACATTTAGAATTTCTGGCTATAATTCAGGTCTTTTACTTGTAGAAGAAAAATTCAGAAGGGTGAAATTTTTTTATCATCTCTGTTGGCCTGACTGTAGGTCTTCAGGCACCTCAGATGTTTCTCCCATGACTACCCCACCAAGAAAGAATTAAGTTGATCAGAACTATGCTAACTTTAGACAGCCCAAGGAAATATTACAGCCCTTTTTCTTGTTTTACAGAACCAGCACAAACGTTTTCCTTTTAGCTACCAGAAGAAGGTTCCATTTGTTAACTGAGAACTGTTTTGGGCATCCTGGATTCATGACAAAGGAGCATCAGGTGGGCAAAATTTGAATGGCATGTAGTAGTTCAATATGGGAACCATGTAACTCAGAAAACATCTGCACTTTGTCATGGTCCAAAACTGCTAAATTCAGCAACATCTGGGAACATCTACCTCTTGCAAACAAGTCTCTATTCATCAGTTAACTCTGACACCATTCTTCTTTGATGGGCAGTTTCCCTGTTTGCTGCTTGGACTGAAATTCACCGAGGACTGGGACAAGTCATTGCCTTAAGCAGATGCTGACAGTTGCTTTAAGGGAGGGCCTCTCCTGGCTCCTCCTCTGAGTTTCTGTTGATATAACTAATCTCTAGTTTTTGAAGCTAAAATAGATCTTATCTCGTTCCCTTTGAAAAAATTAATTTCTGAACATTATTTCAACAAACACAAAGAAGTCAAGGCTGGAGTACAATTTATCCCTTGACCATGGCAGAAAAGGAAGAACTATTAGAGAATAATCCATACCTTGTGCCGTAATCTTACTAGGGGTTGATAGGGCCTGAAGTCGTATCCTTCCTTGACTGGCCATCCATCTGCTCCCAGCAAAATGCATCCAAGAAGTAAAACAGCAGACCACCACATAAACATCTTTACAGGTCTATTCCTGTGAAAATAAAAGGTACAAGTTCAGAGATGCAATATTACTTTAGTGTAAGCTGTATAATAAAGGCTTACAATACTGATAATCCAATTGTGGACTTGAATAAAAATAGTAGATACAGGACAATCCATCTAGCACAGCAGCAAATAAAAAAATAGTAGTAGTATTTGGGACAGCAGTACCAATTCAGTTGTGCTGAAACAAGAATTTTCTTATCACTTTTCAATACTCTTATGAGGGAGCCACTGAGGAAACAACCGGAAAAGTCAAAGAAAAGACAGAACATAAGAGAAAAGCAGTGGTGAAAAATGCAATACTTTCTCTCAGATGAATGAAAAAAAATTATCATCAATCACATGTTCATCAACTTTTTATTTTAAATGTGGCCTCTAGTGACGCACTATTCACAACCTAAAAGCTTATAATAGTCATACTCACAGATTTATAGGTACATATGGCATGAGAGTTACCTCATATGATTCCTAATGGATGTACACATGTACATTACATAAGTGGTTTCAGAACCTATTAGAGATATGCAATATTTATTATTGATATTCAGCATTTGTGTTGAAGCCATCATGTTAACAGACAACATAGCAAATTGATCTTCATTACTTCAAGACACTCCCAAGTCAATGTGCTCAGTCTGTATTATTTAGTCCTGCATTATGGGACAGAGATGAGCCACTTTCATGCATGAGTGGGGTTTTTTTTCCCCCCTTTCTACTTTGCTTTTAGTTCACTTACCCTGCCAAAGTAGAAACCTCTGATAAGAATCAAGATATACAGGAATAAGTACAAAACATCATAAGTGTGCCCTAGGAGCCCAGACTGCGCACCGAATTTTCAAGTCTTGCCTGACATTTTCTTTTCTACGGGAAATCATCTGAGCATAAAATGTGAACAAATTTGGGATCACTTATTATCCTGTATCATTTACAGTCATGCTCCTGGCAATACTGTTACACAAACTGTGGTTTTGATTCCTATCATTCCTCACATAGTCTTCACAGTCACCTGAAGGCAGAGAGACTGAATAGAATTAATTCCCGTGGAGATATAAAATGTAGTAAATGGACTACTCTACTCTTACCTCTATTCACAGTCTCAGTAACAAATACTACTTAAGTCTGCTACCCTTCCTTGGGGACTACTCTACCAAACTTGGTAAAACCACTGAAAGGTCTGTTTCATCCTCATTCCAGCTGATTTTTACCAGCCTGCCTTACCTTCACACTTATAATTCAAACAAAAGCTCCACATTAATACACCGTATTACTTCGACATCACTTACCTTTTGTTCCACCAAACCCAATCTCATTCTGGGTCTCCCTATTAATCAAACTTAACATTTCATCTCATTTATCATTACTTTTTCCAACAGTTTCCACTTCAATTACCTTTCTTTGGTGCTCCAGCTTTTCTAATATACATAGTAAAAGTATCTTTCTTAGGAGAGTTTGCACAGAATACATTAAGCAGAGAATTATTTGAAACACAGAAAACAAGCTCTATTACAGAGGGATATTTTACATAAATAACTTGAGGCTTGTTCTTCTACACCTGTTCAGTAACAGGATATTATAGGGAGGATAGGAAATGACACAGTGAAATTTTCTTCTTGAGTTCCCCTCACACTTCCACCAAAACAGAAGGGCTAATCGGGTGTTCTGGTGGGCCTTTGCTATGGGATTATTAGAACTAATCTGTTTTACTGACAGGAAACACCAAAACAAGACTACTTCAGAACTCTGAGGATTCAAGTATATTACGGTGTGGCATTTTCCTTCACTGACTCTATGTTAGTTCTCAGTATCACTGTTACTGGAAAAGTAAGTCCATTAAAAATATTAAAAAACAGAAATATGAAAAATCAAAATCTTGATTTTTAATCTCAAGAAAAAATATCATTTATTTATGAGAAAACATCTCAACATTTATTTATGTTTGCTGAAATTTTTTTAAAATACTTAATTGTTGACTTTCAAGGTCAGAATCAGATTAGTTTAGCACTTGTGCATGCTAAGACTAGCATGGTTGAAGTTTGTCCCTTTTGTGCACTTCTGGATCTGCACCTCTCTGCACAATGAAAATTTAGTTGAAAAACAATCATTTCACAGAAGGCTGTAAGAGCAGCCACATTCCACCACCCTCCCACAAACTGAATATATTTTAGTCTCATGTGGTGTAAAAGAATAGAGTCCTTATGGTTTAGAAAATTGTTTGACCTTAAAAGGCTTATGCTTTGTACTTGTACAGAAGAGAAAATTATTACATGCTCAGTTTCTGACTTCATTGCCTGATGCTTGGACGAACACTTATAACACAAATTTAAAAAGTGAACAGATGCCACCTAAAATCCCAAAAGTATGCAGGGTCTATACAGTTATTATTTTTAGAATATTATTTTTAGAATTTAAAATAGCCACCTTTTTTAAGTAGCATACATTTTCTATTTAATTTATTGGATATCTTAAATGATTATTTATTTTGAAATTACTACTAAAACCACAGTTCTCCTTAATACAGTACTATTATGAAGCCTTTATTTTAACAAAAAATATGATCTGTCCTAAAGACTTACAATGTTAGAGACTTGAACTAAGAGCAGGAATAAAAATGACTTTTCAAAGCTTCATTACAACTCCAGATTTTGGTGCTGCATATAGCTGAACAGAAAGAAATAAGATATCAAGACTATACATTCATGTTACCTAAAACTGCTTCTTTCTTATTTCTACTTGAAGGTACAGCCCAAATTATAAGCAAAGAGGATTTTTATTTTATTTTAATATTGTATTATCAAGAAATCAGAAATTTTTTGGGAAAAATTGTTATATCATGCATTCTGGGGCAAAATGACATATTTCTGAACTCAAATTTGCATTAATGATCTAGACCCTCTACTCATTATTATAATCTAGCAGAACTGGATGTTTTAGTGTTTAGATAACATTCTTCTGTATTTTTAACTTCATTAATTACATATTTGTAAAATAATTGCTTCTAGGTTATTATTATGTGTCGAATTTTATTTTCACTGAAGATTGTTGCTTTTTTTATATTCATATAACCATGTTTAAAAATCTGAAGAGTTTGTCTTACTCTCTCTTTAAGCAGGTATTTGTCTTTATCTCTGCATTTTCCTGTTTCTTTCTCTGCACATTTATCACTTATAATATAGATTATAGGTTAAAATGCAAAGAAAAATGTAAAAATTATAAAATATTCCATTACATATTTTAACTTACATATATAGTGATTTGTCTGCCAGTAAACACAGAACTGAAATTCTCAAACAACTACTCCATATCATCCATCTTATTAATGCAAACGGTTAATTTACAGCTACTCATTGAATGTAAATAATTAAGAGGTGGGCTTCCTCCCCACTGCACACAAATAAGTAGGGTGCTGAGTTTCTTTCCTCAATGTGCATTAATTTTCATATTAACAATGAGCTTAATGCATTATTTTAGCATCAAACTGATTGGTGTTGTAGAAGTCTTATGTGTTGTCATCCTTAGATTTTCCTCATGAGCTGAGGAGGAACAGAATGAAGGATGTTGAACAGATAATGGTTGCTCCTTATTTCTCACTGTACAGTAATTTCATCAGTATCAAATTTAGATTTTCCTTTCAGATTCTCAGAAGGCTCCTCCATTTCACTTTTTAGCCCATTTCCAGAGCATTCATGAATCTGATGTACTCTGCAGTTTTCTCACTATTGATTTCTTTCCATTTCAGTTAATTATGAATTTTTTTTATAAATTATAATCTATAAGAGGATTCTTTTATTCTGTGTGAAGTTTATACCTTAAAACTCTTGGATGAGAAGCACTGCTGGGAGAGCTATAACTTCTGAACTGACAGAAGGAATACTTTCAGATATCTCACTTGCCTTATTTAGGTAAGGGAAATGGGACCCTTAATTTTCAGGGATTTTTTTTTTTAAGCAAAGAAAACTACATGAAAAGTTCACAGTTTCCACAATCACCCTGATGATCAGATAGACACTGCTGAGTTAGAGAAATTTCTTATAATTCTTGAGGAAATGTAATGCAAGCCTATATCTCCCTTTTCTCCCCTGCTAGTGCTTTTCACCCTTGGAAGTCCAATACTTCGTTGAAAATAAAGTAAATCCCAGCTCTAACACCTTACTTATGAATATCTAATAATGATTAACATATTCTACAATACCATAGTGAGTGTTTCCTCTCAAAGTTATTATGATTTCTAAATCTTCTCAGAAGTTCACTGGTAATATAAATTTTGTTCTTTGCCTAACTTTTTCTTGTTGGACTAGGAAAGAGGTTGCTACTATGAGAGTTTAGCAAATGTATAATAAGCACTACTTTACCTGTCCCCATGCTGTAATCTTCACAGAGAAGATTGAAAAGATATCATATTTTACACAACCAGTTCCAAATGTGATAATCTGTGTTTAAAGTGTACGAAAAAAATATAATTAATGTAACTTGGCTTAGCCAGAGTTTACACAAAGAGTTAAGACATATAGCCAGTTACAAGAATACCCTATTTTAAAATATATATGCGTATGTATGTATATGTATATGTATTCGTGTATGTATGTACACATACCTCTGCATATTTAAAATTAAGAACTTTGCCATTTTTAAAGCTCTTTTTTTTTTTTCCAGAATTTCGCAGCTGTTATGCTCTGTTCTGTATTGATAAATGGTGACTAGCCAGGATATTTGGCAGTAAGAGAAGAGATATAATTCATTTGAAAATGTAAATATTCCACCTCAATAAGCTGAACTGATCAACTTAACGCCCCTACAAAGTATAATAAATGAAATCTTAAATAATGGCCCAATCACTGCACTCCTCTTGCCTTTAAAAGAAAAGATATATCAGATATTAACCTGGAATTATTTTAAAGGTCAATTTCAACATATCAAGGAGTAGCACAATATGCTCTCAGGAAATGTCAGTCTCTGTCTTTCAGATATTATTAATCTGAAAATAAATAAGAGTAAAATTAATTGTCTGTTCTGTGGGGATCAGAAAAAGACCATAAGCTACGTCACCATATTCAGTGTTATTAATAGGTTTATAATACAGCCACAGTAATAAATATAAACCATGCTTCATTGCCTGTGACTTTGAGGATTTCATTGCATATAACAATGGACACAAATAACCAGGCATGAAAGAATACATTACTACCATTTCTTAAGATGCTTTTATCTACCCTTATAGTTTCCTGGCATAAAGGTAGCAGCAAAGAAAGTATTTTCTTGTGTAGAGACAATAATATTGCATTAACTTTGAATGAATAGCAGAAGTTTTAGCTAAAAGCATGTCTTTTCCCATTAGCCTGCCTCTACTCTACCCTAGTGCCCACATCTTCACACACAGCCTGTCTTCAAAAACCTTACAATAGTAATGTTTACACCAAAATGTGGCTCTTACAAAGTAGTCACAGTATCATATTTTCTTATGAATATAACTGTAATCCATATCTGGCAATGTTTCTCCTTGTCAAAATGCGCCGTGGAAAGAAGATCACAGTGTCATGGGGGCAGCTCTCACCCCCACAACTTCCTGACAGCTTTTGAGCACTGAACACTTCATGCTGTCACCTTCCAGTTCTCTTCCAGAAGCGGCAGCTACACTCTGAACCAGAGTTGTTAGGTCACCTTAACTAGGTACAGCAGGCTTGGGGCTTGCGACAGTGAAGTGCAGCGCAGCCGCGGCAGGCAGCAGCTCGTACATCTGCGCACCAATCTGTTCTGTCTCTCAGCTGCGACTTTATGTGGCTGCAGCTACTCACTGTGCAGGCACATGCTCTTCATCCTTCACCCACCAAAACAGGCTGGCAAGTCATTTTGGAACAGCCAGCAATGCTACTGACAGCTCATGTGCAGGAACACACAGGATGAGAAATATTTTTTTTAAAAATCTCACAAAAAGCCCTCGTCATGCCAGATGTATCCCTGCCTTCTGCTGACTCCTGTCCATCTCTGCCTCGCTCCTTTCCTGATTTAAATTGCAAAACCATTACGCTGCACAAGCAGAAGGTGGAGTGCAGGCCCTTGAACTCCTGTACTACTGCACTTGGCCTTTGTGCAGACATTACAAATATGTCAGGTGGCTCCAAGGCAGGCACGTCCAGGCAGTACCACGGTGAGCAGCCAGCACAAGGGCCAGACTTCCCTGCCTTTCACTCTCTGCCCTCCCACCACTTGCACTGCCAGGTGCTGGTAGGTAAGAGCAGCAGCCCAGGCAGCCCACCCCGTATCTGGGGGGGGATGCAAGCAAGAGCCATTTGCCCAGGGCTTTTCTAGAAGGGCTTCTTTGGAATTGGCCCTAAGGATTTAGAGTGGCTCATGTGAATCTGTATACAAGTGGCCTGATCATACCAGGGCCATTTGTGAAAGGTCAAAACACCTGAAATGCAGATGTAGCAAGGACACTTATCATTACTACTAAATACATGCTCTAACTTGATCTTAGTATTTTCAATATATTTGTTTATTTATATAAAGGATAACACCCAGATGCCTTAGTGTTAGTGACCCCAGTTTCAACGAATTATAATAAAATGAGAAATGGCTATTTTAAAACATTTTCATAAGTTCAGAAAAAAGAACAAAAATGAGGGTACTATAGTTCACACATCTCAGAGGAGCTTTGTTAATGGATTCGAGCTGTGTGTATTGATCTATTTTTCTCCCAAGACTTCAGTATCAACCTCAGGGTGGTTTTAGCATCACTGATATATGCAAGTGCTGGTTTGTGGAGGTTAGCAAGGTGGTCTCTTTCTTCCCTCATTAAGCAAACTTGTCACAGCTGCTTCCTCAATATCCTAGAGGATTAATGTTTACCATCATGGCAGTATCTGAACTAATGGGAATTCAACCACTTTATGTTATGAAGCAAGAAACAGAAAACCTGCCAGCTTAGAACTCAGGTGAATATCTTGGTACTGCAAGCATTTTACAAGATTTGTAAATTGACAGCTAGTATATCATTGTGTAGCTGTGTCCTTTGCACATGCTAGAAACTATAAATATTTTGGTTTTCAAGTTTTTAATGTTTTTCTTCTAAAATCAAACACTACTAACATTAACGAGATGTAAGAAGAAACAACAGCTGTTGGCACTTCCATAGTAAATTGTTAAGAGCACGTTTGAGAAAAGACATTATCCTAGAGAAAGCTTAAGATAAAACTTTTTTCTAAATAGGTGAGCTGCTAAATCAAAGATTAAAATTCCCTGAATTTGCTCTGATATACTCATCTAGCACCCTTACTTCTCTCTTTTGTTATTCAAGAAAATATTGAGGTTTGGTAAAACAATGGTTTTGTTACCAACAAACCCATTGAAACCTTTGTGTTATTGAACTCCTTGGATGAATGCTAAACCATGATACGTCTATCATTAGTTCAAACAGCCATGACAATTTAGAGAATCACTTTCTATCAAGTATTCTGGTTAATGTTATGATTTTATCCCTTTACATATATGAAACTCTCTGCATTGAAGTGCTGTAGCCATCCAAGATGGATCCCATCTTTTTAACCCAGAGAAAGAGATTCTTCAATAACTCAGCTGCCTTAAACACAACCCACCTGGAGGTTGTTCCTCAAGATCACCATGAAAATGGCAAAGACCGGAATGGACAGGTCTGAGTTTTTTGCCTCTAATCGGATTTAAGTAACAAAAGAATTATAAAGGACTGTAGAAGGAAACCAAGTCCTAAACCACAAAAATGTGAAGAGAGAAGGTAGTTAGGGACAGGGGAAGTAGCATTTCAGCAGTCTTCATAGGATGGGAAGATTATTAGAGTGCATATCAGGAAGAGACAGGACATGGGAAAGTCTATGACATGTAAGAAGCCATGAGCTCCTGAAACACAGAAGGACATGGATGCATTCTGGTGTGATGGAGAGGAGTATAGACAGCAGTACAAACTGACAGTACTGTACTGACAGGAAATATGAAATTATCAAACTGCAGAGAATAAAGATGCCTTTGGATTTTGGCATAACTGGACTAAAGCACAGCTCAATCAGTGACCAAACGGACCGATAAATGTTGCAGCTATTTAAATAAACAAGGACTGTCTGCAGCTGAGGGCAGTTTGTCCTTATTGGGATTGAACCAAAAATACATTTGCCCTCCAGTACTCTCCCCCAGTGACCACATTAATATAATTAAGTTTACTACAGATAAAATCCTGACCCAATTGACAACATGAAAACAACTCTAAAATCTACATTTAGTATGCTTGGTACTGAATTTCACCCTATTTATAGGATTTAGTTACAATTAGCATTCACAAGAATGGAAACAAAACTTTAAAATAACTCTGTTAACTAAAATGAAAAAAATTCAAAGTTTCTTGTTATTGTTTAAAAAAAAAATCTACGTCCATTCATTCATGTTCACAGAAGTATACAAATAGAGTAAAGTATTCTGAATAGCCAAAATAGTTACAGGTATTTTCTCTTTTTCAATTTAACTGCTGTGGAGTTTATTGCCTCTCTCTTTTCCTGATTTGTGGTGACTCAACTCTCTTTCTTCTTTATTGTCACAAAGGTCACCTTTCTTCATGAGTCTCAATTCAGAACAATCAGAAAGAAATACAGAAAATAGAACTTCTTCTGTCAGTCACAAAGCTGGCATAGGTTCCTAGTGCCCTGTGCTTGGATGTTTAAGTCCAAGTCTATAAAAGAAGGATTTTCTCACCTTACGTAAAGAGAAATTAACAGACTGAAAAAAAAAGGAAGTAAACACATACAGTTTCTCAGATCTGATAGAATAGAAAATCTCACCCTATCATACCTGATTTAAAAAAAAACAAACTGACTCTGACACTGACTTGGTCATTTGCATTCTACTATCTATATTAAATGTAGTCCATCATTTTAGTACATAGTAATTTTCCTAGAAAAAATGCAGTCTAAGTTTTGCAAAGATATTTCTATATTAACAATGCATTTCTCATATTGTATGCTTTTAACCCCATTCAATAAGATCTGAACCTTCATTTCCTGCTATGTTTTAACTGTCTTATACTATTTTACTGGTTTTTTATTGCTTATGGCTTTATACCACTCTAATATAACTACTAGGAAGAAGCCTTCCAAATGCATGCTGGAAAGCTGACAGTAAACCAAAAAAACCTACCATTTCCTGATGAGGTTGTAGCTAAATAGGGTTGTAAAAACAGGTTTTTTTCAAAAATTCTTCAGCTCAAAAAACTGTCATTACTAAGAAGAATGAAATGTAGATAATACAAAGCAAGGAGCAGCCAGTATGTGGTGAAGAAATGGTAGTATGTGAAAGGAATGTATTTTGTGTCTCCTCAACCATCATTGTATAATACATTGAAAACAATTTTTTTGGGTGTTCATTGACTTAAAAAAACCAAGAAGTTTTGTATATTTTATTTGGTTTGGAGTTTTTTGGGTTTTGAGGGGGATTTTTTGCACTGTTTGGTTATTTTCAGAAAAGCAAAAAGGTAAATACCTTCAGTTTTATTTATACAATAGAAACACAAGAAAATGTTAACGTAGAATTGACTGGAATTAAGTTTTGAGCATCAGTATGCCAGGAAACACCAGAAACAGCCTCTTAACCAAAAAAAACCCTATATTTCAGCAAGAAATTAATGCTCAGATGCCATCACCAGACACTCCATATCACATCTGGTATGAACTCTGTGCATAGGCAACAGCATCCCATCTCTTCTCACGTGAAAGTGTCACTCTGAAGCTACAGCCTGAAGAGCGACCACCCCACCTCCCTGAAATATAAGTTTGAGCTCCCTTTTTCATCCCACCTTGATGCTATTCTCATTTTTTATTCAACCACGTTGACTCTGGGACTGTCTCAGACACCTCTGTGAAGTGCAACGCTCATGAAGAGGAGCCAGGAGATATTGCTGAACATCACATTCCAACTGCTCTGTCACAAATGCTGATCACGTGGCAAATGTCCAAGTGGCTCTTTATTGATGAATCAGTTACTGTCACACGAATTATCCTCAGTGCTGACTAAGGTAAGCATCCCTATGCTATTAGAACTGAAAGATTCTCTTGCCTCTGTCTGTATTTTGAAGGTCTGGGAATGTCTACCCCTCAGCAATTTCAAATATTTCTTGTTATCCAGATGAGATTTTCTGGAAGCCACAAAAAAAAAAAAAAAAAAAAAGAAATTCATCAAAGCAGTAAAAGAGGGTTTAGAAAGTTATTTTGAAGGTTTTTATCTGATTCAGCAACATGCAATAGAATTTGAAGACTGTTTACTGTCTCGCAGTTCTTATGTGATTATTAAGCAGTGGAAAAAGCCTCAGTAGAGGATATCCAGATGACTTTAATCACTTTAATATTAATCACTTTCATATTGATTCTTGCATTCTGAAAATTTCTAATTTTGAAAAATCAGGATTGCCCTGCCTACAGATAGAGGGAAGAATCCACCTTTCTTTGTCATCTTCAATGTCTTAAAGTTGCATAAATGAGACAACTGGACATTGAGCGAAGAGAGGTGATGATAAATTCCATCCTCCAGGGTAAGACATGGATCATCCCAAACCACAGCTGATAGCAAAGCCAGGTCAAATCTTCTCTCTTTGCCCCCTCCAAAAATACTGAGTATGATCTGTAGCAATAGAAAGTTCCAGCAGGAAGAAAAAGAGAGTGCCAAAGAAGGATAAAGGCAATAAATGTAGGGGACTAAACTGATGCATCAGGTTCACTGTTCATTTTCTTGGCATAGTGCAGGTGAGAGAAAAGCAGATGCTGCTAAGGAGAGAGAGGGAATAGTCCATGTAACAATGCATACTGCTCATATTCCTAATTCCTCATTTAATAAAAGAGTGTCAACACAGTGCTGACACTGTACCCAGTGGCTACAATTTCTATGTTGAACACTTGGAAACAAAACAAGAGCAGAGCCATTGCTGCCCTCTCTCAAAGTTGACTGCTTTGGGCAGCTTAAAGCCAGCCCCACCAACAACCCAAGAACCAGTCTGTAAGGTCCTGCTACATACTCTCTATTCATGTTCCTAAATAATGCCACAGCCTCCCAGTTCCCTACAGTTCTGAGTGAACCACAAAATACACAAAACATAATAAGGAAAAAAAGAGAGTAGGTGCCATTAGAAGTATCAAAAAGTATCCCTTACTTCCAAAGTCACTTGACTTCTTTGAACATCACCCATGAAAGACTGCCTAGATTCAGCTCTGTGTTTTGCCCCAGTTTTGGCTACTCTTAAAGCCCAAGGTTATGCTTGGGCATATGCTTGGGCATTCCATAAATCTGGAAAGTGAATATTAAAAACTACTCCTGAAGAACCATTTACAACATTGGGAAAGGCAGTCCTTTCCAGCTTTTTGGGTTTTGTTTTTTTGGGTTTCTTTTTAACCATAATGGTATATAAGAAACATGCCTAGGAGGATAAATGCAGGTACTGTTAGCTTTACTTCAATCTCTTTCTAGATTAGCATTCCCATAAGGCTATCCTAACTCATGTGAGATAATACAATTGGGATAAAGTATCCCACTAGAAGCTCTGAGGGAAAAGTTTAAAGCTATGTCTTGGGATGCAAGGGGGAGAGAGTTACCTGCAGTTCAGTGTCTGAAGTCATAAGACTGTACTGCTTTGTTCAAATTTTATCCCAGTTACTGTCACAGTCTATGTCTACAGTAACACACTGGTTCAAATCAAATCAGCTTTACATACTTTAGAAGGAACCTGTCTTGTTCCATGAGAGCTTAACCAGATCTTTGGCCATGATATTCCAACTGATAGGTGGAGAGCAGTGCAGGAAAAGGTTCATTTCTAGCCAGATCAGCTCTGTGATCTAGCTCACAACTCATATCAACACCACTGGCCAGTAGATGGAAAGACCGATCAACAGGTGTAATAGGACGTGAGGGACAGGAGAGACCCTAACACAGTTCAATTAATACTATTAATCTATTTATCTACCAAGTGATATTGCACACCTTATTCTCTGATCATAGCTCTACTTGCTCAGTTACATCAAAGTGAACACAATAAACTTTAAATGAGCTTATTTAAAATATAACTGACAGGCTGTTTAAGAAAGCTTAGTACATCAGTATCTCTCTTACTTTGTTATGACAATAAACGTGACCAAGAATCCCACAGCAAAATGGAAGACTTTTGTTCTATTGTGACTCTCAATTATCTATTCTTTTATCTATTGTAAATGCCATCCTAGAACAGCATTCTAGTTTTTAGAGTGGTTTTCTGGTCATGAACATCCATAAATTTAGGACTATTCTTTAGTAATACTGACTTTTACCATTAATACTTTTCTGTTGTTAGATTTTCTCACTGCTCTAATTTTATAATATTGCCTGCAGATGGCCAGAAATAACATGCAAGCAAGGATAAAAAGGAGGATGCGAATTTCAAAACAATACCATAATCTTCATTACAGAAGTGTTCTTCTAGTAATTAAGTGTGGAGCTGCACATATGGTGTCTGATTTACCCTCATATTTTCACTGATGCAAACTTGCTATGATAATATTAATGTAATTGTAACCACACCACTTTTCAGTCTGGGAGCACAGAAAAGCTTTTTTTTTTTTTCTTCTCTTTTTCCACTAGTAATTGCATTTTTTTTTCTGTTAGAAACTGAAAGAAAGAAAAGTAGCTACAAAATTACAGGTTTAGCTATTGCAAACTTTTCTTCTCCTTCTTTGTGCATTTAAGGGAAGTAGTTACTTCCTTTAAATACACAAAGAATTTCATTCTCTTTTGGTGAATAAAGAGTTACATTCTTCTGGTTTAGGATTCTTCATCAATGTTTTCACTCCCAACAGATGTTATGATATCCAGGAAACCAGAAGAGTTTCTCTAGTGAAATATGTCCAAGGCTTCTGCACTTTGCCTAAATATCTTACACTAAAATTTAATTCCTGCTGAAGAGAAAAATGACACTG
This sequence comes from Peucedramus taeniatus, assembly GCA_013400575.1. Lineage (NCBI taxonomy): Eukaryota > Metazoa > Chordata > Aves > Passeriformes > Fringillidae > Peucedramus > Peucedramus taeniatus. Next base: position 26,421 of record WBNO01024115.1, read on the forward strand.
TCTCTTAACATGGAGCAACAGAAAAAAAAAATCTCAGTTCATAAAGTCCTTCCCTGTAAGAATACTTAACAGCACACGCTAAAGTTTTTGGTAATTTGTATGTACAATTACTAGGGTTTTTATTTCACTTACCACTTTCTTTCCACTCTGTTTTTTAAGCCCAGATCTGCCAAATTCTGACCCTTGACTTGTGAGCAGTTATGTGTCTTTTTCTGGGTATAGATGTATATTAGTACAAGCCAAAAGCAGTAGCAGGATTCAACTCCTGTTCACACTGTTCAGCTCCTAGAAAGCATAACCTTCTATTTTCTGTACTCCAATTCTTGACAGTCTTGAGAGACTAGGTAAACTCAGAAATGTCCTAAATTAGAAATTTATGAGCAACACTTCTTAAAACACTTATTTTTCATATTCAAAAACTCAAAGATGAAATTTCCACATGNATTATAAAAATATTTACTATGGAAAAGTCTTTCTCTGGATTGTTTCTCCTTTGCTTGTACTTATTTAAAAACTTCAGAATAATATTTTTTGCCTAGATGTACCCTTTTCAATCAGGAAATTTTAACTCTGAAGCTTCACTTTTAGGCCTCATATCTTTGCAAATTAGTTGAACCTCAACACACATTGCATACTCATTTTAAAGCAGTTTGATTCTTTTCAGCAGTACTCTGTTTCACTGCGCCTCAATTTAAGTTCCTTACAGAGGTGTTTTAATTTGTGAAGTCTTACAGCTGACATTTTATATTCCATGCAAAGGCTACCTGATGAACAGTTACACATTGTTATAGATAATTAGATACACAATCTTTAACACAAAAAAAGCTTGTTTTTTGAAGCCAAAAGGCCTTTTGTGAAACAAATTACTATCGAAAATAGTTAAAGTATTAACTATGTAAAAGATAACACAGGAAAAACGAAGTGCATAATTACCGATGGACCTAAATACCAGAAACAGAAGAAAATTACTTAAGCATTATTTCTGTCCCCCACAAATAATTCCAATGCAGTTATTACAGGATTGTAAAAGAACTGATCCCTCAGACACCGGTCAAAAGCAATGAAAAATTCATAATGATTAATGGTTTACAAACCTAGTCTAAATACAGAACAAAGAATGCTGAGAAGACACTTTTCTTTAAATATTTGCTGTTTAGAGTGATAGCAATAAACTCTTTGCAGCAACTGGTATTCCTTCTTGACCCCCCCAAATTTGCTGTGGCTTGTAAATTGGTTGACTTTACCAACTGTAACCTCAGAAATCCAGTTTTACAGAGAAATGACGAATTGATGCTTTAAAATCCCCCAAATTACCAAATATTTTGGTTTCTTTAAACACCAAAGTAGGTCTCATGCTTGATAGATACAAATCAATATGGCACAGAAACCTTCTGCTGCATGCTGGGATAAAAAAGTTGGTGTTTAAAATCAAAATTATAATCTGAGATATTAAGGATATCAGATGTATGGGAAGCTTAAAATAAGTCCTTACTTTGAATATTGAAAAAAAAACCCAACAATTATGAATGATTTTTGCAATGCTCATATACAGCATCACTACTCTTTTCATAGCTCTTTTTGGAAGAGCCCCAAATGAACAAAATCACTGTATCATTAATCATTGGAAAAAACCTCTGAGATCACTGAGTCCAACCCTTAGGCCAGCACAGCTGTGTCACTGAACACTGTCCCCAAGTGACACATCCACACACTTCTCGACCACTTCCAGGGAGAGTGGCAAAACCCCTTCCCTAGGCAGCCTGTCCCAATGCCTGACCACCCTTCCAGTGAAGACATTTTTCTTAATGGGAAATACTTAGTACTCAATGCTTAATTAATACTTCAACAATAAAAATTTTAATATTCAGAATTTCCATGCATGCATACAATCAGCTGGTCACTTTCTTCATTAGAAAAAATAACAAAGGCACAAATCTGTTTGCTTATTTTTTTAACCATTGAGAGCTTCATGATCAGCTCTTTAGGCTTTCTTTCACCATTTACTCATAACTCCAGAAATATGCCCAGCTTATAAAAAATACAAGTCTAACTCACTCAATTTGGATCTTTGTCTCTCAAAAGGCAAGCAGAGAATGGTAAAACTGAAATTAGCCATAATACCTCACACTGTTCATCGAGGAGTCAGATGCAGCACATAAATTAATAAAAGCACTCTAAATCATTAGAGTCAGCAAATTATATCACAAACTTTCATTTAAAATGCTTTACTAATGTGAGAGCTGTTCTATCTCAGAAACCATGGGGGGGGGGGGGGGGTGTTTTTTTTTTGGATTTTTGAGACTTTGGAAATTTAAATCAAATTTCCAGTATAGATTTATTAATGATTTATGTGTATATCATGTATATTTTTACAAAGACAAGCATAGCAGCCCTTTCAGAAGTTTACTTATGCATGGAAGAGATTACTGAGAGCCTAGAGCAGTAGATGAATGTGACTATCACACAGAAAAGATATAAAGGACATGAATATATTAGATTTTTAGTCTTTTGGGGACACCAATTTTAAGATCTGATGCTTGAAGCAATCTACTAATGTTTCAAATGCAACTTCCAAGGTGCAGAAAACCTCCCTCCCACCCTGCTGACTGCACCAAGAACATACAAATGTAGACTGTTCAAATATTTCTGTGAGAAAAATTCTCCAAGCATAAAATAAGAGAATCAGCTTATAGTTAGACAATAGACTAAAATGCAACTATAGCTAAGCAGCACAGTTTAAATCCACTAGAAAAACTGTCTTCAGTTCAAAGAATAATTAACATTATACAAAAGTTAAATCTCAGGAGTGATGTTAATGATGTTTTTTGATTTCGGTGTCCCGAGGAAACAACTAAACCAGCCCATGCATCTAGGTCTAGAAAAAATTTTACAGATTACTGTTTATCAAAAATCAACCTTGAGGAAATACCAAAAAATCTAAAAGAGAAATATATTTTTTGTTTTGAAATACTACCATAGCACTAATTATCACTGGGATTCTGAATTACATGAGAATATAAAGGTAGTATAAATGAAAGATAGAAACATAACATATAGGTTGAATATGTTATGTTTCTATCATAACAATTTTAAAAAATAGTATCTTAACTCTCCAATATACTAGCTAAGATTCATTCACCTTAAAAAGCATGGGAAATAAATGAAAAATATAATCAGTCTTCAAACTGCCATAACCTGGTGCTGTGTCTTGTAGTTTATTTTAAATAATAATTTTCTCTCTATCAAAGCACTTGATAATATGGAAGAGCAGCTCTGTGATGAACTGTATTTCAACTTAAAAATCAGCCCTCAAGATTAAAAACATCAATTTCTCACTGAAGCTGAGGTTATGGCTAACCTTGGCTGTTGCAAGGAGAGGGAGGATCTGTGCAACTTAATTCCACTTGACAAGGACAAACCCAAAGTACTGTCATAATGGGCTTCTCTTCTTTCTCTGTGGCCTTTCCACTGCAAAAACTGATGATGAGATAAACTTATGTTTCCATCTTGAAACAGAGCAGAGAGAAAAGGGCTCACTGTCAAAATAAGATGCTACTTTAAAACAAAACTAAATTTAATTTAAATTTAATTTACATTTTTTATCTAAACTAGGGAGACGTGGAGTTGATGCATTGACCACTCAGTGGATGAGGATTTGGCTGGATGGCCCGACCCTCAGTGCTGTGGTCAATGGCTCAATATCCAAGTGGAGACCATGACAAGTGGCATTCCTCAGGGGCTGGTACTGGGACTGGCACTACTTAACATCTTTGTCAGTGACATGCACAGTGTGATTGAGTGCATCATCAGCCAGTTTGCCAGTGACTCCAAGGTGCGTGGTCTAGTCAACCTGCTAGAAGGAAGTGATGCCATCCAGAGGGACCTGGATAGGCTTGCAAGGAGGGACTGTCCAAAACTCTTCAAGTTCAACAAGGCCAAGCACAAGGTCCCGCACCTGGGTCATGACAATCCTAAGTACAAATAAATGTTGGGTGGAGAATAGATTGAGAGCATCCCTGGTGAGAAGGACTTGGGGGTGCTGGTTGACAAGAAGTTCAACAGGACTCAGCAATGTGCACTTGGAGCGCAGAAAATCTTGGGCTGCAGCAAAGGAATCATGGACAGAAGGTGGTGATCCTCCTCCTCCATTCTGTTCTTGGGCTGCAGCAAAGGAATCGTGGACAGAAGGTGATGATCCTCCCCCTCCATTCTGTTCCTGTGAGACCCCAGCTGGAGCACTGCATCCAGCTCTGAGAATCCCAACATAAGGATGTGGCCCTGTTGGAGCAAGCCCCGAGGAGGGCCACCAAGATGACAAGAGGGCTGGAGCACCTCTCCTATGAAGCACCTCTCCAGGCTCAGAGACTTGGGGTTGTTCAGGCTATAGAAGAGAAGGTCCCAGAGAGACCACACTGAGGCCTTCTGGTATCTAAAGGGGCCCTGCACAAAAGATGAAGAGGTACATTTTACAAGGGCACGTACTGATAGGATGAGGGAGAATAACTTTAAACTGAGAGCAGTTTTAGATTATATATTAGAAGGAAATTCTTCACTATGAAGGTGTTGACACACAGCTTGCCCAGGGAAGCTGTGGATGTTCCAAGCCCTGGAAGTGTTCAAGGCCAGACTGGATGCATTTTGAGCACCCTGGCCTAGTGAAAGGTGTCTTTTCCCATGGTAGGGGGTTGGAACAAGATGATCTCTAAGGTCCCTTCCAATCCCAAACATTCTTTCCTTGATAATAACAGATTTTGCACTCTTTTGAATACTGCAGAGATAACTGAGCAAATGTCTGGAAATGATACTGTCTTTCAGGGAATTTTCTGAGCATTCACTTCTCAGACCTGAGAAATATCTGTAAAACACTGAGAAAATCTGCCTTTAATGAAGGTACCTGATCTCAGATTTCTTTTAGGTCTCAAATCTCTCATAAAAGGTGAATAGTTAACCAAGATGTTGTACAAACAACACGTCTTACAAAAACTTTTACTTTTTGTTGATTTAAGACTCAAAACAGATACTTAGGAGGGAAAAATGTGACACTGCAAAAATGATGATGCAAAAAGGAACAAAAACCTCTCCAAAATGCGATAAAATAGTTCTCTTTCTCTTAGAATATAAATGCAAAAGCATTTTCAAAATTTAAAAAGTGCATATCTTCTTTTACTTGGGTACTACACATTATTTTCTACTCTATGAATAAAAATCTGGACTACTGCAACTCTAAACCACAGGTATTTGTGAATTAGTAATTTATTCATGTGCATTCAGCTTTCCATTGCACTACAGTTTGTCCTCAGAATGCAGACACTAGTCTTTTCTGTGTATATACTAAATGTGTTTGAACCTTGAATGTTTCTCATTATCACTGGGAGGCCATGACTGCCACCAATTACAATCCTCAATTGCATAAATAATTGTAACACTAGTGCACTATATTCACGCTGTAACAGAATCAAAGGTTGTATTTACTTTTTTGACTACCTTTGCATATGAATCAAGATTTCCATTGATCTATCAGAATGATGTGAAATTGCTTTGGTTTTTCTTTCCCAGCAATCATTTATAACAAAATTTAATAAAACCCATAAACAACATATATTATCAGTTATAGTGGTGTTTTAAGTAAAGTTTACAAAAGAAAATACAGAAAGGAAATAGAATTTGAAATGTTAAACTTTGAAACAAGTCATAATCTGCAAGCTCTTTGAAAATAAAGTTTATTTCTACTGCTCATCATGTAAGAATTTTCTACCTGATTTTGTTTAATTGCTCATTGATTTGTTTAAATGTGTATAATGATTTACATGATTTAGGAAGACAAAGGTCTGTTATAATAACAAAAACATGTACAGTTCAGAGTTACAATGCAGAAAGCCTCAATTTTTTTCCTAATGGAAGCAAAAGTATGTACAGTAATAATATAGAAGTTCCTATCATTTAATAAAAGAGCATTTTTAGTAATGAATAAGTTTTTTATCTGATTAAAGTTATGAGCTGCTTTCAGATTACTTTTTTTCTCTTTGTAGATATTAGGAAATTCCTTATGAAGGAACTAAAAATACTTTCAGAAAGTTTTTAATATGCTGATGTGAAAATGATAGTGGCTTTTACCACAAGACCGCCTATTCAGTGGTAAAAATATTTCAAATTACAATAAGCCTCACTTGGAATAAAATGAGAAGAAAGCTCTCTCTGTCAGGAAAAGAAAGAAGTATTTTAAATATCCTTCATCTTCCATGTAACATTTTCAAGTACTTTATTGCACAAAAAGAAGTCTTTCTGAAGTCTGCTCTGAAAAGCACTGCTGGACACCAACCTCAGTTAATTCAAATGCAAATAAACTGTGAACTTCAACCTACTTCAAGCAATCAGTGCAAGCATTGCCAACTCTCCCCTCATTTAACTCTTTAGAACTTGTTACTTTCTTAGGATTTGCAGGACACAGCAATGCAGCCAAATAATTCACCACTAATTTTACATAATGTATGGTATAAAGAGTGATTAATTGAATAGACTTACTATGATCATTTCTAGGACAGAATGTGTAAATACCTGCATAAACGTTGCTATCAAATAAAGCTAAAAATAGATAACAAATACACATTTCCAGTCATTCTCATCCCCACTTGGTAAGGAATAAGGTCTGGCTAAACCACAGCAACCTCTTTTGGCCAGTACATTTAGCCAATACAAACAGAAGTAACAATGGCATAGAGGAAACGAGAGAGATTGGCAATTAGGGAGCTTTTCTGAAGTTCTTCTGCCACAGCAACTGTGCAGAAGTTCCTGTATCTGCACCAGCCCATCCAGATGAAGACACATCTGTTAAGAAATGCAACTGGCTAGAAAGGAACACAACCTACCAGAACTTTGTAACTAGAGGTTACTCAAACCAAAACCTAAAGAACTTGTAAAATACTACAGAAGAGAATAAAGCTGTGGGTTTTATTTCTCTTTACTATTTCTCCTGGGCAGTAGTAACCCTTGACACTGGAGGTGTTAGAGGGAATTTCACACACTATTTTCAAAGGGGCCAGTCTACCACTGCTTTTGGTCAGCCCACAGCTTTCTCAATGTCTCCTTGCTACAGAGAAAATATTTGACTTGCTGCTCTTCTGATAATATAAAATTGTTGTCTTTTCGGTCTACCAAGAGGCAGGGAAAACCATGCTGTATTAAATATGTATAATATCATATGCAAACAAGTTTCCAGTCTTTTCATTTGTTGATGGCTATTCCCTATGCTTTAGAAGGTAAAAAAAAAAAAAATAAGCTTGAACTACAAAACAGGATTAGACCAATTTACAAACAAACTTGCTAATCTATTTACTTTAAAATTATGTAGCATAACAGATCAAGCTACACTGAATGGTTAACAAATACAGTCCTGCTTTTCCTTAGAAAAATTGTAGAACAAAGTCAAGAGCAGCATTTGAGTCATTGCTTCCCCTTGAGCCAGTGATTCACTCCTGCAGTATTTAATGTCTACAATTAACCCATAATATTCGCCAGTCTGGAGAAAAATAATCAGAAATGACTTCCTAAACTTCATTTGACCTCTTACCTTTGAGATATCAAATCCAAGTTTAGATCTGTTAAACAGCAGAACTATTCCTATTGGAGCTCCATGTTTAGATTTGAAACTAACAAAACTGAGCAGAGCTTTGTCTTTAATGTTATTTTATTGACTCTAAAAAAGAGTGACAGAAAATTTGTATTTTCTGAAAAGTTATATAAAGTTGTAGTTTGGGAAAGCATACATTTTTCTAAGAAAAATAAAAGTTTGGTACTTTTAAAAGACATAATTTATAGTGATTGTAACAGTTCTTTTATTCTAAGATTGACTACTGCTTTTAAACAAATACTGAGAATTACTGGATAAACTCACACGCAATTAAAAACAAGGTGAAAAACTGACATGATTAGGTAGATCTAGAACACACCTAGAACAGAGCAACCAGAATATTTGGGCTTTTGCTGATCACCATTTGCTGTCAAAGGCCTTAAACCAGAAAATAACCAAGTGATCCACTGCAAAAGGTAAGCTTTGGACACCTGACAGGGTTGTGCACATGTTGATACTTTCAACAGTGTAAGCGTATATACATATGCACACCTTTGTGTGTTGATAGCCCAAGAAGGGTCCATAAAGTAGCTCTTTAACCCAAATTTTCTCTAAATCCTGTTTTTGTAACAAAACTTCTCCCTGATTTCACATTAGTTCAGCAGTCAGGCGGTTGGTCAAGTCATTAACAACTTCTGTGTGATGTTGATAAAGGACTTGGAACTATTATACTATTATAACATAATACATATTCTATAAAATCATATTCTTTCAGGTTTACAAATATGCTTGAACAAGCATGCTGCAGACACTGCAGACAGACTACTACTGCAGACAGACTTCTTCTAGTTAGAACCAATGACAAAAAGGGCTATGGACCACACTTAATATATACATATACTTAGAACACCATTTTGCTGAAAAATAGCAGTGCCATTTTATCTCCTTTGGAGTCTATGCATCATTTCAAATACCCATTTTTCAAACATGATTTGTCAAATAAATCAGCCTAATACAAATGAAGGCAAAATATAACATAGAAAATACAATCAGACATAAATTTAAAAGCACAGAATTAATGCCTTAGTATCAAAGTTTATCATCTGATTTATGCTGGTAAAATGACTGATGTCAGAAAGGTCAATGACTTTTAATCATGTAATGATGGAGATAGTCCTGTTGACTGGAAAAAGACTATGTGTATGAATAGAGACCATCCAAGTGAACAATAATTTGCAGATTCAGGCCCTGTATAGACATTAAAAGTTTAGATATATAATTAGTGGGTTTGGGTTGTAATGTTGTGGGTCTTTTTCCCCCCTCAGTATTATCATAGTGTCTGCATCACATGGTTCACAATAACTTTTTCAAAATAATTTTGTAGTGTCTACTTCAAAAAGTAAATATCCTGAATCTCCATACCTTAAAGACATCATTTAAAGTTACATCAAAATATTTCAAAGCAAATCAATATTCATGTCAATGACAGATGATAAAAGCTGTCTTAGCTGATGGATAGACTGTTAATGAAGGTTTGCAACCAGTGCAAGTGCTATGTAATAAACTTTCATTCCCTACTGTTTAGAGAGGAAGAAGAGAGCTGTTTAATGACTGGGGAGAGAACAATAAAAACATATTTCCTAATTCTACCCAAATGCAATGAAAGTCTTGGCACTCTGAACTACTCTCTCCTCATTTTTCTAGCTTTCAACTTTACCCATCAGCAGCTCTGTGCTGCTGCCTGATGGTTATCTTTATATTCTAGCTGATACAAACATTCAGCAAAATAGAACCCACCTTAACATTAAGGAAATTATGCAGGAGTGAAAAAATGTTAGCTTAATAAGAAGCAGCCTCCTTTCATCAGCTTCATCCCATTAACAAAAGTTACTTCATGCTCACAGCTACTGCAACTGCTAGAACCCGTGCAGGACATCTGTGCAGAGAAAGTCCTAAGAAAATTCCTAAGAAAATTCATCAGAAACAAGCGTATGAAGTGCTACATAATCCTAAAAAGCACAAGTGGAGACCTCATTTGCCTGCTTATTCTCTTCAGTTATCTCAGTAGCCCCGGCTAGCAGCAACATCAGCTTATTCCCTCTGGAATCTGCCTTAATCTCAAACAGACACCCCTGCGTGGTGCTCAGCTCTGCGTGTGCAGGACTCACTGCACAGCGCTCAGCTCCGTGTGTGCAGAAATCCCTGAGCAGCACCGAGCTCTGCGTGTGCACAACTCTGACAACTCACTGAAGCAGCAGCAAACTCCTCTGTGAAGCAGAGCTCCGTACTAAGCTCAGGAAATGTTAAGCACTGCTGAAAAAAAAAAAAGACATTACATCTGCCCACACTCCTCAGTTCTATTCAATTACTGACAACAGCAGTCCTACAAGTGCAACATAATACGGTATTATTAAATCCAAGATTCTCATTTACGCCTAGTTGCAGCCTGGGAGCAGGCCTGATGTTCAGCCAACATCAAAGGACAAAAATTCACGACTCTCACAGACACACGCATCCCACATTGACCTTGGAGGCAGAGGTGGTGATGATCCCTTTCATAAAGGTGCTGCTTCCCAAGTTGACAGCGTTACAGTGCTGAATTGTTAGTCAAGTAACAGGGTATCACCGTCCTTCTGTCACACACGCATACAGGCACGCACAAGAACACAGAGCAACATGCGGCTATGCTTTTAAATCCTCTGTAATTCCTTCTTTACTCTCTGCTTCCCAGAATGACCTCGCATATCCTGTCCTCCCCCAGACAGAATCAACCAGAGCTTCTCTAGTCCCCCCAAATCGGTTTTTATACAAAGTAGGCTCTGTAATGTCTTTTGAAATCTTTCTAAAATATTCAAGATTTCTAATATAAAACACTTTCAACAGTTAAAAATTACCCTGAGAGCCAGTTTTCAATAAAAATAAGCCCTGAACTTTTAATTCAGATTCATCTTTTATTTATGGAGCCCTTTTCACTGAAAGCTGCACCCTTTTTCCAAGCCTTGCCCCTACAGTGACCTAAGGGCTACCAAGCTTCCAACTTTGCTCTGCCTTTAATCGCCAGCTCCTCCATCCCACCCATCACCCCGCTACCATTTACGTGAAATATATATACATATGTGTGTGCGTGTGTGTGTGTATATATATAGGTTATTGCCGCTTACCTTGTCCAAGACTCACTAAAATCCACAAGGGGGGAAAAAAACCACGAAACCCCCAGCTCGACGGGTCCTCGTGCAAATCGCAAAGAGAGGAACACTTCTTCTCCCTTTAACAAAGCCACGAGCGGCTCTGCCGCGATCCGGTGAGCGGGCGGGGGAGTGAGCGAGAGACTACTCCGGGGCAAAGTGGGCGCAGCTCCGGGCAGGGCGCTTCCCGGCGGGAGCAGGCGCGGGGAGGCTCNCCGCCACCGACCGCCTCCCTCCCCTGGTTTGTTGCGTTTTTCTGCGGGGCGGCGCGGTGGGACGTCGCGTGTTGTCCCGGCGCTTCTCGCCGAGGGGTTCCCTGCCTGGCAGGGGCTGCTACCCCGGCAGCGGTCACCGAATCCCGCCTTCGGCTTCCCCCGCGCAGGGCCATGGCCCCGCTGCCTTTGCCCTCACAGAGCCCTGGCCCGGGCGGCGGCACCCAGCGCCAGGGCTGATGGCAGCGCTGGGGCCGGTAGCGAGAAGAGCAACTGCTGTGAAACAGCGAGGAACTCCCCCAGAAGCACAGAGGGTGTCGTGCCGGCGTGTCCCAAGCAGGGAGTTGTTAGGCAATACTTACAAGGTTTCATATGTCGATATATCAAAGCTCCGGTATTCTGGAGGCTTTGCACACCTGTATCGGTAAGCCCTAGCGTCCACAGCAGACTGAGGTGCTTGAGTGCCAAGGTAGAGGTCCCTGGTAATCCTTGCCAGAGACATGGATGTGTGACTGGGAATCTTAGTTATGCAAAACATAAGGGGAAAAAAAATCACTTTGAGATAAGACTGTTAATTACATGCTCCATTTATAAGCACGAGAAGATACCTTTGGATGAACAGGAACAATCAAACAAAAAATCCAACTGGAAACTAATAGCCTAAAAACTCAGAGATATATTTATGTGAAGTCAAGCAAAGAAACAGTATTTTGAAGTCTCACTTGTATCTGCTTTATTGTGAGATAACAGTTTTAGTTATCTGATTTATTACTTCTAAATTAATTTACTATCCAGTCCACCACTTTTAAGGAGTAGCACTTTCATCTTCAGTGTGAAATCATTATGAAAATTAAGTATCTACTCCTCATGCCATTATAGGTTACCTGTTTCATGCCTTTTGGGAAAATACATTACAGATTAAAGTATTAAACTGTCTTTAAATCACCCGTGGCTAGGGTAAAGCCAGACAGAGGTCAGCTGCTCTGACGTACATCAGCTTTCTAGGTTAATTACACTTGTGTCTACATGTGGAATGAACACGCAGTAAGAAACAAAAGTAAATGGTTTTTAAATACCATACCTAAAAACTGAACTAGTTAACATAGGAAATAATAAAACAGGACAGGTTGGATTGCATTAGCTTATTACCTTTTTTTGAGGGCGTTCTTACTGGACTGATAATTAGGTCATGGCACTGCAAGAAGGAACATGATTAACTTCGACACACAAAGTGTGGAGTATAAAGCCAAATAAAAGAGACTTTCATTGACCCAACCCTTTCTAATTGCCAGATATCATGAAGGCAGCTTGTCAGGCATCTAGGTTGCATTTATGAAACCCTATTATTTTACTTCTCATTTTTCTCTTAAGCCCTCTCAGTTTTGTTGGGTTTTTTTTTTGTTTTGTTTTTGGGTTGTTTTTTTTTTTTTTGTTTTTTTTTTTGTTTTTTGTTTTTTTTTTTTTTTTTTTTGTTTTTTTTTTGTTTTTTTTTTGTTTGTTTTTGTTTTTGCAAAGTACAAACTATATAATTGCACTACTTAAGGACAATTTTTGCAGTACAAAATTGACACTGAGTATACTAACACAGCTGCACCCCCAAACTGGCTTGTTGAAAACTGAGGGGAAATTGAAATGTGAGGATGAATAGGGACCTTGTTCATCCGTTCTCCTTTGCCATTATGAAAGTACATGAAACAAACAACAATTACGTAGATGTTTTATATAACCCAGTTATTGAAGTAGTTGGGAAATCAGTCAAATTATGCAAGGTCTGACGTATCATAACTTAGTGGTTAGCTCTGCAGATTAGTAGACAATCCCCAAACTAGCATATGGAAGACCCTCAAAACTTCTGAAAATCTCTGTATCTTGTGGAGACTTGCACTCCTGAATCTCAGTGTAAATAATGATACAATCGTGTAATACATACATTAAGGTATCTTGGCATTCTTCCATTTCTGAGTGTGTTTTTCTGATCATACGTACCTTTATTCTTTGTAAACTCACTGAGGTATTCAATTTAAAAGCTCATATTAAAATAAATTTCATATATTTTCAGCACATATATAGTTTCTAATTTAGATCTGTGTCAGCTATAGACCATAGTTGAAAAATAAATGTTGTTCATTCACATCCTGACATCTTTCTGTCTTCTGCTTAATGGATATTATTTGCGAGCTCCATTTTTTACATTGTTGAATCTGTTTTTACACACGCACAAAAATATGTGAATTAATTTTTGTTTATTGTTATTTTTTTGTGTCCCATACATTACATCACCACTTTGCAGTTCAAACATTTTCATCCACAGAGTGACTGGGATATTACTTTATTGGATGTAATGCAGACCAATATATGTTATTGCAATGAAGATCTTATTCTGTGCCTAACAATTAATTGCTAGTCCAGAGAGACTGTTGCTGCTTAGTAGTATATTTCTGATTTCCATAACCTTAATTTGGATACTTTATGATCACATCTGGCACATCCCACATAATATAGCAGACAGTTTTCTGTTTGGTATACTCCTGAGCCCCATGTGCTTGACAATCAGTTATGCCTGGTTTTTATATTTTCTACCCCAATTATTATATTTGAAGCATTTGCCATTGGGCAGAGGAGAACACATGCAGTAAGTACTGGCATTTTCTTGTAAAGATAAGAAACATGTAAGAACTTCAAAGCTGGTTTATGTTTGTTTAGACTATAGATATTATTAATAAAGATTCTCTATTTTGTATTTATGAGATGCTGCTTAATGTAGTATCTGATGCAGCAGGAGGTTTTATGCAAGACAAAGAGAAGATCAAAGCCTCAATATTCTAAAGGGAAGTTAATGCAAATAATACATAAAAGTTTTAACAACCTTTTCAGTATTGTCCATGCTGTGGTTTAACTCCAGTTAGCACCAGGACAGTCCAGAACATTTGCTCTTACACTTCACAACCGATCCAAAACTCACTGAAGTTAGAACAATAGTCACTTTCTTTGACTACTTTTTATCTCCTTTTCTACTACAAAAAGTTCTGGAGAAGGGGTTATGTTCCTTGTAAACAGCATTATGCAGAATTAGAGAGTAAGCATAGTTTTTCAAAAATTACTAGTTTTACTTCTCTTGGCTTTTCTACCTCTAGCACTTCTAACACAATTAATTCAATTTTTTAAAAATTTGTGCTTGGAATTTTGGGTTAATAATTGGTAAGGGACAAAAACAGGACATTTCAGAAACTTGGCTTGTTACTTACTCTTTAGATTAATCCAGTGACTTCAGTGTGGCTTGGTACCCCTCACTACCTGCAAGTTCAGTAACAGGTTTTTTTTGTTTGTTTTTTTTTTTGTGATCTGTCTTTAAACACTTGAATTGGAAAGCATTCCCATTAATAGTTACCAAAATATTTAGGATATTAATATCTGATACTACTAAATATTAATTAATTTGTTGCCCCAAACTACACAACGGTTACAATGTGGTAAATAAGACTAAAAACCAAAAAATTTATTATTTTTGTCTTTGAATGAAGAATATGCAACACTTTAAACACAATTATATTTGTAGCTTAATGTCAAAAATTGTTGTAGGCATGATAAATTCTAACAATAATGAAATCTTATTTCAAAATAGACAGTCCAAAGTACTGCCCTTTATAGGATTCAATTTCCATTTCTTCTTAACACATTATTCCTCTTTTTTTTGAAGACAGCAGCTGCCCCTTCAGTGCAGCTGTTGCTAGTGAAGATCATTGATTAGCTTGAAGTCAATGACAGCAAAGGAACTCTCAGGATGCTCTGATATGAGATAGCATGAATAATCCTCCAAATCTCCCTCCTCTCTCTTGCATACACACAGCATGAAGTTTGGACACATACATCTTTCCCTCATTTTCCACTGGTCTAATTCACTCAATGTCTGTTCAATGTTTTAATGAAAGGTGATAGTGCATCCACTATAAACTCAGTCCTGAACAAAGAGCACAGGAAATGCATTGAGACCTGGACCAGTGCTTTGATAACAGCAGGGCATCGTGAGCACCAGAATGACAGACACTGGCAAATGGCAGAGAGGAAAATTAGCTTACTCGTGGCTTGGAGAAAGGCTGTGCCAACCATCTGCCACAGGAGATCTCCCAAATGACAGCAAGAATCATAAAGGCACATTAAGGTTTTCCCCATATCTTCTCAAAGCCAGTTCTCCCAAAGAGACCCAAATAAAAGAAATAAGCATTATTGTTCACACACAAGGAACCTACCTTTGAAATTCATCAAAAGAATTCAAGTGCATGCCACAAAATAACAGATGTAGACCCGGAGTGTACAGGGGGAAGCCTAGGCTCTGAGGTTAGATCTGTAGCTTTTTTCATTATGTCTAATAAAATAAATGCTATAAATTCATTTCTGTGTAGCAAATTTGCAATGATAGTGATTCTGACAAGATGACATTGTCCCCATTCTCATCTTGTGAAAATAAAGTAACAACTGATTAAATTGGAAGGAGATAATATACTACAGAACTAATATCCATATTAAAAATTACTATTGGAAAGTAATTAGGCAATGAGGATAAATATTTAATTTCATATCATCTAGCTTTTTTCAACTTCATTTGGGATCAAATAATTTCATTATTCATTATCGTGGAAATCTGAATGCATACTACCACTCGATAGTAGATAATACAGATTCTATTAAAAAAAAAACCTCCACACAAAGAGAAAGCTGCAGATACTCAATTTCAGTGCCTAGTGATAACATTTATAAGAGATCTCTTAGGGCACCTACTGGGGAGCCTTAGCATTGCATGCCAAAGAAAGCCTGTAAAAAAGGTAAAAATCTTTCTAACACATTTAAACCAGAACATTAATCCAGCCTTTTTTTTTTTCTCCTCTGGGCAGTCCTCCTCCTCCTGACTGGTACTTAAAGCAAATAACCAAATGAGAAAACTTCATAGCTGAAGGTATTCACTGATGGAAGGGAAAGAGCTAATACTCTACATTTCAGAATCTGGAAGCTCTTGATTATTTAAATGTCTATTAAGTTAAATATATCATGTTGCATTTATATCAAAAATATTTTGCACAATGAGAATTTTAATTCATAGGAATTATGTATTGACAAGAATGTCAAAGACTCTTGATTAAGCTTGTTTATTCTTTAAGACAGTTTTTCAAAGTATTTAGATATTTTGATTTTTGATTTTTTACCTATGAAGTTCTGTGGTAGTAATCCTGACATCTGTAAAAATTTACCATATCATTTTCAATTGCCATTTGATTTCTGTCCACGAATACAGAATATCCTCTATTTTATAGCTCATTTCCTCAAAGTCCCTCACAGGTGATTCCTGGAGACATATGCTGTGTATCTAGGACTTTAGCCTGTGCCAGAAAACTGTTATTTAACTTATTTTACAGAAATGATAGCTTTTGAAATTTTATCAATAAAGTAGCAAGCACCTCATAAAGCTGGATTTATTTTTAAGCAAAATTTCTGGAAGGGCCTCTCTCTGTTCTTTTAACATTTTTTGTGCTTTCCAGGAGTTTGTGACTTTAACAGTCACTTACAAACTCTAGGGAGAACTGTCTGATACCTTGTAAAAAACACCAGCACCAAACCCAGAATAATAACACACCTTAACCTGCTGCTGAGGCACACTGGCAAGTTGTTAATATCCACTATCCCTGCAGTTTAGGTAACCTATTCCAAACCAATAAAAATTCCTTTGAGCAGGGGATAATTATCATCCTTATGTTCATTTTATGCATTACTACAGGAATTACACTTCACAAAAAAATTTGAAAAGACGTACAGACTTCTTCCTGCATTTGTCCTAAATCTCAGTGATGGAGATAAAACACAATCACTTATTTTCAAGTGGGTTTTTCTAGGGAATAGGCAATGAAAATAGTGATTGCATGTCTGGAACAAAAGTCCAAATTATTATACAGTGTTGTGTAGCCTAATGCCCTCCTAGTCATGTATCTCATCATGCTTCTGATCCCATCCCAAGTGGTACTAAGAATATAAAGGAACCAGTTCTTCAAAGAATGCACTTACTGACTTTGAAGCAAGTATGTCTGTGAACTCTGGTATCTGTACAGGGTAAGAGACTTCTACAGTTCTGGAGAACAAGAGGAGAATATAATAAGATATGTAGACACATCTTACCCTGTCTCTCCTTGAGACCAATCAGTTGTCCCAGAAGAGCACAAGGAATATTAAATGGGATGAGTATTCTGGCTTATGTGACTTTGATACAGCAGAGTTTCTCACTTCTTTAAGAGATAAATCTCATCAAAGGTTTATACCCACATTACAACAACTACATATGGTAAAGAATGCAATGAACTTTTCAGCTGGGAGACAATGTCATTATTCTACATATTAGTTAGTTCACAGCACTACTCAGCCAGAATCCTTTGTCTTTCCAGACAACATTCTAACAGCCTGAATAAGAACAAAAAAAAAAAAAGAAAAAAAAAAATCACCTACAGCTAAGCAGTTCAAGAAAAATGGAAATTTCATCCCATGGCAACTAATTTACTAATTTCTAGCCACTGTGAAATCGCTTCTGCACAGAGGAATGATGTGATGCAAAAGGGGTAGTATGACAGCTTCATGTTGGCACATCCTAAAAGAAAAAGGATATCTTCAAACTTCTTATCTTATGAAGTAGTTCCTGTGATTAAATTAAAGCTGTAGTCTTATATTCTGCACACATTTTATTAATTTGATTTAATTTTACTTTCTTTTTCATAGGTCCCTCTATAAACTCTGACTTTCCCAAGAAACCAACTTACTCCTGCCACTAATACAGTGTTAAATATTAATAAGCACATATTTTTTAAATAATATGAGGGATGTGAAATGGTTACTTGATACTCCTCAGTTTTTATACCTCTCAATGAACCCAATTAAGGAATCAGCCATCTCTACTCCAAAACTTCTCTAATTTAAAGTGGCAGACCTTTAATTACATATGACATACTATCCAATTATATGTAGAAAAATCTATTTTTACCAGTGTGGTAATATTTGAAAAGTTGAGATTTGATTTGCCAAAAAAATCAAATTGTGTCCAAGTGCTTTACTCAAGAAGGAAAAAAAAAAGAGTGGATTACAGCTTGTTAAATATTCAGTTGAAAGGCTTCCTTCTTTGTAGTTTAGCATACCATTTATGTAATTTCTATTGAAGTCAGAAATAGGCCAAGTAGGTTCTTGTTCATAATTTTTGTGAATTTATAGAAATTTGAGAAGGATTACCCAGTCACACATGACTATAATAAAATTTGGAAGAAAAAACTAGGAAAAAATAAGATACTATTTTGGTTTTAAAAGCAATTACAAAGAAGTTGCTGAAATTCATTATAAAATAATTTTTTGTGTTTATCCTTAACACATCTGATTACTTTGCTACTATTCACAAATGCAGATCACATTTCTTCCATATACTTCCACAAGAAAAGAAAACACAAATGCCCTCTTTTTGCTTAAATGGGAAAAATACTGAGAGGCTAAGCTGTTTAAGCAGTTACAAAAGAAATCTGGGGCAATGCTGGGAACAGAAGTTTCCTATTTCTTATTCTTTCTTAATCACATGATAATCCTGCTTTATCAGTCCACATGTCAATTTAAAAGCAGTGATTACAAGTCATCAATAGTGATGATCCAATATTTCAATACAATCGGAAAAGACACACAACTGAACTTCAAAGAGAGTTCAGAAAACCACAGTAGCCTGCCTTTTAGCATAAATGGTACTGCTTGCCTGATATAACCCAATACTGTTGATTCAGGAAAAATACTTATAGTCACTATAAAAATGCCTGCTGTGCTCACTTTGCTTAGTGTGTGCTACAGAATACACACACACACACACCGTATTATTCCACTAAAAACCTCCAGAGATGCAGACAGTACAGTTACACTGGCAACATTTTGAAGTAGGATCAGAATATATACCACACTTCTGCATTTGCTTCTCTCCTAAATCAGCTACTTTTTTAAAGTCAGAAAGCCAACATCATTCTGAAGTTTCAGAATTCAGAGATTTACACAGTTCATAGCACACTTTATAAAAGTATATTAGGTGCTACTCACAAGTATAGCTATTTAAGACATCAAGTGACATTCACATAAATTTACATTAGAAAGCTTTAATAAAAGGCTACTGAGTTGCTAAATAAATCATCAGGTTTGAAATGCAGGTGCAATATGCATACTCATTTTGCACTTATCTGTAAGCATATACATCCTAGCACACCACCAGTGGTTTTCTACAGCAGCTCTTCATTCAGTGAATAGATATGGGTGAGACAATGTCTACTTGGAAAAGCTTGTTTTCTTCAAGCTCATGTAATTGATAATCACCTATGAGGTGTTTGTTCTTAGTGGTTTACTGCACCAAAGAGGCAGAAGTCAAGTTTCAAGGCAGCAACCAGGTGAATAAACCCAGAAAGCCTCTCCTTACTCCACCTACAATCATGCACAACATAAACTTAGTGTTCTGCAACTAGTAATGTTTCATATAGGAGGTGTTTTACCATGTATTGGTGTCTTTCACAGTTTTGAGGGATGATAGAGAAAAAACTAAAGGTGAGGTCTAGGCAGAGAGGTGTGGATTAGGTAAAGTGATTTACAACCGATATGGAATTGGCTACATTGAAACAGGGACAGAAGACTAGAATTTGAAGGACAGACAGTTATTTTTTTCAGGAAAGGATATTTCCTGAGAGAAACATCACTGAAACAACCAAAGAGGTTAAATGGCAAGACAAGATCACAGACAAAAAGATTCTCTGGACAGCTGAGTACAGGAAGTAGAGATAACAAGAAATGACTAAGAGAGCAGAGAAAGTTGAAGAATAGAAGAAAAACCAGGTGAGATGGAGAAAGAGAGAACAGAATAAAATTCCTGGAATAAGTGAAATGGCTAGAGATAGAGAATGGATAAGAAAACTCAGTACATAAAATACTGAGGAAAGGGAAAATAAATATAATGAGCTCACCTCATGTTTCACCAGCTATTTAGCTATTTTTAATGGAAAACACTCAGCAAGATTTTGTTCAAAATGAAAGAAGCAAAGAGGAAAGTCAGAGGGATGAATCATTACTTGTTTCATCCAAAAAATAGCAAACTATAAACAAAAATTCTCACTCTGAATTGCAGAACTAAGAAACCTCAGTTCAGTAACTGCTTGAAAATAAAAATTTGCATGTCATGTTAGAATGTCTTTATCTGTTACAGAAAAGAATAAACCAAATATAAATTGGTAATCTTCTTAATAATCTATTAAAAATTGTCTACTGATGAAAATATATTCACCTAATAAACTCCCAGATAAATCTGAATAATAAATGTATTTCAGAACCAGAGACTTGGCAAATACAGAAACGGCAAAATTAATGAGATATCCATGGAATATATTTGCTCATTTTTTTTAGATAGTACTCCCAAAATGCAGGTGATAAAAAGAAGTCAAAAGGACAATGTATGTGCACTATGTATAAGCTTTAGAAAGGCAGCTTGTGGTAGAATTGGCAACAATAAGACTCAATAGCAAATAATTACCCGAAGCTCTTCAAAATAAAATTCTGTTGCACTCAAACCTTTTATAGGTGCCAAGCAGTACAAAGACCTATTAGGACAATTGCTTAGACCAGCCATAAAATCATAGCAAAAATACATTCTCTTAATTAAACCTGCTGTTCACACAGGATCGTATTTGAGTCGAAGTGTCTGTGGATGCAAAACAGAAGTAGTAAGAGTGAAGTTTTAACTATCTCAGCTGTGGCTGCTAACCCCATCGTGCAACATAGAAATAACTCAGTAGGTAATTTAACACTAAGTCAGGTACAAGTGTCATAGAATCACAACACTTTTAGAGTTGGAAGGAACCTCTGGAGATCATCTAGTCCAACCCCCCTGCCAAGACAGGGCTGTAGTAGCAAAGCAGACTAAGATAGTACACAACCTACTGGTAGTGCAGCTTTAGTGCAAATATCCTTTGAAATACAGTTTTGAAATAAAATACAGTTTAATAATTGTGGAGATTATGCTATCACAAAATTAGAAAAAATTTGGTGGTACATTTATATTTGGTGGAGTAGCCTCTCTCTAAAACTAAATATGCAGAAACAAAGCCAAGTTCATCATGCTGTGAATATGCTAAAGCATTCCAACAACACTATAAGAAGAGAGCTAAAAAAACAGTTCTGAAAAATGAAACTGGTGCAACATATCTAATTTCAAACATTAAGAGCACTATTATGGGAAGTGCGTTGAATTTCTGCCCTTGGATCTATTCAACTAAGACTGCAGCTGGTCCAGTGGATATATTTGACTATGTATGAAACAGTGTGTGACTACATATGAAACAGAATGATGGCTGCAAAATTAAATCATAGCTGGGATAGGATGAAAAAGTGCATTGCCATATAAACAAAGGAGGAAACTAATATGGATTATTTAGACATATTTTGATGCATGGCTTTTATTTCTATCCAATTCTGTGGAATATTTACCAAGTACAGTTTCATTAGACCAATCCTGCTTGTTAGGATGGAGAAGTGTCATTTCAAACTTATAAGCAATGACTGTTTAGTAAACCTTACCTCAATGTGGCCAATCAGCTTTAAATTCTATCCTAGCTTTCAGATCTTTCTTCAAATCCCTCATTCATACCCATCTGAAACATATAATTGATTGTCATTAAACCCAAAATAAGGTCACTATACACCTTTCCCTTATTCTTTATACATAGATAAATCCAACAGGTCTTAACATATGACCAGTCTGCAGTTTACTGTACACAGGTCAGTTCATAAAGCCTGTTCTGGACAGACAAATTTTTTGTGTGGTATTAGAAAAACTATCATAAGCTGTGCTTCCATTTATATTGATTCTTTCCGCAT
>WBNO01024116.1:0-43326 GCA_013400575.1 Peucedramus taeniatus
CGCCAGCCCCAAAGCAGCCGCGCTGTGCAGTTGGGGGGGGGTGGGGGGTGGTGTCCCCAAAGCGGCCCCGGGAGCACCGATCCGGACCGGTCCGGAGCGTGGGCGGGCGGCATCGGCCCCTCCCCGGGGACAGCGCAGGCGGGCCCGGCCTGGGCGCCCCCTACCACCCCCCCTCCCCAAATTCCTCTGGCGGGAGCGCTGGGGCCGAGGGGGGCTGCAGGTGGGCAGCGCTGGGCGCTGCGGGTCCGCCTGGACACCGGGGAGTCATCATGGGCTGAGCGCTGCCGCAGGCCTGGGGCTGCAGCGAGGGGACACACCCTGCTCCAGGGGGGATGCCCCGCAATCGGGGGACCCCCACAAGCCGGTTATAACCCCTCAGGCATCAGAGGAACCATGGGGTCACCCCAACCCCCCAAAATGAGGGCAGGGAGCCTCCACAAGCCATTTATAACCCTGAAAATTGGCAGAGAGCAGCAGGATCCTTTCCAAAATGGGGTCACCTCATCCTCCCATAATGAGGGGGCATCACCGCAGCCAAGAATAGTGGGGAGTCACCTCAGCCCCTGAAAATGAGCAGTATATTCCCAAAAGCTATTCATAACGCCCCAAATCTAGCAGAAAGCAGCAGGGTCCTCCCCAAAATGGGCTCCCTCTATAGCTCCCTATGGAGCCCCCCTTCCAAGTGCCAGAGCCATGTGTCTCCCCTCTCTCTCACCACCCCCCACTCAGGATTCTGGGTACCCCAAAAAACTTGCTCAGGATGGGGGATGCCCAAAAATCCCCTCAGGAATGGGGAATATCCCAAAATCTCTTCAGGAATGGCAGATACCCCAAAACTTCCACAGATTTGGGGGATACCTTGAAACACCCTTGGGGATATGGTCCCCCCATCCTTAACATCCCCTATCTTTTGCTATTTTACTCCAGATCCCTTCCCACCCCTCCCAAAATTCATTCCAGCCCCTAACCTGCATCCCAATCCCACCCCTCCTGGATATGAAGATCCCCTTTCCAAGCCCTATTTCCTCCATCCCATCCCATCCCATCTCATCCCATCCCATCCCAAACCCCATTCCTCTCTTCAAAACTCCATCTCACTCCTCCCAATCCACATCCCACTCCACCCCAAACCCCATCCCAACCCTCCCAATTCACATCCCACCTCCCCCAGTCTCCATCACACCCCATCCCACCCCTCCTGGGGGTTCTGAGGGTGCTGTGGATCACATAATTTTTGGGGTGGAAATTTGGGGAGCCATTCTGAGGTGGAATCATGCCTTTAAGGGGTGGGACTGAGCTATTTTAGGTTGTGATTGAGCCACTTTCAATGGGATTGAGTAATTTTGATGTAACAGATTGATCCCTCTTCGATTTGGACTGCAAAATAATGGAGAAAACTCTCCCACATTTCTCCAAATATCCTCCAGAACCCTGAAATCTCAGTACAATGGTGGCAGTTCAGAGGATTTATTCATTTTTTTACCCCAACTTTGTGTGTTTTTAAGGGATAAACCGGAATCAAAAGAAAATCGACACCAAAATATAAAAAGATTTACATGTCAGCATTGTGTGAGGAGTGTCCATGGAGTTGGCTTGGGTGGGTGGAAGAGCCTTTTTTAGAGGGGTCTCTACCCCATTGTGTTCAAAATTTTGGTCTTTGCCCCAGTCCATCACCATTTGGCTGTGCAAGACACCCATGGGCCAGAGAGAATTAGAATTGTAGAATTATTTAGGTTGGAAAAGACCCTAAAGATCATCCAGTGTTGCTTGACACCAGAGGAAGAAATGATTGGATGGAGCAGATGAGATTTTTTTTGAGTCTGAAGTCAACAAATCCACTCTTCCCAATGAATTTCCAACATCAGTCTGTGTCCCAATGGGTGTTCCTGCCCCTGCGTTCATCCAGGTGCCTATGGGCAACCAGGAGGATCTGGAGACCACAAGCCAGGTGTCTTCCACTGTGGATAACCAGGAACATGGGTCACCAGGCCTCTGCCCAGCATGGATCCTCCAATGCTCTTACTGCAGTTGGAGCACTTGTAGGGCTTCTCTTACCAGTGGGTCCGTTGGTGTGAGGCCAAGGCAGAACTCTGGGTGAAGCTCTTCCCACACTTCAAGCACCTGTAGGGCCTCTCCCCAGTGTGGATGCGCCAGTGCTTGACTAGGTCAGAGCTACGGATGAAGCCCTTCCTACAGTCGGTGCAGCGGAAGGGCCTCTCCTCCGTGTGCATCCGCTGGTGCATGAGGAGATCGGAGCTGGTCTGAAACCTCTTCCCACACTCGTGACACTCATAGGGCCGTTCCCCAGTGTGGACACGCTGGTGGATGACAAGGCTGAAGCTGCGGTTGAAGCTCTTCCCACATTCCAAGCAGTTGTAGGGCCGTTCCCCGGTGTGCAGCCGGCGGTGGCTGATGAGGTGGGAGCTCTGGATAAAGCCCTTCCCACATTCCAAGCAAATGTGTGGCCGTTCCCCAGTGTGGAAGCGCTGGTGGTATGTGAGGCTGGACCTCTTGCTGAAGTTCTTTCCACATTCCAAGCACTTGTAGGGCCGTTCCCCTGTATGAAGGCGCTGGTGGACCACCAGGTCGGAACTCTGGCTGAAGCTCTTCCCACATTCCCCACATGTGTAGGGCCGTTCCCCAGTGTGGATCTTCTGGTGGCGGATCAGGTGGGAGCTCCAGCTGAAGCTTTTCCCACATTCCAAGCACTTGTAGGGCTTCTCCCTGTCACGAAGCTGCTCATGGATCACCAGGTCAGAGCTCTGGCTGAAGCTCTGGCTGTCTTCCTGGCACAGGGTAGGTTTTTCCTCCTCAGAGCTCCCTGGGCTGGGTTTGAAGCCGTGCCTCATGGGGGATCTCCAGGGCTCTTCCTCCTTGTCGACTTCCAGTACTGTGGAGCTGCTTAAAACAGCCTCTTCCACAAGGTTCTGACATGGGGATTTGTCTTCCCTGGTCTCTGTGCGCAGCTCATTCTCTGGGGGAGGAGGGAAGAAGGAGAGGAAGGGAAAGGAGAGGAAGGAAGGAGAGGAAGAAGGAGACAGAAGAAGAAGAAGAAGGAATGAGCGAGTTAATGGAATGAGGAGAGGAGGGATCAAGAAGAGATAGGAAGGAAGAAGGAGCGGGAACAGGGAGAGGAAGGAAGTGAGGAAGGCAGAAGAATGAAGAAGGGGAGGAATGAAAAAGGAGGAGGAAGGAGAAGAAGGAACAAAGAAGGGGAAGAAGGAGAAAGGAGAGGAAGGAATGAGGAAAAGGAAGTAAGAGGAAGGAGCATGAAGAAAAAGGAGGAAGGAGAGACAGGAAAGAGAAGGAACAAGGAAAGGAAGAAGAAGGAACAAGGAGAGAAAGGAAAAAGCAGAAGAAAAGGGAGGTAGAAACAAGGAGAAGGGAGAAGGAAGGAGGAAGAAAGAAGGAGAAGATGGGACTTGCTTCTGTGCCAGAGGGAGGGAAAAGGAGATCCTCCCCAAATTCATACCCAGCAGGACAGCATTGGTAGTGGGGTTGTCCTGCAGCCAGGGGTGATGCTGGGCTGGGAGATGAGGCAGAAGAGAGAGGGAAAAGGGCAATGATTTCCTCCTCACCTGCCTGGGTGTCCAAGAGCATCTTCCACTTCCTCGCAGTCTCCTCCTCCATCTGGCCAAAGTTTGGGAATGATAAATCCTGGTTTTGGCAGAAAAAACAAGATGTGAGTGTGCCAGATTGGAGATTCCTCCTGCTCAAGTCCATCTCTAGAAGTCACTGGGCATCTTGTCTCTATAAAAGCCCCCAAAACACTAAGACACAGCCCCTAAAACCCCAAGATTCAGCCAAAAAACCCTCTAAAATAGAAAATTCAGCCTGAAAAACTATAAATGGTCAAGATTTAGCCCAAAAAACAATACAAATATCAAGATTCACCCCCCAAAAATTTCAGAAGATCAAGATTCTGCCAGAGAAAAATCTCCCAGACCCTTTCTGGTCTCTCCACTTTGCTGTTTCAATGGTCCCCCTCCTCCAGGCTGCTGGGGTTCCTCCGTGCATTGGGGATCCTCACTCTGGAATGCCAAGGGTACCGAGAATCCCAGAGGTCTCCTCACTTTGAGGCTCTGGTGGTCACTCTTCTCTGGGCTGCTGGGGGTTCAGTGGGTCCTGTCGCCTCCCCCCCTCCCCGATCCCCCTGCTTAGGGATACCGAAGACTTGGAAGTCCTCTGGGTGTTTTCCCCCCTCACTATCTGCTTCAAGATGCTGGGCGTTCCAGAGTTCCGCCCCCCACCCTGGGTTTCCCACTTGGACGTCCCTTGGGGGAGCCCTCTCCAACCTATCCCCTTCCCCCGGCTGCCGGCGGTCTCCCCTCTCTGTGTCCTCTGTTTCTGGGTCCCGAGGGTACCTCCTCCCTCGGCTTCTCCCTCTCCGTGCTCAACCCCCCTCCAGGCGGCTGGGGATCCCCCAGCTCCGGTATCGCCTCTCTCCGGGGCTCCCCCCCACCCCAAACCTCGGCTCTTTCGAAGGGCCCCCAAAACCGGTGTCACATCCCCCCGCCAGTACCGGGCGATCGCCACGAGGGCGGGCTAACAATGGAGCCGGCGGGGCCTGACCAGAAAGACCAACCCCGCCTCGGCTCCGGGAGCCCGGTATCCCCCCGGAGCTCTGCCGCCTGCCGCCACCGGGACCACCCCAAAACCCCCACCTCCCGGGGACCCTCCACTATCCTCGCAAGGGGCATTTCCGGCTCAGCTTTGGATTCCCAGAAGATCCAAAGATCCCCCTCCCAGAAAAACTACTAGGAACCCTCCATTGTATTTGCGGCGAGCTCCCCCTCCCCCGTCACCTGCGGGATGCGAAGGGGAGGACCGATGCTCCCACGGCGGGGGTGCTGCAGGTAAAGCGAGTTGTGGGCTTCTGGCTCCTCCTTTTCCTGCCCCTGCTCCTGCCCCTCCTCCTGTCCCTCTTCCCCTCCTCCTCCTCCTCGGGCTACTTCTTTTTCTGCTGAATCTTTACTCTTCCCCGTCCTTCATCCGTCCTCCCCCTGCTTCTCCTTATTCATTCCTTCTTCTCCTCTTCCTCCTCCTCTTCCAGGCACCCTGACTGTGTGTATGGACTGGGAAAACAAAGGCTGGAGAGCAGCTGCGGAAAGGGGCCTGGGGGTCCTGATCGATGCCCATGCGGATCGGAGTCAGCAGTGCCCTCGCAGCCGGGAGGGCCGTCCGTGTGCTGGGTGCATCGGGCCCAGCATCGCCGGCCGGGCCAGGGACGGCATCACGGACAAAACATACTGGTGGGGATAGGAATTAAATGAATTACCTATCAAAATAACAGCAGGATAATGAAAAGTAAAATAGATTCTATAAACACCTTCCCCGACTCCTCCCTCCTTTCCCCGGCTCTCCCTCCTCCCTCCAGCAGCTCAGGGAGATGGCAATGGGAGTCACGGTCAGTTCATCGCACCTTGTCCCTGCTGCTGCTCAGGGAGAGAAGTTGGGAGTCCTTCCCCTGCCCCAGCGTGGGTCCCCACAGGGCCTTAGGTCCTTCCAGCAAAGCTGCTGCAGCGTGGGCTCCTCTGCCCAGGGATCCACGGGGCCCTGCATGGAGGCTGCTCCAGCATGGGCTTTCCACAGGCTCACATCCTTCTTTTTGGGCATCCCCCTGTTCCAGTGTAGGCTCCCCTAGGGGCTGCTCCTCTGGCATCTGGAGCAGCTCCTGCCCCTCCTTCTGCTGAGTGTCTGCAGAGCTGTTCCTTTCACATGTTCCCACTCTGCTCTTCTCTGAACCCAATTCCATCTGCACAAGAACTTTTCCCTTCTTGAATCCATTATCCCTGAGGTGTCACTGCCATCTCTGTTTGACGCACCCTTGGCAGTGGTGTGTCTGTCCTGGAGCCAGCTGGTGTTGGTTCTGCTGGACATGGAGAAGCTTCTGGCAACATCTCGCAGAAGTCACCCCTGTAGCCCCCCTGCCACCAAAGCCTGGCCACACAAACCCAACACAGGCACTAATGAAAGAACCCTGGAAGCTGACCCAAGGGATATTCCAGACCTTATGGCATCATGCTCAGGATAAAAAATGGGGGGAAGAGGGAGGAAAGGGGACGATGTTTGCAGTGGTGGCATTTGTCTTCCTAAGCCACCATTCCATGGGATGGGGCTGTGCTGTCCTGGATGTGCTGAGCACCTGCCTGCCCTTGGGAAGCAATTAATTAATTATTTGTTTTGCTTTGCTTGTGTGATGTTTTTTGCATTGTGTATTAAACTGCCTTAATCTCAACTGACAAGTTTTCCAGCTTTTACCTTTCCAATTCTCTCCCCAGTCCTGCTGGGGGAAACTGTGAGGGGTTTGGGAGCTGGATGGGGTTAAATCACAGCACTGTCCAAGGTATTTTTTTACTGAGAAATACTACAAGTGTTAAGTAATAGCTAGCCAATATCTGTTTGGGATGGACTTCAGAGATCATTCCTTCTGAATAAGAAAGAAATGGGAAGTGAAGAGCAGTGTCAGCCATCACCTTCCAGGCATGTGGAGAATCCAGTCTACAAATTTTGGCGACACCCTTGCAAAGGCCCATGGTTTGCAGGACTCTAAGCAGTGACAATGCTTTAGAGCATTTGCATAAATGTATAATTTCTTCTTCTTGAGATCAAACTCCTATAGCTGGAGATGAGAAGCAATTTTCCTTCATAATCTGCATCTCACTGACTTGTGTCCCACCGGTGAGCACCATGATATAGCTGGAAGCTTGTTATCAGAAAAGATTTAAAAATAACAGGGTGACATGGATGGCTGAAACACAGTGGCCTGTGAAATTCATGACTCTCTCCTGTTTGTTCATGTTAGTGCCAATGAATGACAAATCACTAGATACGTTGACTCTGTATTCCTTTGTTTCCCTCCAGCCTATGGACTAATTGGGACATGGAACTGT
Organism: Peucedramus taeniatus; assembly: GCA_013400575.1. Lineage (NCBI taxonomy): Eukaryota > Metazoa > Chordata > Aves > Passeriformes > Fringillidae > Peucedramus > Peucedramus taeniatus. The sequence continues at coordinate 6,894 of WBNO01024116.1, forward strand.
TAAATAGGGATTTAATCCAGACTGGAGAATTTATAAGGTATTTATAATTGTATACAATGGATCAGATAAACTGATAATGCGGCCAGCATGTCAGGGTGGAGAAGAAAAAGGTGATTACTCAGAAATGAAGCGCTCCAGCAATGCTCAGGTGATAACCAGTATTTTAATGGCCATCTGAGAAAAATTTGAGTAGCCCAAGGGCGCTGAAACCTCCCACTGTGCTGTGATCAGCATCAAAAAAACCTTTCTCAGTAAACAGCTCCATCATTTCCAGTCGGAAAAAACAAGGGACGAGATTTGTACAGTGTGACATCTAATGAAGGCACATTTACAACACACACCAAAGATTAAGTGTCTCTAGAAGTGGCTGTTTTGTAAGAGAGAACCCAGTTACAATAACTGGCAGGAGGAGACATCATCATGTCTTAATGGAGGAAAGCTCGCTCACTAGTGGAGTGAGCTCAGCTTCAGTTCTGTGTTTAGAGGGCTTTTCTTTTTCCTTTATAAAACTTGTATTAAACTGGCTTGGCCATTCTTCAGCCAGGCCATTCATCAGCCAGCTTGAATGTAAGGACGGGCTCAGGTTTCTGTAGTACTACACCAACCAGAAGTTACTTCTACATGATTTTGCTATCAATGAATAAACAGGTCATTTAAAGTGTTACTGAAATAAATGATGGGCAAGGAGAACGCGCTCCTTTTGAACGCCTTTATCAAGTCATCAGCGCTGGGCGGAGGGCCCGAGAGATCACGCACACTGCCGCTACTCCCTTTGGCGATGGCAGAGAAGAAAGAGAACAGCTTTGTCTCAGAGCAGTAACTGGGACTTCCATTCTCATATGCATGCCTAGGAAAACAGTTTTTTGGCTCGTTTTCTAAGGTCTCAGTCTGGCCCAGTTAGGTCACGGCGACCCTCAAGACTTTGTTGGTGGAGTAGAAGGACCCCTCCCGCCAGCAGGGCCCAGTGTTCTGCTCTTCTACTTTTCTGTTAGTCTGTTATTTCTAGGGCTCTTCGTTCGATTTTCTTGAACGCCCCTTGATTTGCATATTTCCCAGGAGCACTATTCGACACCATCTTGAGGAGCAGCGGAGGCCGCACTTCCCGCAGACAACAGGGTATCAGTAAAGGGGGTCAACAGTGAAAGGGTAACTCGAAGGTTTAACATCTAACAACAACCTTGTAATTTCTAAAATAACATTATCGACTCTACTTTCATTAATTCATGAACTTGTTCATAACAGTTACTAATTTAGAAAACAGACCCTTTTGTCTTCACAAAAGATACATGAGAAAGGACATTGTTCGTGTCAAGCAGTGTAGGACTTAATACTGGATGACTACAACTTCCTCTGCATTGTCCACGTATTAAGGAAACTTCAAAGTCTGGGAAATGGGTCTTCCTCATTCTGAGACTCTCTGGCCATCATAATCCCACCTCCAGAGACTTTCACTGCTGTGACCAGAGCCCTTTCACAGTGGTGGCTGAAGTGCTCTGACAGGCCCTGCAGGACCCTCCCATAATCCCCTCTCTCTCAGTCAGACCAGGTTTCCTCACTGGTTCCACCCCAGGTTTCTCATGGCAGTCTCAGATGTTTCATTCCATAAAGCAGTTGGTTCACAGCGCAGTAACACAGAAACAGCCCCAGCTGGTGCCTCCCAGGAGGGACTCCCAACAAGGGAACCCCTTGGCTTTATCACCTCACAGTCCAAGCATGCCCCAGTCTCAACTCTCAGCTCTCGCTCCAGAGTCCTCACTCCTGCAGTGTCTCTCAATGTCCCTCCCTGGGCTGCACCACAGGCCCCTGAGCCCTTTATTGTGCTCTTGTCTCTCTAGACTCCCCCCAGAGTTCAACCTGCAGCTCCACTGCAGCTGCCCCTGAGCCACCTGCACCAGGTATGTTCACAACCCTGCCAGGGTCTCCTGGTGCCCAGGGGACATTGTGACAATTGTCATTGTGCAGGGCATCATGGAAACAAGGGAACTGTATTGGGTTTTCATGGTCAGCTTTTGGTAGTGGGGGCGGGGGGCTACAGAAGTAGCTAATGTGAGAAGCTGCCAGAATCTTCTCCCACGTCCAGTAAAGACAATGACAGCCAGCTCTAGGATGGACCTGCTGCTGGCCAAGGCTGACCCCATCAGAGATGGTAGTGATAACATATTTAAGAAAGAAAAAGAAAAACCTCTTGTACAAATGGAATTGGGTGCAGAGAAGAGCAGAATGAGAGATTGTGAGAGCAACAGCTCTGCAGACACCAAGGACAGTGTCTTGGAGAAGGAGGGTCAGGAGGTGCTCCGGGTGCTAGAACAGAGATTCCCTTGTGATTGGATGCCCAAAAGAGGGCTGTGAACCTGTGGGAAGTCCATACAGCAGGGGGGTGCTTAAAAAGGATGTGATAACTTGGGAAGACCGTGCTGGAGCAGACACCCTGCAAAGACCTGTAAACCTGCAGAGAGAAGAGCCCATGCTGGGACAGCTTTGCTGGAAGGACTTGAGGCCCTATGGGGGACCTGTGCTGGGGCCAGGGAAGGACTCTGACTCCTTTCCCTAAACAGCAGCAGAAACAAGGTGTGATGAACTGACCATGATCCCCATTCCCATCTCCCTGCACTGCTGGAGGGAGTAGGGAGATCCCAGGAAGGAGGGTGGGATAGGGAGGTGGTGTTTTTAGGATTTATTTCATTTCTCATTATCCTGCTCTGATTTAGCTGGTAATAAATTCAGTTCCTAGTTCCAGGCTGTCTGTTTTGACCGTGACTGTGGCTGGTAAGGAGTCTTTTCTGGTCCTTATCTCAACTCCTGGGCCTTTCCTTATATTTTCTCTCCTGTGTCCAGATGTGGAGAGCAAGGACAGAGTAGTTTTGGTGGCACCCAGCATCCAGTCAGTGTCAACCCACCACCAGATCCTACATGGTCCAGGACTGCAGGAAAAGCTTTGGAAGAAGCTCCAACCTCATCAAGCACCAGTTGATCCATACTGGGGAGACCCTATGGATGCCAGAACTATGGGAAGAGCTTCACTGTGAGCCCAAAGTTCCTGGAACACCTCTAGGACCCATCTGGAGAAGGTCTCTACAAGTTCTCTGGCTGCAGAAAGAGGCACAAAGAGTCAAGGTCCTGCCAAAACTACCACCTGAAGTAGAAGGTGGTGACAAGCCTTAAGCCCAGGGCCCCAGGAGCACCTGAGGGTTTCCAGACAGACTCTGCTGAGCCCCAGCAAGGGACTCACACAGCCTCTCATCCTGCCTCCAAAATCACTTGGGATCCCCCATGCATCTCTGCATTCCTCCCCCAAGATCTCCAGGCTCCTGAGATGAGCACAAAGAAGTGGAAGTCCCCGACTAGGGAGGCCATAAACCCCAAAATTTTATCTCCATTCACCGATTTTGTTTTCCTCTGCTTTTCCCCTTCCCGTCTTTCGCCACAGCGGGTGGGAGCAGCCAAGAGCCCAGCGCTGCCAATCCAACCTGCCCCAGCTCCATCCCTGCCCCTCCTGCGGGACAGAAGGGGTTTTGGGGGGAAGGGTGGGCGCTGGTTGTGGGAGGAGGAGGAGAAGGAATGGAGGAGGAAGGATGAAGAAGGACCGGGATGAGGGACGGGGGTAAGAGAAGAAGGAGGTGGGGTTACAGAGGACAAGGAGGAGGAGAAGCGGAGGTAGAAGGAGAAGCAGGAAGCGAAAAAGGAGGAAGCTGGCGGGGCCACCGCTCAGTGTATCCGCAGCCCCTCCCCTCGGGAGCATTGCTTCCACCCCTACATCCCGCAGGTGACTGGGGAGGGGGAGCTCGCCTCAAATATCTTGGGGGGGAGGGGGTGTCCCTGGGACCTTTTTTTTTGGAGAGGGAGAGATACTTCAAGTTCACCCCAAATATCTTGGGGTGGGTCTCTTGTTTTTTTCGGGGGATGGGGGAATATTTCGTCCTTGCAGGATTCTAAAGCTGAACCTCAAATGCCCCCTGGGGGGATCCTGCGGGATCCCCAGGAGGTGGTTTTTTTGGAGGATGGTCTCAGTGGTGCCTGCCGGCTCAGGCACCGCCGCCTCCGCTGCCAGCCCAGAACTGCGTCGGTCGCCGCTGCCGATGGCGGGGTGCGGGGGAGATATGTCACTGGTTTTGGGGACTCTCCCGGGAGAGCCGGATGGGCTGTGGGAGCTCTGGGACCCCCATACCGAAACTTGAGGACCCGTAGCAGCCTGGAGGCGGAGGAAGAACGGGGAGGAGGGGGCCCGGAGAGGAGGGATCCTGAAAAGGGGGGAGTCTCGGGACCCACCGGGACCCTGAAGTAGAGAACCTGGAGAGGGGAAACCCCTGGAAGCCTGGAGGGGAGGGAGGAGCCTGAAAGGGGGAAGCATGGAGAGGGGGGGCTCCCAGGAGTTTGGAGAGGGGCATCGCCTTGTAACCCTGAGAGAGAAGGAAGGAGCCTGGAGAGGTGGAGAGCCCTTGGATCCTCGGGATGCTGAAAAGGGAACCCTGAAGACAGGGGACCCCCAGGGGCCTAGAGAGCAGGGATGCTGGAGAGGGGATGGTTATGACCAATGTCTGAAGATTATGGTGTTCTATCTATCTATCTATCTATCTACCTATCTCTATCTATCTTTATGCACGGGTTTTTTTAGAACTCCGCAATTTGGATGCAATGGAAAGGAGGTAATAATAACCATTTTGGTTATTTTTATCTACAGAAATGCAACAATATAAAAGCATAAAAATAGCATGTAAGGAAACATATAAGGAAAAGAAAGAAGGAGAAAAAAAGGATAAGTGTAGAAAGGTATAACCATCTGTGGATACAGACATGGGACTTTATTGTTGCAATTTTGATATCAGTTGGTTGAAGCGATGGTCACAGTCTTGATTTGTTGGGGGTGGGTGAAGTCCATGAAACATAGACTTCAGTGCATTAATATACACTTGGGTTTATGCAGGAAGGTCCACGTCCTTCCCCTGTAAAGGGGAGTTTGCACTGTCTGTTACAACACCGTGGATTTATTGCAACACTGGCTCATATGCAGTCCTCTGGTGGAAGGCTCCAGAAATGAGTCTGGGGCACTTCAGAGATCTTTGATGGTCTGTGACATCTGTTAAGACATGACAGCTGTCTCTTAGTCATTGTAGTTGAGCTGATTATGCCCCATCAGAAGAAATGAAAACCTTCAGCCCTCTGTCTGAATGTCCCTATATGTCCTTCAGGGAGGGGGGAGTTTTTACAACTGAACCAGTTGTGTAAAGAATGAAATTGCCCTGATCAAAAGCACTGTCCCACCTCGCTGGATCGGCTGCTTATAGGCCTCTTCCCTTATTTGGCTCAAAGCCCAGCTTCTTGCTAAACCAAGGTTGATTTGTTGTGGTCATCCTCTGGGGCTCACACCCTCTGCACCTGGACTGTTCCCTTGCACAAAATCAGCAAAGCCCCCCTGCTTTTACAAATGGCTAATTGTTTGAGCCATTAGCCCGGAACATTCCAGTCTCCCACAGTGAGACCTTCAGAACCACTAACAGCTCAGAGAGAGGGAACCTCTGGAACCCCCTGCAGCCCAGAGAGCAGGGAGCCCTGGGATTCTGAAACGGAGAGGTGGGAGCATGCAAAGGGAGGAGCCTCAGGACCCCAGTCATGATCCACTGGTAGGGGACTGATGTTTGTTATAAATTCCCATCAAGCTAAACAAAGACCCAGACACATCTGAGGAACTCTTATGTTTTGCCATTCCCAACACTTCCATGAGTTCTCTGCTCCCATCACAAACTCCTCCAAGGCGCTGGCTTAAAAATGTGGAGCAGCACGGCTCCACAACGTCCCCAGTCCCACCATGCAGTTCGTGTGGAGAATGGGAGAGGCGTGCTTTGCCCAGGCACAGCCAGGGAAGGAAACAATATTTCCAGTGCTTCAGTCCTGTGTTGGTGCTGCCATGTGGATGGGCTGGAGCTGGGCAGAGAAAAACAGGGGAGAGGGGGCTGAGCACAAGTCTTGGGGCAGAGCAGGCAGTTCATAGAATCACAGAGTAGGCTGAGTTGGAAGGAACCCATCAGAATCATCAAGTCCAATGCTGGGCCTTGCACAGGACACTCCAGCAATCCCACCATTTGGGATTGCTGACAGCATTGTCCAAATGCTCCTTGAGCTGAGACAGATTTGGAGCTGTGACCACTTCCCTGGGCAGCCTGTTCCAGTGCCTGACCAACCTCTGGGTAAAAATCTTTTCCTGGTACCTCACCTAAACTTCCCTGACTCAGCTCCAGCTGTTTCCTTGAGTCCTGCCACTGATCACAAGAGTGGAGAGGTTGGTACCTACTCCTGTGCTGCGTCTTGGGAGGATGTTGAAGAGCTCAATGAGGTCTCCCCTCAGTCTCCTCTTCTCCAGCTGAACAGATAAAGTGATCTCAGTTGCTCCTCATAAAGCTCCCACTCCAGACCCTTCCCATTCCTGTGGCCTCCTTTGGATGCTCTCCAGTGGCTAAATGTCTTTTTTATGTTTTGGTTGCCCCCAGGACTCGAGGTGAGGCTGCCCCAGTGCAAGGCAGAGGACAATCCCTTCCCTAGCCAGGCTGGTGATGCTGGGCCTGATGACCCCAGGACATGGATGGCCCTCCTGGCTGCCAGGCACTGCTGATTTAGATCCAACTGGACATTGACCAGGACCTTCAAGTCCCTTCCCACAGCTGCTCTCCAGTATTTCATTCTCCAGTCCATGCACACAACCAGGGGCGCTCTGTCTCAGGTGCAGAATCCTGCACTTGCCCTTGTTAAACTTCACACAGTTGGCAATTGCCCACATCTCTGATTTGTTGAGGCTTTTTACAGGACCTCTCTGCCCCTGCAGGAGTCGATAGCTCCTCCCAGTTTAGTGTTGTTGGCAAACTTATTTATTCATTTGAGTCCTGCCTTCAAGTCATCTATAAAGATGTTGAAGATTACTGGGCCGATGGTGGATCCCTGTGGAACCCCACTGGTGACTGGTGCCAGCCTGATTTCACCTGTCACTGTCACCCTTTGTGCCCAACACGTAACACAGTTACTCAACTGTGGGCTGGACAGTTTGTCCAGAAGGGTCGTGGGAGAGACAGTATCAAAACCTTTGCTGAAGTCCAAAAAACATTCCATCTCCTGGCTTTCCTGGATCAACCACCTGGGTTGCCCTGTCTTAGAAGGAAGTCAGGTTCAACAAGCAGGACTTTTTCCCTCATGAAGTTATGCTGTCTGTGACCAATTATTGCTCCAGGTATTTTTCAATACCTCCCAGACTAATCTTTTCTGTTATATCACTGGATACTGAAGTGACACTGACAGGCCTGTAGTTTCCAGAGTCCTCCTCCTTGCCCTTCTTGAAAATTGAGACAACATTTGCCAGCTTCTAGTCAGCTGGGACCTCTTGGGTTTCCCAAGAGTACTCAAAAATCATCAAGAGAGGCTTTGCAATGACATCAGCAGCTCTTTGAGTGTTCTTGTATGAATCCCATCAGACCCCATAGATCTGTAGGGATTTAGCTGGACCAGCAGATCCCACACAAGTTCAGGGTCAGCTGGGAGTTGATCATTCTTGATCTCCTGCACTGAGATTGCCTTGGTCTGTCATCTGTGTTGAAGACGGTGGCAAAGAGTGTATTAAAACACATCTGCCTTGTACATGTCCCTGTTTGTGACCATCCTAATCCTGGAATGAGACAATGTTATTTCTACCCTTTGTTTTACCATTAATATATTTGAAAACACTTTTTATTGTTCCCCACATTTCTGGCAGCTTCAGTTCCGGTTGAGCTTTGGCCACACTAATTTTCTCCCTACAGTGTTGAGCAGCATCTCTGTACTCTTCCTGTGTTAACCTGACCTTTCTTCCACTGGGCACACACCCTCCTTTTTTCCTTATATCCAAGGGAAAATCCCTGTTCAGCCATGCCAGCCTTCTACCTTGTCTCTTTGACTTCCAGCATTTAGGAATTGCTGCTCCTGTGCCCTTAGAAGGTGATGTAGTGATGGGCTCCAGCACCTGCAGAAACATTTTCCCAGGCTACTCATTTGTTCCCTGAACAGCCTGAGGTCTGCTCTCATGGCCAGAGTTGAAGTTCTGCTGGCACTTTTCCTCCTGTCAACAGAGATTTAAACTTGATTGCTCTATGGTCTCTGTGGCTAAGATGGCCACTAATCTCCATTTTGCTCACAAGATCTCTCTGTTGACAAGCAGCAGATCCAGGAGAGCATCTTTCCTTGGAAGTGTCCCTTAGTTCCTCAAAGAATAACTCTTCACTATCCTGGGCCTGGCTGGGTGGTCTGTAGTAGACTCCCACAGTGACATCTGCATTATTTGTTTGCCCCTTTATTCTCACCCAGACGCTCTCAACTGTGCCATTGCCAGCTGTGAGCTCCAGACATTCCAGCTCTTCCATTACATCCAAAGCCACCCCACACCTCTCCTGCCCTGGAAAGAGCCTTGTAAAAGAGTCTTTAACCATCCAACGGGGCACTCCTATGACAGAGTTGTCTCATCCCACCAGGTTTCACTTATGCCAGTGATGTCAGATCTCTGGCAGTGGGACAGAGCTTCCAACTCGTCTCATTTGTTGCTGCAGCCTGAGGAGCCAGGAGCTCAAGGATGCTCTGAAGAAACTTAGGACTGGATGCATTTGAGCAGCCACAGCCTGCCTGTTGTCCTCTCTCAGTGACTCCCAGTGCATGTTATGACAGATAAGTCTGTCTTTCTTTATTTACATATTACATATTTTTCTTCTTCACTTGTAATGTTGTTGTCTTTAAGAAGAAATGCCATTACTTATACTCTCCTCCTTCAGCATCCACTAAGCTTGTGTGACACAGGACTTTGTGTAAATAGGGAGACTCGCATTGTATTTGAATTAAATAAATTAACCTGCAGCATTTTTTTTGGTCTTGAGATCCATCCTCAGCAGAGCAGGAATGAATGGGAAATGAGAACAACTTTCTGGCTGCCCCAGCTTTGAGATGGGCCCTGGGCCTGGAGCAGGAGCATCTCTTGAGGGCCCCAAGGCCAGGGCTCTTGTGCTGGCCTGGGCAGATGGGATGGCAGGAGGGGCTGCAGAGCTCTCAGCACCTCAGCGAGAGGGGAGCAGGGCACCCGGGGAGCCTCTTTTGGCCTTGGCCAAGCCCCTTCCCCCATGGCTGGGGCTGAGTCCTGTGTGAGCTGCAGCTGCTGCTGTGCCCTTGCCAGGGGCTGAGGCCGTGGGGCCACTGGCCAGAGCAGCCTGGCCTGAGCAGAGCTGTGGGGCCAGAGCCGGCTGGGCTGGGCTGGGGAGAGGCCCTTGGTGCTGCCCAGAGCTCAGGGCAGCTGGGAGAGCTTGCAGGGAGCTGGGCTGGCCTGGCAGAGCCTGGCACAGAAACCATCAGTGTCCATCTCAGCCTGGCTGAGCGTGCAGGGGCAGGACTCAGCCCAGGCCCTGTGGGGCAGGGCCAGCGCCTGTGCAAGGCATTGAAAATAGGCAAGTGGCAGAGAGAGGAGGCTGCTCTGTGCCCTTGGTGGCATGGACAGAGCAGGGAGGGGGCCCAGGACATTTGTCACTGCCAGCCTCTGTCCCCAGCCCTTGGCAGCCCTGGCTGCTGAGCCCAGCTTTGGCCTGGGCTGAGTTTGGCTGTGGCCCAGCTCCATCCTCCTGCGGGGCTCAGGGCCTGTTCCCGGCCATGGCCAGCCCTGGCCGCCTCTCTGCTGGCCCAGAGGCCGGCAGAGCCCGGGGCAGGGCTGTCTGTGCAGGCCTACAGGTGCCAGGGGCTCTGCAGCAGCTGGCAGAGGCTGCCCAGCAGGGAGGCCATGGGGCACAGAGCCCCAAGGCTGCCCTGGGCAACAAGGCACAGGGGCCCTTCCCAGCCGCAATGCTCCTGTCCTGGGCTGGGCCTGCACAGGGGCTGTGGATACACATGAAGGGAGCAGGGCTGCGATGTCACAGGACGGGTTACAAACAGGAGCCATGAAGACACTGACAAGAGGTAACAGCAAGGCCAGCAACAGACAGGGAATTTCTGTGCATTATCTTGTGCAGGGCTGCTTCAGAACAGGGAGGGGGATTTAATACCAGCAAACACTGATACTGATGTTGAGGGATAAAATGGCTTCTTTGCCTGTGTCGTTGCTGGAAAGATCTCTCAGGTCTCTGCCTTCAGTGAAGGGCTTCAAGGAGGAGGAAAGCATGTATTGGCAGGCACCTCACTGAGGGGGAGGAAGGGGTTAAAAGTAGATCTGGCAAGGAAGAAAAAATAAGAAAAAGTAATATTTTCACTCAAAGATGACCTTGCAGCTGAAAGATGCTAATATTCGGTGGGAGAAATTTTACATGTTGTGGTTGCTTTGGGTTGTTTTCTGTCTGCTTTGAGAAGTGTAATTTCCGCAGAAGATAACAGAATGTTGTAAAAAAGTCCTAAAATGCATTTTTCACAGGCCTAGGCCTCCTGGTGAGAGGGAAGAGAGATAAGAAGCTCAGAGATTGCAAAAGCACAGCCTTGTGAAGAAATGTACCTTTGATGGGCCCTGTGGTATGTTATAGCAGGGGAACAGGCTTGGCGTGTGTACTTTTTGCCCCTGGTAAAATGGAATAAGCTTAGGACTGTATGTGTCCCCATTTTGCTAGCGTGGTGATAGAGTAAATCTACTCTTTACACTTCAGCTGTGGATTTTGGCTGTCTTGGTTACCTGCATATATTCAGTTCACACATTCATGAAATCCCAGAAGGACAAATGCCGGTGTCAGTCCCTGCAGTGGCACCGGCTGGAGCTGCCTGGCTGGGAGTATCCCTGTGGGAAAGGACTGGTGGACAGGGAGCTGGAGGCAGCCATATGCCCTGGCAGCAAGGAAGGCCAGGAGCACCCTGGGCTGTGTGACCAAGAGATTAAGGATGTGGATTATCCAGGTTACTGTGCCTTGGTTTTGGTTCCTCAACACAGGAAAGATGTCTGTAAGCCTGAGCAGGTTTAGTGAAGAGCCTCCAAGGTGGGGCTGGAGCACCTTGCCTGTGAGGAGGCTGCGGAAGCTGGACTTGGATTACATCTAGCCACACCCACATTCCCTTCTGGGAAGAAGTTTAGAAAGCCAGGGGGTCCTGGGTAGGTTTTGGGGGTGTTGGGGGTCCTTTCTGTACTTTATATCTCAAAAGAAGCTTCTCTAATAAACTTTGTTTGAAGCTCCCACTCTGCCCACAATGAGGGGAGCACTGCAGGGGGACACCAGGTCACTGGGGACCAGTGATGAACACTGTGAGCACTGTGAGGAAGCACTGGGAGCACTGGGAACTCTGTCATGTCTCCCATTTACTTCAGTCCTGCTTCCCATTTTGAGGGGGGGCTGTGTGGATCCCTGTGGTTTTAGGGTGTGCCTACAGCAGCAAGGGTTTGATCGAAAGCTGGCATTTATTGGGGAGAGGAAAATGAAGTGGAGGATGCTGAGGGCGCTGTGGGGTAGATGCTGGAGATCTCCAGGTGTGGGGTTCTGGGGTTGTCCAGCGGGATGTTGGGTGACAAGGGTGTTAGGGATGGCCATGTAAGGGGTGCTGGGACTGCTGGGTGTACTGGATGTCCAGATGCTGGTGGTTCTGTCTGTTGGGGGTGCCCAGGTGCGGTGCGCTGGGAGTGCTGGCGGTGCTGAGCGGGTGCAGCTCCTGTGCTCAGATGGAGATGCTGTTCTCCGTCTCCAGTGGGTTCAGGTAGTTGTATCTCAGCTCAGCCAGGTGGTTCCTCTCCTCAATCTGGTCTCGGATCTCCTCCAGCCGCCCTTGGAAGGCCCGGATGAGCCGCCGGGGTTCTGCCTCTGTGAACCACTCCTCCGGGTACTGTCCCAGGAGCCTCTGTGGGGGACAGCAACATGGACCTTTCAGCTTCAACCCTTTGGTGCTGTTTGGGGGTTCTCTGGCACCCTGGTAGGTGTGGAGCAATGGTGGCCGTCCCTCAAGCTTGGTGACACCAAAAGTGGTGACATCCACCCTTGTGGGCACCTCTTGCAGTTCCCCATGCCCACGGAGCTGTTTGGGGGGGCCCATGGGGACTGTGGGGCCAGACTTACCCTGTCCTTGAGTTGGGAGCTGAGGAGAATGAGGGCTACCAGGATGTTGGCAGTGGTGGCCACCTCAGGAATGGTGTCGAGGAAGTGCTGGAGGAAAGCCCGGCCCTTCTCGCAGGGTGGTGGGTGGCGCATGGAGGACGGGGCATTTGGGACGAAGGCCCCCAGATCATACTGCAGGGGGATAGATCACTGAAAAGAACATCCCCCAAAACATAATAGGATGGGTGGGGACAGGTGGGAACATTCTTTGGCACAGAGAAGGGGCAGATGGGAACATCTCAGCATGGCAAGTGAGATGGATGGGGACATCCTTCTGGCATGTAGAGAGGTGTGACATAGACATTGGTTCAGGATGGGGACATCCTTCCTGCGCACAGAGGAGTGGGAGGGGCAGATGTCCCCAGCACAGCTCGAGGACATCTGGGGATATCCTTTGGGTCCCTGGCCCATGTCCCACCTGCCCATTGTTGACAGCTGCATGCTGTGCCGAGCAGGTGAACATCACCATGGTGAGGAACTTGATGAGCTCTGCCACTGTCTGCAGCGACGAGGGAATACCTGGGTGGGGATGGGACAGCCAAGAGCCTCAGGGACCTGCCTGTCCCCTGCCTCCCCTGGAGACATCCTGTGGCAGCCACAGGTGTGCTACCTGAGGAGGTCCTGCCCAGGAAGCCATTGGTGAAGATGTCCATCACCCAGGCCTGCAGCTCGGTGTCCCCGCTCACCGCTGCATCCCCACCATAGTAGAATGTCACAATGCCGGTGACAAAGCTGCCAGAGGGACAAGGTGATTGTGAGATCCTGGGGCATGGCAGGACCACCCTCCACCCCCCGAAACCAGTCTCACCTCTCAATGGCTTCCCAGAGGCTCATCCCATCGTCTCGGTAGTGGTAGTTGGGGACATGGGACATGCCACGGTGGTGGATGTCATCAGGGAGGCACAGGGACGTGTAGGTCACCTGCTCCAGGCCTCGCTGCACCACCAGCAACAGCCCCTCATAGGTCACCCCGGAACCCTGGGAGGAGGGCCACCCATGGTTGGGGAGGGCAGGAGGTGCCAGGCTTCAGTGTCCCCCAGTGCTCCCAGTATACCCAGTACCCTGTACTGCTTCCAGGGTACAAATACTCCAAGTACACACCCAGTGCCCCTGGTACTCCCATATACCCCAGTGCTCTCCAGTGTCCTCCACACCATGTTCTCTAATGTCTCCCAGTTCTCTCATGCATCCCAGTGTCCTCTAGTGCCCCCAGTACACTACAGTGCTCCCCAGCAATTCTAGTACACCCAGTGTTCCCAGTACATGCTAGTACCCCACATTGGTCCCAGTAGCAACCCAGTACCCCCCAGTGTTTCCAGTAGACCCCAAGGCTTCCAGGAGACCCAGTGCCCCCAGTAGAATCCAGTACCTCCAGTGCCCCCAGCAGTGCCAAGACTCCAGTGCCCTCCAATGTCCCAGTGGACTCCAGTAGACCCCCCAGTGTCCCCAGTACACCCCTGTGCCTCGCAATACCCCAGAGCATTCAGTGCCCCAGCAGAGCCCAGTTCTCTCAGTCCCCAGGGCTCACCTTGTCAATGAGGCCACCTGGGTTTATGAGGACACTGCGGGCCAAGGTGTTGATGTGCAGTGTGAAGTGGAAGTGGGGCATGAGGAGCTGAGGGAGGAACAAACACCTGGCAGGTGACCAGGGACCCCTACATGGAGCTGGGGGGCTGTCAGGTGGGGCATAACTGCCCTCAGATCTGGGGGTGGGGAGCAGCGGGTAGCCCTGAGGGGGGACCTTACCTTGAAGAGGGGGTGACAGGTGGGCAAGTGGCGCAGGGTGGCAACGGCGAAGACCTCCCCAAACAGGTGGGTCCTCAGCAGGTGGGTGAGGAGCTGGTGGGTGTAGAAGTCGGCGTTGCGAACCCAGGTCTTGGCCAACAGCCAGTCCCACTCATCATCACTCGGCAGGAAGATGGGGCTGCAGGGTCCTGGTGTTTGGCTGAGCTGTGGGACACCATCTGTGGTCAAGGACCATTGCCACCCTCCTGATAGCAGGATTTAGGGCAGGGCATCCCTACCTGGATGGCAATGGGACGCAGGAGCCCATCAGTGCCCTGGTGAAGCAGGCAGAGCGGGGCCGCTATGTACTGCTGGCGCCCATAAATGGTGTCAGTTGGGATGTCCTCCAGCACCTTGTAGTCCACAATGAAAATCCGACCTTCTTGTAGCTCCTTGCCCAGGTCAGTGCCATCTCCCAGTGAGCCAGCGACCATCTCTGGCGTCACTGGGAATTTGAGAGGCAGTGTGGTGCAGCGATGGATGATGATGGGATTGTTGCCGTTGAGGAACTGGTAACCGAAGAAGTCATCTTCTTGCCAGTGCTTGGCCACGTACTCAGGGACTAAGGGGATGATCAGACATCAGCACCTACTTACCCACATCTTGTGAAGCCCTGAGTGATGTAGGGGGAAGGGCAGGAAACAACACACAAGGCACCCACCAATGTCCCTGCCCTGTGTCCGGGAGAAGATGGTGCGCATCTCATCCAAGCTGTTCCAGGAGCTGCGTCTCAGTAGGAACCCTGACAGAAAGTGGGAGGCCCCTCTACAGGGCAGAGGGGCAACTTCAGCACACCCTTTCCCTTTTCTGGCCTCTTTCCCTGCCATTACCCAGGTCCTCCATGGCCTCAGGGCACTGCTTACTGGAAGATGAGGAAACCAGTGAAGTTGCTGGCCCTGATACGGGAGAACTGGATGTTGGAGTCCAGCTCAAAGATGGAGTCCACGTTGAGGCAACGGGGCCAGCCCTGGGCGAAGTTCTTCCACCTGAGCGGGGGGGAAAATGGGAGCAGACATCAGCATCACTACTGACCAGCCCACCTGGCCAAAGCAGGCCTTGTCCCCATGTCCCTGCTGTCACCGGTAAGCCTCCTGCCGTGCTGTCAGCTCCCGACGACGATGTTCCTTGAGGATCTGCAGCTTGTCATCCACCAGCTTTTTCCCTAGAAAGATGGGGGGTGTCAAAAGTTGGGCCTCTGGCTATCAGAGGAGGATGGGGGCAGGGTGGGTCCTACCTGAGCCCTCTCGCACCTCCACCGTGGTGATCCCCTCCAGCCACTGGTAGCAGGGGAAGCGATACAGGGTGCCATTGGGGGCTGTCACCCGAACGTCCTTGCAGAACCAGGCATCCTCCAGGAAGAGCCGCCACTTATGCAGGCGAATGAGGACAATGGGGCCCAAGTCCTGCCCACAATGCACAGACAGACTCTTCTCCTGGAGAGGAGGAAATGGCTTCTGGGGGAATGGGCAGATGCCCTGTGGTGGCACCAGGGACACCAGCAGAGAGAAGGGGCTCAAAGCATCCCCGCTTGCTTCCATTGCCTCCAGGATCCTTATCCTCCATCATCCCCTCAAAGTCCTTTTCCTCCATCCTCCTGGAACACCATTCCTCCAATCCCCCCAGGACCACTACCCACCATCCTCCCCAGATTTTTTCTTCCAGACCCTCTGACTCCTTTCCTTCATCTCTCTCAAATCCCTTCCCACCATCCCCTTGTATCCCCAGGACAGTCCATGCAGCCCCTCATGTCCCCAGGACAGCTCTACCACCCCTTGTGTCCCTATCCCCATTCCCACCTTTCCTGGCAGGAACAAGAAGGAGACGGTGGTCTGGCGGCTCTCGCCATAGCTTCCCACCAAGGTGATGGAGATGGAGTTGTTGGTCCCAGCTTCTGCCATGTCACCTGTTGCCACTGTCACCTTGTAGGTGGCCATGACAAACTGCAGTGATGTCCTGGAGATGCCTTCAGAGAAGAGTGAGGGGCTGTGGGGTGCAAGCCTGCTGTTTTGGGTGATTTGGGTGTTGCAACCTCTATGGCCGTTGTGTGTGTGGGTGATGAGTCCTTCCTCCTCAGGGAGGTGTTATCAGATCATTGCTACTGGCCAGCATCGAGTACATCTGATCTCAACTGATGGGGGACATTACCCAAGCGATAGCCCTGTGGATGGCCTCAGGGACATTACCTAAGCAATGGCCCTGTGGATGGCCTCAGGGACATTACCCAAGTGATGGCCCTGTGGATGGCCTCAGGGACATTACCCAAGTGATGGCCCTGTGGATGGCCTCAGGGACATTACCTAAGCAATGGCCCTGTGGGTGACTGTAGGCACATTACCCAAGAAACTGTCCCGGAGATGGCTGTGGGAACATGACCCAAGCGATGGCCCCGGGGGTGGTCTGAGCCAAAGGAGTAGCATTCCCTGCAGGCCAGGAGCTTCATGTGCCCCCACCCAGGGTCTCCTCTGTCACAGACATCCCATTGGAGTCGGTTGCCATTGGCAGGCAGGAAACGGTGGCGCCAATTGCGGGCCAAGAGGCGGCTCTGGGGGCTGGGCTGCAGTGGAGCAGCATTGGTGGTTCCAGCACTGGGTATGGGGGAACTCCTGGTGGGTGGTGAAGGGTGAGTATGACCCCCGGCACCGGAACACCCCTGAACCGCCATTCCCGGGAACTGGAACCTCAGGACCGCTATTGGCCAAAATTGTGACCCCCTGAACCCCACATTCCTGTGTGCTGAGATCCCCCTGCACCCCATTGCTGGGCCCTGGCACCATTCTCCATCCTCTTTCCCAGCCATCCCACCTCTCCCAGCCTCCAGCCTCTCCCTTTCCCTTGAACCTGGCACCCCGTGCCCATTCCTGCCTTTCCAAGTCCCCAAACCCTCTTTTCCTCAACACCGGCTATGCCCTGAACCTTTCTTCCCAAGGATCTTGCCTCTCCCCACCCTTATCCCCACCTTTCCTTACTCTGGGACGCCCCTGAACTGCAATTTCCAGCACCAGGAACCGTGAACCGCAAATCCAGAGCACCAAGCCTGCCTGATCCACCGTTCCAGGCACAGAACGACCCTGAACCCCCTTTCCTGGCCACCTCATCTCTCCAGCCTCCAGACCCTCCTTTTCCTTCATCCTGGGACCCCCTGTACCCCCATTCCTGCCTTTCTCCTTTCCTTAACACTGGGGACTCCCTTAGCCCCCCTCCCCAGCTGTCCTGCCTCTCCCTAACCCATGACTCACCTTTTCTTGACACCCCTTGAACCTCCTACCCTACTTCTCCCAATCCCTCTACACCCTATTTCCTTGACCTTGGGACTGCTCTGAATCCTCACTCCTGTGCACTGGACTCATCCCCCTGCACCCCCAACCCCAGTACTGACATCCCCTGCAGCAACTTCTCCACACCAGGTCCCCCTGAACCCCCGTATATGGCACCGGGACCCCTTATCCTCCACTAATACCCCCTGCACTCCCTTTCCTGGCCGTCCCACCATCACCAATTCCCAGCCTTCCCCTTTTCCTTGACTCTGGGACTTGGATCCTTGTTCTTGCCTTTCCCAGCCTCCAGACCCCCTGTTCTTTCACACTGAGGACCTCCAGGTCATCCATTCCCAGCTAACTCGGCTCTCTCCACCCCGTGACTGCCTTTCCTTGAAACTGGGGAGCACTGGACAGCCTTTCCTGGGCACAAGAACACCCTGGAATCCTCTCTGCAACACTCTGCACCCCCTTGTGAGAAACAACGCCCACTTTTAAAATTTTAAAGGTTTATTAAACCTTAACAAAACACAACAAAGGACTGCATAAGGAAAAACGACAGCACTGAGAGCATATGACTCCTGCGTACTCATCTATAAAGCGGCTGCTCCCCCTTTTATACTCCTGGGAGTTTGCCTCCGCCAACCCTGGCCCCTCCCAAAGACTGTCAGTCAACTCTTCTTTGCCGCCCTTTGGTGGAGACTGCTTTCGTGCAGCTTGGTTGGAGGTCAGTGTTGTCATGGCACGCCCCCCAGCGGCAAGCCTTCCCTATTCCCATGCAAGGGGCACATGTACGCGCCCTCCCTCTGCAAGTCTTTCACAACCGAGGCTGTCTGGTGGCAGCAGTACTGAGGGGGGGAAAAGGACTATGGGATGAACAGAGGATGTCTAGACAACAAATCACAATAACATAACTATACATTAATAACGTATACATAATTTCATCTCTTAATTGCGAGAGCCAACTGTGAAAAACAACTGCTCACTTTGAAAATTTAAAAGGTTTATTAAACCTTGACAAAAATACAACAAAAGGACTACATAAGGAAAATGTTACAGCGCTGGGAACTGCCTCATGTATACCACATGGCCAGTTCAATTTTAAGACGGATGTTCAGTCTTTTTATACCCCTGGGGGTTGCATCAGCCAACCCTGGCCCCTCCTAAAGTCTGTCAGTCAGCTCTTCTCTGCTGTTTAACAGAGAAGACCGCNCTATTGTGTTACTCATCTATAACACCCTTGAAACCATCTTCCTCAGCAACGTGTACACCGTGCACCTCTTTATCCTGCACCAATCCTCCCTGGCACCCTCTTTCCCCACCATCCAAACTCTCCCCACCCCCAGCCCCCCCTTTCCTTGGCTCTGGGACCCCCAGACCTCCTAAGTCCCTGTGTTCCCCCAGTTCCCCACTCCCTACACTTCCTGGGGTGAGGCTGGGAATGTGGAATGTGGGAAGTGGGAATCTGGGAGAGGAATTCGAAACTGCAGAGCACCAGGATGCGGTTTCTCCTTCCCCTCCTCACCATCTCGTGGTTCCCAGAGCCAGAATCTGGCTGGAATCTCAAGGTGGTGTTGGGTCACAGTGTCTGTCATGACTGCCAGCATCATCATCCTAATCGGATTTTGTGTCCTGCTAATACTCTGAGTTGGGTCAGAAAGGCAGCACAGCAGCCTTCTGAGGATCCCTCACCGTAGGTGCTGGTCCCACTTCAGGTTTTCTACCCTTGTTCAAGCCCCATGAATTGCCAGCCCAGCCCCACAGATCCCATCTTTGCCCCCTGGATCCTCATCACAGCCCAACAGATCCTATCCCATTCCCACAGACCCCTGTCAGGGACTGAAATACTATAATTTATGACTTAAACATTTTCGTGAAGGATTTTTGCCTATTATAGCAAAACTATTACAAAAGCTGCAGAGATGACCACCACACCCTAAGCAGGCCTCCTGACTTAAGCCCTAAGGCAGCTCACTCATAAGGTAAAGTTACAATTCAGGGCTGGGCACATTCACAGAGCACAGGCTTAACACCTTCAGGGTGGAGATCACAGCCCCAGGGCTATAAGCTGCCAGACTCAAACAGACCCTCACACCATAGTGATATAAGGAACTTATAATTAAATTTATAATTTGCTGTATAGTCAAGTATGTTCAAAACAGATAGCTCTTGCTTCACCACAACAGGACTTTGCTTCTTTGCTACCATAAACAAAACTTTGCCTATTTGTTTAAAACTGATAAGCAGGAAAAAACGGGATCTGCAGTTTGGACTATGGCCAGAAGCCCTGGAAAACAACCAGCTACCCAGAGAGCATGCGCAAAGACCAAGTTCATCCAAAGCATACCCCGAGGAAGACTGCTTTGACCCCATTTACTTCATCTGAGGACCCCTGCCCAAGACCACCAGAAGACAGTACGCAAGCACAGAACGATAAGAAGCTGATTACCACACCAAGAGGGGGTACGTGGGGATAGGCTATGAATATGTATAGGCGATGTTGAAATCTTCACAAATAGGTATGAACTTAAGGGTATATAAACAGAGTGTCTGCTCTGTTTGGATACACACGCTTGGTGAAAATATTCCCCGTGTGTCCAGCACTGTAATAAACATACCTGCCTCACAACTATTTATTAGTTATGGAGTTATTATTCCACATGTCAGTAGGGTGGGGGGGAAAAGGCTTTGGGTGTGTGTTGGAAAAACCTCTGGCCAGAGGCACAGTGACCACCCACCTTACACTGTGCAGAAAAGCCCATCTGAGGGGCCCCTTCAACCAGGAAGAGCATCCATGTGAAGGACAGCAGAGGGGATGTCATGGCCCATCAAAGCCCTCCTAAAGGGGTCCCCAGACCCTGCACCAGAGCACTTCAGCATGATGCAACAGACCCTCAGAGTTGCAAGGGACAGTGTCAAACTGGCCCCCTGCAGGGGAGGCATGTGGGCATTCCCACCTGGCCCAAAGTGTATATGAGTCCAAGGGATTCTATACTTTTCGGTGTGGTGTGGTGTGGTGGCGGCGGCAGTGGGGGACCCTTACTACCAAGAAGACCAGATGGAAGGGAGCTAGGAGACCTCACTGGGACCCCCAGATAGGCAATATGTTCCACCTAACCCCTGCCACTCTCCCCCTGTTTCCCTACCCTCCCACACACTCTTTTTCTTCCCTTCTTCTTCCCTTCCTCCCTTCTTCCCTTCTTCCCTTCCTCCCTTCCTCCCTTCTTCCCTTTCTCCCTTTCTCCCTCCCCTCCCCTCCCCTCCCTGTCTGAAAAAGGAGGCTCATGGGGTGGAGAGACCTGTAATCACTGGCAAGGGGAGTGCAACGGGGCCCTGGTATGAAGGAAATGAGGTCCAGGAAAGGTAGGATCTGGCACCACTTTACAACCTCGCCTGGTTGTAAAGTAAAGAGGATTGCCCCTTGAATGTGGTGCAAATACAAGTTTCCACAAGTTTCAGGGGAAAGCACCAGGCAAGCTCATTGTCCTGGCACAATTCTCTGCGCGAGATGTAGCCAAGGAGCTTTCTGTTTGGATTCAGATGACGAGAGAGGCTGAATGTGGTGGTACGTAGTCCTTAGAAGGAAATTGCATGGCCCAGGTCAGTTTTGGCAGAAGCAATGCTTTCCTGCCAGCACAGTGTTCAGTGTGAGAGTAGATGAGGATTCGCCTCTGCGAGAATGAAAGCGCAACAGTTCCAAAAGGCAAAGAACAAGGCTGCAGAGCAGGCTGGCATGTGCAGCATACTGGCTGCCAGAGAAGTGTGGCTGCCACTTGCTTGCCTGCCAAATTCACGTTGGCAGTCGTAAGGGGGAAGTTCAAAGAGAAAGCTTTTTCAAAGACAAGCGCTCTCTTGGCTCGGCACCATTCGTGTTGGGAGCAGTTTGGGGAAGAGCTCCGCTGTGCTTCCTGGCTCTTGGAGACTGAAGGAAAGGGTTCCTGCATGTAGCGGGGAAGGAAGAGGAATCATTGCATTGCTGGCTGTGCAGTTTATAGGCTGAAAAATAAAAGGCAATTGCAGCACAACATCTTTCTTTTGGGACTTCTGTGCAATCAGCCACTCATGTAATTCACACCCACTGAACTGCATCCATCTCCCTGGAGATATGCACTTTCCCTCAAGCTCTATGTACCATCTATGTACTTGTCACTGTCATGGATCCCAAACCCCTTCAAAATGTACAGCAACTGCTTGCAAAGTAAAAGTCCTAGAACAAAAAGCCAGTGCTGACTTTCATAGTCCCTTTGCAGTCTGCAAACTACACAAAACACACTGGTGATTTCACACTTTCCTTCTCAACTATCTGTATAGCATCAGAACGTTCTCTCAAAGTGGCAGAGTCCATTGTTACAGTGAGGTGTTTCCAGCTGCAGTTACTACTGAGAGATGTGCCAGGGTACAAAGCATTTGCTGCACTTCCCTCTTCCCTGGGAAACCTGATATTCAAGTGCAATCACTTTCACTCACCTTCAGTGTTGCTGAGTGCACAGAGGTTGCTCTTGCTAGAGGTCACAGAGAAGGAAGGAAGGAAATGGCAGGGCAGACTAAAGAAGCCATTTCTCCTAGCAGCATTTAAATTGTACACAACACACTTGGGACCATGTACCTCCTTTTAACATAGATGGACTGTCACACTTTTCACTCTTGCAGTTTTGTTGCCAACTTTCAGCAGCTGCTCCCATCAAATGGACCGTAGAAGAGAAAACCATTGCTAGGCTGCTCCTTCCCCTAGGCTCACGTAAGCCACATCAAACTCACCGATGCACTCCGTATATCTGTTCTCTGCTGCATCTGCCGTCGTTATCTCTGGACCTCAGGATCTAAACACAAGGGCAGTAGTTTTCCATTAGGGCTGGAAGAGGAAGAGGTAGCAGCACAAATTGGCTCTTGTTGAGCTTCCCACTTGACGATTGCCAACGTGAATTTGGCAGACATGCTCCTCTGGCAGCCAGTATGCTGCACATGCCAGCCTGGTGCTCTGCAGCCTTGTTCTTCGCCTTTTGGAACTGTTGCATTTTCATTCTCGCAGAGGTGAATCCTCGTCTATTAGTGCACAGAACACTGTGCCGGCAGGAAAGTGCTCCTAAGCATTGCTTCTGCCAAAACTGACCTGGGCCATGCAATTTCCTTCTAAGGACTACGTACCACCACATTCAGCCTCTCTCGTCATCTGAATCCAAACAGAAAGCTCCTTGGCTACATCTCGCGCAGAGAATTGTGCCAGGACAATGAGCTTGCCTGGCGCTTTCCCCTGAAACTTGTGGAAACTTGTATTTGCACCACATTCAAGGGGCAATCCTCTTTACTTTACAACCTGCAAAGTGCCACCAGATCTTCATGCTCTCTGTTCGATCCTTCTTAGCTTGAAGTTCTACCTCACACATTACAGCCTCACAAGGACTAAAGCTCCAGAGAGACATCTTGCACAGAAAAATGTGCTGGGACAAAACCATATTCTTCCTGTCCCCTTCTCATAGCTCAGATTATGGTATTATGTCAAATGTCTTGTACATATAACAACTAATCCAGCAAGTCCTTCTCTACCGGCACATTTCACTGAATGAAAGCTCCATGGACAGTTTGGACTTGGCGAAACAAAAAGGATATGAGTGTACCTAAAGCTGAGGAGAAACCGTGCGTAGCACACTGTGGGTGCAATACACATGGGGAAAAGCGGCAAAGCTGAATGCCATCACTGCACTTCAGTCCTGTCTGGATCACATAAGATGAAGAATGAAGTGACAGTGCACCAGGCTTTTTTGCATGTGAATGGAATTGCAAAATTCCAACAACAGCTCATTCTCAATTTTAGTCCACTGAGAATGCTCTTGTTGCTTGAAAAGTAACATGAAGCTGTTAGACTTCATCACAAAATGTGATTAGCTCTTTTTTACAGTCTCACTTGCAGAGTTGCAGAGTTGTAGAGTTGCAGAGTCTATGATAACCAATTCCATAGATCACCTAGAAGCACATGTCAAAACAGAAGGCGTTCTTTATGTACCCCTTCTCCAAGCAGCCCTGAAACTGCATCTCTGTACTGTCTTTCTCAGATAGATATGCCATCACATTTTCCACTCTCGCAGCTCCGTCGCCAACTGTTAGCAGATGCTGTTACAGAAAAAAGCTCTGTAAGTAAAAACAAGTGCAGGGCTGCACCATCTGCTTGCCACGCATAAGTCACATCAAACTCACTGAGTGAGTGCACTGAGTCTTTTCCTTTTCCACTGCAACTACCATTGTGTTGTCTAGATCTCGGAGCCTAGATGAAAGTACAGTTGTTTCCACAGAGAGCTGAAAGAAAAATCCATAGCAGCAAGAAGAGCTGTCTTTAAGATTCTTGCTTAAGACTGTAGCGTGAATTCAGCAGGCAAGAAAGTAGCAGCCACCAGCTTTTTGCAAGCTTTTACCCTAGGCAGGGGGGAGCTGGAGTCGAGCAACTGGGACACGTGATGGGGTGTCCACTGCTCCCAGTGCTCCCTCCCAGTACTCCCAGTGCCTCACCTCAGTGCTCCCAATTCTCTTCAGAGTTCCCAGTAGGACTCCCTGGTTCCCCTTCCTGCCCCCAGTTCCAACCAGCTGACTCTCAGTTCACTCCTGGTGGACTCAGTGTTGCTCCCTGCTGCGCCATCCCAGTCTCACCCCTAGTCTCACCCCAGTGCTTCCAGTGTCATTCCCACGTCACTCCCAAACTGTCCTCAGCGCTCCCAGTTCTCTCCCAGTGCTTCCAGGGTCCCCCCCCAGCTCCCTCCACATCTTTTCAATCTCTCCTGTGTCTTTGGCTCACCTCAAACTGACTCCAGCTCTTTCGGATTCATCGAGGCCAGAGCAAAGGGGAATTTCTGTGGAAGATGCAGAATCCCTGTCATCATCGAAATTCCCAATGTTTCACCCACTGTCCCAAGGCAACACCTAAACCTGGCTCTTCCCACCTAAACCTGGCTCTTCCCACCACCAACTCTGGGAAATCATGTGTGCCAAGGACCCGAGATCCTGGACATGGCACCAAAGTGGAGACACAAAAGTTCCTGCAGAGCCCAACCTCCAAATCCTGCAGCTGCTTTGGCCGTTCCCAGCCTGGAGACAACCCAAGATCACCCAGAGCACAGAGATGGGGCACAAGGACACCCCAAGACCCTCAGACCCCATGGGAGGAGTTGGGGAGTACAGACACCAAGACCCTCCAGGCCTGGAGGTGATGAAGAGGTGCCTGCAAGGACCCCTCAACCCTGATGGGATCTCTCCAAGTTCAAACCCCCACATGGCTCCCCCTGAATTTTCTTGACCAGTGTTTATTGATTGGGCTTTTCCTAGTTTTCCTTTGTTTCCAGGAAAGGTTTCTCCAGGGTGATTAATAACCCACCTTTCTCCCACTCCTGTGTTATGACTTAAGAATTCATCCAGATGTGTCACAAATGACCTCCACTTCTTTCAAATAGGAAAAAGATGCCACCTTTTCCCTGCTCTGTTCTGTTGCCACAGGGAGGACTTCAGTGTCTGTGCCAAGGGCTGTGCAGACACTTTGGGGTGAAGCAGAAGCTGTGGTGGGTGAGTGTGGAGCAGAGACCCTCCCACCTTCTCAGAACTTGCTCTGCCCATCCCAAACACACATTTCAGTCGTTTTGACCCATGTAACCATTTCTCCAGTCTCCTACACCGTTCAGTATCAACCACTGTCAGAAAATCTTGCTGCAGCTATAAATGAGAAAGTTCAACATGGCAAAAGTTCAGAGTGCTGAAAACAGCAGGTATTTCCAGCCTGTGTTCCATACTTTGTCTGTTGATAGCTGGATGTTTAGACACTGAGTTGCCTTTATCATCAGGAGACGTGAAAATCTTAATCTCCACAGCACACCAATAGGCCACTAACCCCAGACCAACTCCTGCCCTCTGCCTGAAGCTCCCTGTTGTGGGAGTTGGGGAGGAAGGCAGACTGCCTCGGGAGACAACTGTCTAAGATAGGGAGACGCAACATGGAAAACTCCCATGGTTCTGTGCCTAGTTATGTTAATTCATATTTGTCTGTTAAACCCTGTTCACTCCCCAGTTCCAGAATGTACTATCCTGTTTGCTCCCCCATTGGTCCTCTGCTGTGAATCCCTCCTATATGTTCATTCCATTGGTTCAAGCCCTGTCCGTTCCCTCCAACTCCTCCCCTGAGCCCCTGCCTGATTGGACCCTCTGTACTCTGATCCCTCCTCCCTTCCCCCTGTTAAATACTGTATTCCCTTTTACTCTAGGCTCCCACCTCTGGCCCCCCTCCAGTGTGAGGTTGTGCTCCTGCATCCCCCCCAGACCCTTCCCTTTTACCTCCCCTGCAATAAACCGTCCTGGAATCAGCTAAGTGGAGAGTCCTCCTGCTTTCTGGGTGAGATCTACATTACACTATCCGGGCTCGGACGGAAGGTGGGCTGAGGGAGTCGCCCCGATTTATGCGGGTGCCCTGACAGCACCGGTCCGGGAAAGCCTCGAGGAGGCAACCCGCACCCAGTCCTCGCTCAGTTTAGGCTGTTCTAATTCAGCACTGCCAGTCCCACCCTGATGGACTGAAGTGCTTGCAGTCCATTTCACGAGCCTCAAAACTAACAGGAAGTTCTCAGTTTAATTTTCAGCTGTCTTAGCCCAGAAGCTGGTCACCAGAGTCACCTAAATCCCCAGAAATGTTCCAAGGAAGGACGAAGCGCTCAGCTAAGGCTGTGCCAGTGGTGCTGAAGTGATGACTCCCACTGTCCCAAGAGCAGCCCTGGCACTGCAGCCTGAGATCCCAGAGGAGCCACATTTCCTCAGGAGGGGAAGCAGCAGCCTGATGGATGTTTAAAACTTTAGCAATTCAGATGACAGTTCTTTTCTGTGCCTCCATGACAGCCTTCAAAAAGGAGCAAACCCACTGTTTTTGGGACACGAAAGATCCCTGCAGGAGGAACTCCACCCAAGCTCCCAGATGTGTCCCCAGTCATTCCCTCACTGTTGTCAACAGAGCTTTAGGACAGCACCCATAGCCCCTGTGCTCATGGCAGGTGAGCACAGCTCAGCTGGCAGTGAGACTGTGTGTGGTGGGTCCCAGGCTCCCATTCTGCATGGCCCAGTGCTGTGGTGGCTCGTGGTGGGTCATGGTGGCCACAGACTCTGCTGCTCGCCCACAGGTCTGTGCTGTCCCAGGATTCACAACAAAATCTCTTTTTCCCACCCTGTCAGAGAGAGCAAAGTCCCAGCACCTGCTGCAAGGTTCAAGTCTCCATGCCCAGGATTTGTGCCAGGGATGAGGGGACACTCAGCCTCCCCTAGACAGCACCTCCTGCTCTGTTAAACATCACAGCTGATGTCATTCTGGGGCTGGAGTAGCAGCAAGTTCAGGTTGAGGAGAAAGTTCTTATCAGAATCCTTGGACTTCACACCAGTGTTCCCAGTAACACCCAGAAGGTCATGGTTTGGTTACCAGATGAAGAATCATTAGCACCTGGTGGGTTTGATGCCTTAGGATTTTAGCTTTTATATTTTCATGTATTTGTAAACCTGCAATTCTTTCGTGTGTAACTCTGAATTCCATACAGAGTATTAGCTGCTGCTTTCCCATTTTGGTTAGATGCAACAATTCCTCTCTAGGCCTGGCAATCAAGGAGACCTCACTGTCTCAGGCCCCAAGAGATGTAAACAAAATGAGTTGGGGGGAGCAAACTTGGGGTAAATGACTACCTGAAGCTGTAATTGGAAGATTAACCCCCAATGTGCAAATGGACCAAACTTATAAAAGTGTGAAAACCTGTGACTCGCTGTCCATTTTTGGCTGTAGCCCCTCGGGGGGCTTCATCTGCCTGAAATGTATCTGAAGGCTCTTCAATAAATCCAACCAATTTTTATTGCCTTAATTTTGTCTGGCCTCTATTTTTAGATAGCCCTGGAAAAGGCATCAGGCTAATACAATGCTAATTTTTTAAAAAGCATTTGTCTGTGGAATTGCACGATACTTATTCTGTAGGAAAAAGAACTGGAAAGCAACCAGCCCAGTTGTGGCAACTTTTACCAGTTCAGGTATAACTTTGAGGTTGCCAACCACCAGAGACCACCAAAGAGACCCCCAGGACAGAAGAATGCGTGCATAAAGGGAAGAGAAAATATGTTAATGATTTTGGGGAAAATGATTATCATATGTATGCTTACTCCAGGAAAATCAACGAATACATATATAAAATAGAGTATAGAAACAGAAGCATTTTCTATAATTGGTGTGTGCTTGGTGGAGTTATGCCCCACATATCCAGTCAAATAAAGAACGCCTGCTTTCTGCAGGAAAACACATGAGATAGTTCCTCAAACATAAAACTAAAATGCACAAGAAAGAAAATGCTCACAAAATGTCACTAAACTGTTTCCAAGCCACCAAAATCCATTAAATGGAATCAGACAATTTAATTTAAACAGCAGAATGTGACAGGCTCCTTATCTTTGCTTTGCGAAGAACAACAAGTACAGTATGTCCACTGTCCTGGTTTGAAAAGACAGGTGTCTGCTAAGGAAGGCAAGAGCCTCCCTTAAAATGTAAAATGTAAACCCCCTGCCTCCGAATTATTATAATTTTGAAATTAAGAGGCTCTCGGGCAAAGATATGGGAATAGGAATAACAGTTCTTTACTAGGAAAACTAAAAATACAAATGCAATAGTACAAACAAAGAAACCCCACTGACAGAGTCAGAATATGACCTGACACCCTGTGGGTCAGGGTGGTGGTAGCAGTCCTATTAAATGGTGGCTGCAGTCCTCCTGGAGTGACAGGTGTGGTTCTGTTGAAGCAGTGATCCTGTAGAAGGGTGGAGTTTTCCTCTGAAGGTCCAGTAGATGGGCCTGGACTTCCTCTGGGAATCTGGTGGAGAAGAAAGTTGCTCCTCTGGGAATCCAGTGGGAAAAGACTGATCTGGTGTTCCAAAATCTCAGATTATGTCCAGGTAGGAATGCTTGGCTCCTCCCTCTGGGTGGAGCATCTCACAATGGGATGATGTAATTTTTATCAGTCATGCAGTGACACTCAATGTCCCATTAACAGAAGATATTTCCTGAAGGAACGTTTGGTTGTGGAAGAGATGAAGAAAAACAGCCCAATTAACAGAAGATAACTGCCCCACCTCTAACAGATGGAAGTATAATATACACCACCAGCTACGTCTTTCAACCTAAGACATCCATTTAAGACAATTCCTTTTGGAATAATACATTCCTCAACTTCCCTTGAAGCTGGGAATTTGTGCTAAATACAGACAGGTTAGGGAGCCCTGACAAGCAGGCTCTGATGTTGGAAAATGTCTCGATGTGTGGACAGGAGCTGCACCATGCATTGTAAAGTGAAATGAGTGTTGAAGGAGCATGGTGGGTCCCAGGCAACTCTGATGCTTGCAGAACCACATCTGACATGGATGGGCCAACCCAGTTGCACTGGGATCACAGATCACTGCACTTGCAACTGCCAGGTCAAAGATTACCTCATCACCTTCCTATTGAATGCTTATCACTGCTTGCTGTGAATGACAGGGGAATTGGGTGGGGAGTAGCAGCAAATTGACATTTACTAACTTCCTGAGTTATCAAAAGGAAATGTAATCAATTGTCACATGAACATTTATTGCAAATTCTACACAATTAAGTAATTTCATTAAATGTATCACTTACCATGCCCACAAAGACATTTCCTTCAGAGGAAAAGGTGAGTGCTTCAAACCGTGCCTGTAGATGAGCCCTCATTTAAGCAAGGTTTCTATAGTTTCCTTTCTGTAAACCATGACAAATTCAAACCTTTCATGGCAGTTCACTTGTGTGCGGTGAGTCCCACTTTAAAAAGCTTTTGAAGAGATTGTTTTATCTGCAATGACTTTGTGCCTGTAACCAGAAAGTATTTTTAATTGTTCTTTTAACCATTACTGTCCTCAAAGTGGGTTTGCCTGAGGAGAATAGAAGCTCAGACGTGCAGGTGTGAGCAGGCTGCTTCCCCTGGAGAACTCAGAGCAAACACAGAGTTCAGATCGGGTATTTGAGGAGTCCCAGCTGACTGGAAGCTGGCGAATGTTGTGCCGATTTTCAAGGGCAAGGAAGATCCCAGACACTACAGGCCTGTCAGTCTCACTCTGATACTCGATAAAATAATGGAAAAGTTTGTTCTGGGAAGTATTGAAAAACACCTGGAGGACAATGCAGGCATCAGTCAGAGTCAGCATGGCTTCATGAGGGGAAAGCCCTGCTTGTGAAATCTGAGTCCCTTCTACGACAGGGGAAACCACTTGGTTGATCCAGGAAAGCCAGTAGATGGAATCTTTCTGGCTTTTAGCAAAGCTTTTGATACTGTGTCTCCCAGAATGCTTCTGGACAAAGTGTCCATTGCACAGCTGGATAAACACATCGTGGGATAGGTGAGCAATTGGCTCACGGGTCAGACAGCGAGGGTGGCAGTGACTGGGGTGACACCATGCTGGCAGTGGTCACCAGAGGGTTCTGCAGGGCTCCATTGGCAGGCCCGGCTGTCCAACGTTTTCGTTAATGACCTGAACACAGGATTTGAAGGGATAATCAGTAAATTTACTGATGACACCAAACTGGGAGGAGCTGTCACCTGCCTGGAGGGCAGAGAGGCTCTGCAGAGAGACCTCCCCAATAGAGATGGGCAATCACCAACGGTGTGGAGTTTGACAAGGGAAGGATCAGATTCAGCCCCTGGGATGGGCACCCCGGCTTGGTGTATGGACAGGGGAAGGACAGGCCGCAGAGCAGCTGAAGGGAGGGACCCGGAGGTCCTGGCCAAGGACGAGTTGAACATGAGTCAGTAGTGCCCCGGCAGTCCAAAGTGCCACCATGTCCTGGGGGCAGCAGGTCCAGCATCCTGCCCTACGGGCCGGGGAGGGGATTGTCATGCTCTGCTTTGCACTGGAGTGGCCTCACCTTGAGTGACACCACAATATAAAACAGACATAAAGCCATTGCAGAGTGTCCAGAGGATGTCACAAGGATGGGGAAGGGTCTGGAGGGGCTCTGTGAGAAACTGCTGAGGACACTTGGTTTGTTCAGCTGGAGGACATTCAGGTCAGACCTCACTGAGCTCTTCAACATCTTCCCGAGGGGCAGTGCAGGGGCCAGCACCAATCTCTTCACTCTCATGAGCAGGGACAGGACTGGAGGGAATGACTGGAGCTGAGTCAGGGGAGGATAGGTTGGATATCAGGAGAAAGTTTTTCACCCAGAGGGCAGTTGAGCACTGGAACAGGGTCCCCGGGAAAGTGGTACCAGCCCCAAGTCTGTCTTGGGACAGGAAGAATTTGGACAATGCTCTCAGGCCCATGGCGGAATTGTTGTGGTGTTCTCTGCAGGGCAGGAGTTGGACTTGATGATCCTGATGGGTCCCTTCCAACTCAACATGTTCTGTGCTGCTCTGAAATGACTTCAGCATCCAGCACTCAGCTTTCACTCCAGAATAAAGCTGTTCCAGCTTGGTGAACACAGACATTCCACCCCTCCTAAGTATAGCACCTACAATATTCCTTAATTTCTTTGGATTAAAGAAAGAAAGAATCTGCATTTAAGTGTCACTGTAACAATTCTGTGCCCTTCCTTACTGGCTGCTTGTAACGGGGGCCATTTACAGAGCAGCTTGGTACAGGCTGTGGCTTGCCCCAGCCATGGGAGGGGACAGAACAGGATGTGGGTGTGACAGTGACATGGGGAGCGTGGCAGTGACAGGGGACAGGTGGCCTGGTCATGCCACCAAAGGTGCCGGGATGGGGCACAGGTGGCCATGGAGGTGCCACAAAGGGTGTGGTGACACCAGGGTACACATGGCCATGGAGATGTCACCATGGGCATGGTGACACCGAGGGATGTGTGGCTTTGGAGGTGCCACTGCAGGTCCTGGGATGCTCATGGAGATGCCACCAGGGGACCATGGGGTGGCAATGCCAGTAGGTGTGGCAGTGTGACAGTGACAGGCCATGTGCGGGACCAGGCTGGGGTGGCTCTGTGCCTGCCCTGTGGATGGCCCCACTGGTGCCGAGCCGGTTTGGCCAGGTCCCAGTGCCAGTGCCGCAGGGCCTGGCCCGGTGCCACTGTCAGTGCCAGCCCTGGCACGGCAATGTTGGGACAGGGACACATGGGGTGGGAAGAGACCCTGGAGATAGGGGAGACTGGGCACCCCAGGAGGCTGTGACAGGCCAACACTTCCCACCCCACACTCCAAAATTCATCACCCCCCATCATCATCATCATCATCACCCCAAAAGTAATCATCCCCCCAAACCATGACACCCAAACCATCCCCGTCACCCCCCACCCATCATAATCACCCCAAAAGTCATCACCCCCCCAAACCATGACACCCAAACCATCCCCGTCACCCTCCACCCATCATAATCACCCCTAAAATCATCACCCCCCACGCATCACCTCAAAATTCCCCCCACCCCTCACCACCATTTTCCCACCCCTGTACCTCCCTCACCTGCCCCATCCTGCACTGCCCTGGCTCTGCTGTCACCGTGTCACATNTGGCCTCGTCCCCTCGTGTCCCCCTCGGGTCCCCTCTACCCTTGGGCGCCTTGGAGAGGGCGAAAAACTGGAACAGCGACCGGCGCGCGTTGGCCTTGGGGACACCCCTGTCGCCAGCCCTGTGCCGTCGGTGCCGGGGGGGCTGTAGGAGCGTTTCCAGCTCTGCAGCGGCTCCCAGCGCCGGCTCCCCGAGGACCTCTCTGCCCTTTCCCGGTCGCCGCCGGTCCACCGTCGGTGGCAGTCACGGTGCGCCACTTGTAGTTCTTCAGTAGGGCGGGGGGCTCGGGGGTGGCGGGGCGNTGGGACCGGGGGAGGCATTCTGGGGGGTCCACGGGTTAGATGTGGGGGCGCGGGGATGGCGAGAATCACTTTGGGGGTCCCAGGGGATAAATTTGGGAGTGGTGGGATAGGGGAAGTAATTTTGTGAGCTGGAATTGTGGGTGGCAGGATGGGGGGAATAATTTTGGGGGGTTCATGGGCTGTATTTGGTGTTAGTGGGATAGGGGGAGGCATTTTGGGGGTCCCTGGGCAGGTATGGGTGGGGTTGGGATGAGAAGAATCACTCTGGGGAGTCCAGGGGCTGTTCTTGAGCATCGTGGGGTGGGGATCCCCAACCGGGCATCCCCACCTTGAGGGGTCCCCAATTTTTGGGGTCCCAAACCCCCGGATACCCCTGCCCATCCAAGGGTCCCAATTTTTTGGGTTCTTCTGCCCAACCAGGGATCCCAAATTGGTGGGGTCCCATCTCCCTGGGGTACCTCTGCCCATCCAGGGGACCCAAACTTTTGGGTTCTTCTGCCCACCCAGGGGGTCCCCATCCAGTGGGTGCCCATGCCAGCCCCTCGCAACCCCCACCCCTGCCGGGGACAGGGTGTCAGGGGGACAGGGTGTTGGGTGCCCCGCCATCCCCGTGCCTCGGCTGCAGGCGGGACCGGAGGCGT
Organism: Peucedramus taeniatus; assembly: GCA_013400575.1. Lineage (NCBI taxonomy): Eukaryota > Metazoa > Chordata > Aves > Passeriformes > Fringillidae > Peucedramus > Peucedramus taeniatus. The sequence continues at coordinate 39,430 of WBNO01024116.1, forward strand.
TTCCGTCGCGCCCCGGCCGCTCTTCCCCTGCGCCGCCCCCCGCACCCTGGGGACCCCCTGATGCCCCCTTTGTCACCCGCTCAGTGCCGGGGGCGCGGTGGCACCGCAGGACCCCCGCTCTGTGACATCCCCGAGGTGGCATCTGCGCTTTTGATCACCACCACCCGCCAATTTGTCACCAGCGTCCCAAAATGGGGAGTAGTCCACATCCTACAAGGGGGGGTGACAGCATTTTTGGGGTCCCCCCACGCCACTTCCAGCCTCCCGCATCCCCCCGAGGATGCCGCGCGACCCCGCGCTGTCCCGGCCGCAGCATCCCCCGAGGGTACCTTGGGGACTTTGGGGACTGTCCCTATGTCGCCCCCACCCCGTCCCCGCAGTACGTCCGCTGCTGCTCCCGCGCTCGGTCCCTGTTCCTGTCGCGGCTTCCCCATGTGACCGGGCAGGAGTTTCAGTCACCCCCTCACCTCCTCTTCCTTCTCCGCCGCTGCCTCGGGAGGTGATGCCGCTGCTCTCGCTGGAGACGCGCCGGCGACACCCGGGGGACACCGCTCGAAGAGACTGTGGGGTCACGGTGGCTTCTGGAGTCCCTCCGAAATGACAGCTGGGGGGCCCGGGAGGCTGCAGGTGCCAATTTGGGGGCTGGGTGCTCGTTTTGGGGTTTAGGGTCTCCAGAGTGGGTCCCAAAGTCCCCTCCCATGACCCCAAAGTCACCCCCAGCCCGTGCCTCAGTTTCCCCCTTGCTCTGCAGGGACCACCCAGAGCTGATGTCCTGGAATTTGATTTATTTTGGGGGGTTTTGGGGTTGGGGCTACTGGGATTGGTGGGGTGGGCCAGGATGTGGTTGGGCTGGTGGTCATCTGGGCTGGGGGCTGTCCAGGCTGGGGGGCTGCAGACCAGAGTCCAGCTGGGATCCATGGGTCTGGTGTTCATCTGGACCAATGTACAGCTGGGATCCATCAGACCAACATCTGCTGGACCAGTGTTCATCCAGACTGGGCTGGTGTCCATCTGCACCAATGTCCAACCTGTCTTGCCTCCATCCAGCCCAGGTTTCCCATCTGGGGCTGCTCCTCACTGCAGAGTGGACAAGACCCATAGTCAGTCACAAGATGACCCTAAACCCCTTCCCACCAAGCCCACCAGGCCACCCACCCTGAGTCCCGGTGCCTCTGGTGTCCCCTGGAAGCCGGGCCAGCTCTGGATCTCCTGGAAGAGGGCATTGCCGGGGCAGTTGGTGTGGCCGAGCTGGCGGTGGCCGCGCAGGATGAAGTCCGGCCGGACGTGGCCAAGGCGGACGGCACAGGGCAGGAACTCGTCCCGCACCAGAGCCAGTGTGTTGGGGTCCGGCAGGGTGGTCGTGAAGTCCCCAACGATGCCAACACCGAAGCCTTGGGTGTTGTAGCCCTTGGTGTGGGCACCCACCCAGTGCCACCCCCGGCCCTCGTACAGGTACCCGTCCGAGCCCACCACAAAGCTGCAAGGACATGATGGCAGTGAGGGGACAGTGGTGGGGACTGCGGGGGGACAATGGTGGGGACTGCAAAGGGACAGGGATGAGGATAGTGGAGAGACAGTGATGGGGACAATGCAGAGACAATGGTGGGGGCTATGGGGGCTTATGGGGACAGAAGGGGAAATGGGGATAGGGACAGTGATGGGGACTGGAAAGGAACAGGGATAGGAACTGTGGGGGTTATGGGGATAGTGTGGGGACAGGGATGGGGACTGGGAGGGGACAGCAGTGGGGTCTGTGAGGGGACAATGACATGGACTGCAGGGGGACAGTGATGGGGACCACAGGGGATGACAGTGACCATGGGCATGGACAGGGACCATGGGGAGACAATGACAGGATCCAGGGGGATGACAGGGATTGTGGGGGTGACACTGCCCACAGGGGTACAATGGCAGGGTCCAAGTGAGGAGACAGAGACTGTGGGAGTGACAATGCCCACAGGGGTACAATGACAGGAACTGGGGTGGGGGTGACAGGTACTGTAGTGGGTGCCAGCTCCCCAGGGGGTGACAGGGACTGTGGCTGGTGACAGGGACTGAAGAAGATGATGGGGACCACAGGGGATGACATGGCCCGTGGAAGATGGGAACCAATGGAGGTGACAGTCCCCACAGAGGTACAATGACTGCTCCCACAGGGGGTGCCAGGGCCTGTGGCAGGTGCCATCACCTCCAGGAAGGTGACAGTGACCTGTAGCCGATGTCGTCCCAGCCACGGGTGTCCTGGTGGAAGTGCTGCATGTCCCTCATGGCGCGGGTGCAGGTGCTGAAGGTCTGGCAGGGCTGCGACGGCTCCAGGGTGTGGTGCAGGAACACCGAGCCCAGCGGGGGCTGCAGCGGGGCTGGGGTGCCCCGGTAGGGACGGGCACCCCACAGGCAGCGTGGCACGATGGCCGGGCACTCTGTGGGGACAATAGGGTGGTGTTCCCTGAGATCTTGGGGACATGGCAGAGGCCATGGGGGAACATGGGGCTTGATGGGGACACAGTAGAGTCCGCATGGGGACAAGGGGCTTGATGGGCCCTTGGGGACATGGCAGAGGCCATATGGGGACAAGGAGCTCCTTGGGGACATGGTAGAGTCCACCAGGGGACGAGGGACTTGGCAGGTCCTTGGGAACATGACAGAGGCCACATGGGGACATGAGGCTTGAAGGGGACACAGCAGAGTCCACTGGGGAAAAAGGGGCTCCTTGGAGATGTGGTGGTGTCCACGTGGGGACAAGGGGCTGGATATGTCCTCTGAGCCATTGGGGACATGGCAGAAGCTGTTTGGGACAAGGTCCTCCTTGGGGACATGGCAGAGGCCATTTGGGGACAAGGGGCTTGATAGGTACTTGGGGTCATGGCAGAGGTTGTGTGGAGACATAGGGGGTGATAATCTTTGTCTAGGAGGTGACAACGCCCATTTAGGGGGTGACAACCCCTGTCTGGGAAGTGACAACCCCAGTTTAGGAGGTGTCAACACCATTTAAGAGATGCCACCCCACCCGTACCCACGTAGCGCTCGCTGAACTCCTGTGCCGCCCTATGAGCCACGGCCACCACCTCCTGTGTCCCCACGTCCCTCAGGAGCTCCGAGGTAGGCGACAGCGTCCTCAGCAGCCCCAAAACTGCTGCCACCTCCTTCTCCAGTCGTCCTTGTCCCGCCAGTGCCCCAAAGTCCCGGCGCCGGTAACTGCTGGGGAGTCTCCCTGCTTCCGAGCCATTCCCGGTCCCGTAGTAGCCCCGAAGCAGTTCGGCCACCGGGAGAGGTCCCCGGGCCAGCCGCGCCCCCAGGACCGCCCCATCCATGGCCCCGACGGCCACAGGGTCCGGGACAGGGGACGGGGGACCCCTCAAGGTGTAATTTTGGGGGTTCTCCACGTCGTCCCAGCAGCCACCGGGTCCCAGCGCGGTGGCGTTGTTGTCACCCCTCTGCGCCAGCAGGAAGGATGTCCCCAAAGCCTCGGCAATGGTGACAGCCAAGAGGGGGTCGGCGGGCGGGTCGAGGGTGGGGAGGGGTCGCCCAAACCCGCCGGATCTCAGCCCCGCCTCGATGCCGGCCAGGAGGGGACCAAGGGCCACCGTGGAACCGTCGGGGGCCAGCACCGCCCCCGCCTCCGGTGTCGCAGGGTCGTGGCGGAGGAGCTCGGTCAGGAGCTGCCACTGGCCCGGGGTGAGAGCCGGGGGACGTTCGGGGGTCCCGAGGGGCTCGCCCAGCACCGCCCTGCACGCCGGGGTGCTGCAGACTCCCAGTCCCCTCCCCAAGGCCGCGGCGGTGCCGGGGGAGCCGCCCCGGGCCGGGGACTCGAGGGCGTCCAGGATGTCGAGCACTGAGTCCATGTGGCGTGGGGGGACAGTTGGGGACACAGCTAGGGACACGCCTGGGGGGACAGGG
>WBNO01024121.1:0-10012 GCA_013400575.1 Peucedramus taeniatus
CCCTAAACTCTTAATTTGAAATTTTACTATACTTCACCCCTGACTCAGTTTGGAACAGATAACTGCATCGATACCTATAAATCTGTGTCACTAAATTAAATCTGTTCTATTTTCTGTAAATATACTCTCTGTTCACTGATTCCATTGCTTTCTCTGACCTTCCCTCTTTCCCTCTCCCTCTTACACCAGGGAAGGAAGGTTTTGGATAAGCTGCATGAGCTACAGATACATTTTACACTCTTGAAAGGACTTGTAGGTGCAGGGAGGTCAGCATCCAGATGTCAGATTGTTAATAAAGCTGCAGAAATCTTTCTTTATTCTGGAAATTTGGATGGAGCAACAAGGGTATTGAGAGGTAAGCCTGTCTTAAAATTTTGACTTAAATTTGAACAGTTTACTTCTAGGACAGATTTCAGATAAAAGTTACAAGCTGGTCTGTGTTACTAAATACAGTCAATAATACTGTATTTAGTAACATCAAAGGAAAGGTGATCATCTTACTGGTTAATATTCTTTTTTATATGTATAAGAAAGATTACTAATATTACTAATATATAATTACTAATTACTAACTAATTTTTTCATATGTTTTCACAATATTCTACGATCAACACCATTCTACCCAAAAATCTTCCATAATGAAGGAGGAATGCAGCTTGGAAAATGATGCTGTCCCATGCTGGGAGTGTAGTTTTCCTTTGAACCAGAGGACACTCAGTTTCAAATTTCTGGCTTGGGTCAATGCAGTGTTCCTTTGCGCCTCACAGTATCCTCATTTAAGATAGTTGCTTTAGAACAGTACCATATTTCTGCAATTATTACATATGGCTTTTTGGAACTCTGATTTGCTGAAAAGAGAAGAAATTCAGAAGTAAAAAGAATAGAATGTATGCTGTAAAGTGATATTGAGGATGTAAATTTGCTGTTCAGTTTTATAGTTGTACATAGATACATATCTATATATGCCACTGACAGTCCATTTTACTGCAGTGATATTTCACAAAAGGGGTGATTTACAATATAAAGATTCAGAGAATCAGTCTAAGGAGTATTGGTCATGAGGAACAAATTATTAATAAGTTGAGCTGCCCTTCCTGTGCAATTCTGAAGTATGTGTCATGGTGCAGTTTACAGTATGTTCTTAATGGCCCAAAGTCTCAACATCCAGAAGTTCCAGTTCCTGGAAATAACACTACACTGTTGTTTGCCACAGAATCAGAGTGGATCACAGATGCACCATTGTGGCCCTGTGATAAAATGGACATCCTCAATCGACATAATCTGTTATGTGAAATAGTGCGCAAATACTTGAGGAAGAGTTTGTACAGGCAGGCATTTGAAGTTCTGCAGAACTTACCGGGTTTGCAGAAACATTCTGGTAAGTAAAGAAAAAGATAATGTGTAAAGAGCTAAAAATTTAACAAGTGATTCTGTGCTGTTCTTGTAGTGTTTTCTAGCTAAAATTTGTTGGAAAAGTAAGATGTGTTTATATAAGCCTGTTTCTGTTTTCCAAAGAGAGCAGTGTCGGTTAAATATGTGTTATTAAGAGCTCTGCAGCTCTTGCTGCACTTGTGCACTCACACTTGGATGTGCATATACACTTGTCCTCTTCTGCTCACTTAATACACAGGGCAACAGGAAGGACCCATTAAATTTTTAAGGATCTGTACAGTCTATACAGTGAGATAAAACAGGAATATTTTAATGTTTTTTAATCTTAATTTCAGGTGAATGAGGTGGGGATTTTTTTCTTTAATTGAGCTAGCTAACATAAGCGTCTCTTATATACCATGTTAAGAACCGAGTGCTCTTTCAGGTTCAATTTATCGGACAAGTTTTGTATGGGTACTTCAAAATAAGATATGTCATTACTTAAGCTTCACTGAGGAAACCTCAGCTGATTCCTGTGTGTAGGTCTCAGTCTACTGCCAGTTTTAGGTGTGTTAGGAGAGATTGGTTGGGAGACCATCTGCTTCAGAAAATACTGAAAGGATCTAGTTCCTTGAGTTATAAGTTAGATACAACAAGGCTGCTCAGTCTTGCCAAAAAGGCGACAGTTCAGAGTAACAGTAGAAGCAGAAAACCAAGGGGATTTTTATTGGTGGGAATCTTAAATCTGAGAGATCAGATGAAGATTGTATTAATAGGCTTGAGCAAGTGAATGTATTTTTATGTGATTCTATTGGTTTTGGCAGCAAATTATTACTTGAACCTTAACACTTGTGAATGAACCTTCACAATGTGAATGAACTACTGTATGAAAAGACATTTGATGAATAAAGCATTCATGTTATCCCAACCTTATTCCATCTTGCTGATAGGGGCGAGAGTTCTGATTTAGGTACTTATTGAGAAACAATCTTTCAACTAGATTTGCATTTTAATTAATTCAGTAGTTAATATTTTTAATTTCATTTCAGATGTTATAGATGCTTCTCAATACAGCTGCCTTTTTAACAAGCTGATAAATGCCTGTTTTGAGAACAAGAACCTTGGGGTCTCATCTTCTGCAGTAGACTTCATGCTTTCCAAAAAAATTGCTATTGATTTTGTTTTACTTAGAGGATTAATCACAGCTTTGGGAAGAAGTTCTTTATGGTCCAAAGCTAGGACCTATTACAAAAGTAAGTTGCTTCTTAAACAATATCCTCCCCTTACATTCTTTAGATAATGTGCTCTGAAACGGTTGAAAAGTGCATCATCTTAACTTTTTTATTTGGGAAAATTAGATTTCCTGATACTTCTCTCTAGAAGTGTACCAGCATCTCTGTGGTGGTAAAATTATGAATATTTAAGATTTGAGAACTCTGGCTAATTAGTTTATCCTAACTATAAGAAAATTAATTTCAACTAAAAGCTAATAGTCTGTAATTGTTTTCAACTCCCCATTTCTGAGCTAAGATAATACTGGGTGAGCCACTATGCATAGGGTCTCTCCATATGGTCACATTATTTACTGTTTCATTCTGTCTTAGAATCATTGAGATTAGGAGACTGCTTTAAGAGACCATCCTTTCTGGGATGGATATTTGGTTTTGTTAACATTGAAATTACTGGTTTTCCTCATCTCTTTTTTTTCCCCTGAAATGCTGTATGTTGGATTGCTGGGATCACTTGACAGAAGAGAGGGGAACAAAGTGGGAGATGCTGTTCAAATGTTCTCTTACTTTGACCATAATTAACAGCTGCTGTCTGACCTGCCTAAATTGTACTTGTGTTATTGCACACTTGCTGTCCCCAGACTTCTGATAGAGATTTTTAAATATAGCTGATAAAACTCATTGAAAAAAAAAATGCAAGTATTTTACAACTGTGAATATTACATGTGAATGCTGTGTGCTGTGTTATCAAATCAGGCCATTTCATAGGTGAAATAGTAAAATCTATTAGGGTTTGGGGTTGGGGTTTTTCCACATTTAGTCACACAGAGGAAAACAGATCTATGTTTAGTATTGGTAATCCTAATTCCTCATTTTCTGCATTTACTCTCAGATGCTTTATCACTGGGTTGCTACCCAGAGCTGCAGAGAAATTTATGTTGCAAACTTCTGAAGATTCCCTCTTACCTGTCTGAAGTTGAGATGCTGTTGACCATCGAAATATTTCTTGTTTCAAATGCCAGTGATATTCAAAGTTCAAGGACTACTAGTCAGACTCTTCAAATAATACTGAAAAGGTTTGTTGTCAGATACGTACCATTTTGATTGTATTTATTCATGTGATCATGTAAGTAATAGATCCTTTTTTCCTTATCCTTCCCAAAGAATACAATACATCTCTTCATTTTCTTCCTTGGATAAGTGAGAAGTGTTTTGTCTCTTGTTCTCATGTGTATTCTACTGTATATCTGTTTGTTTTCTTAAATAATAAGTTCTGCTCTTGCAAAAAAGGTAGGCATGTCACTTAGGCACAGCCTTGTTCCAAGAGTAATTACATGCCAAAGCTGAGTAAACCTTATGGATTCAAGCATGTACATGAATTCTTGCTATATCCAGTTCATTAAATGGTTTGCTGCATTCCTTTACTGAATCTTCCAGCCCAGAGACATTTTTTCATGAAATGTTCTGTGAATATTGCAGAGCTATTTTGCACTAAAAGCGTTAAAGCTTATTACTTTTCATTACCATTAAATATGTTAAAAATAAACTTTCTATAATTTTTAATTCTTCAGAATATTAATATAATCTGTCTAGAAATTAGCATAATATTTATCAGTGAAAAACAGAAGACATTTTTTTAATGTTTTTCTAGTTTTCCTGCTAGTATAAAGTGTTAGACAAGTGACACCGGGCCTGTGTGATACCTAATTTTATATTTGTTAAAATTCCCTTACAGATCTGAAGATACAGTTCACAATAAGAGTGCCTATCATGAAGCAGTGGAGAGGCTGATCCAGGCGGCTCATTTATCTGATCCAAAGCTTTTTCTTAAGCATATGACAATGGGTGTTAATATGGAAGAAGTTTACAGCCTGGAGCATTCATCTGCTCTGAAATGGCTTCAGGAGAATATGAAATGGGCTGAGAAGGTCTGGCTATTTCAGTAGTTACTGAATAGTTTCCACTGTGTTCGGACTGTGCCTTACTGATTTACAGCAGGGTTTCAAACTCAAGTTGTGGTTTTAAGTACTATACTGATGATAATGCAGATAGTAGCACAGAAAGAGCAGTTTTTTTCCCTAAATATCACACTGGGTTATATAGATGTTTTGCAATGCCGTTACCAGATAATGAGGAAGCTGCAGCCTTAGAACCTACATTCTCCATTCTTGAAAAGAATTAGCACTTAGCTTGTTTCTCCCAGCAGATAATCATATATGTGTAGTATAAGCATAGATAAAAGTGTAGGTAAGTGCATTGGTTGAGTGCATCTACTGTTCTTGAGTGAGACTTTTTCCACATTCATTCATAGTCTGTAGAAGTAATATCTGTTTCCTTTTGTCTGCCTCACAGTAACTTGTGAGGTCACTGTCCCAACTGTTTGCACCTTAGATCTTAATTTCTTTGCTCCAAAAGCCCGATAAAAAGCATTGAGAATAAAATAACTTCAAAATCACTTGAGACATGCCTGATTTAGGATACCTTTCTTCACAGAACTGAGAGCCTACATGTTGCTCACAGCCGAAGGTTTAGTTGATAATTTAATTAGATATTTATTTGATATAGGTAATAGCTTGTGTATGGTTTCACATTTGTATATATGGATACTTCCACTGAAAAGGAAAACTTGCTTTCTCCCTTGATGGTGCTCTTAGAGGTAGGTTTGCCCATCTTTTAGGTTCTGCCAACTGCATGATGAGATGGAGATTTCTAGCAAGCTTGTTTCACCATTCCTTTCACCATTCACCACACCTTCAGGATTTCAGCTTTTTTTCCACCTGAAAATGCTGAATCACATTCAAAGCATGAGTTGCATAAGTCACATTCTACAGCCCGAGTAAGAAGAACCAAACATTTAATACCAGAATATCTCTCATGGCAAGACAATACAGCCTCTGTCAAAGTTGATACTTACTGAGCTTGCCACTTTTGTATTGTTGTTAGTTTAGATCTTCAGCACCAATCTTCACAAACTTGCCAATAATAGAGCTCTTTTGGTCCTGCTCTTCATCCCCTTTAAAGCCTTTTGTTCTGAATACTTAAGCTCTTTTGGGTGTAGAAGTTCATGAGTTTTTAGGCTGTTCTATCATAAGTGAGATTAAGATGGTGGCACAAGACCTCAGTGTTTGAAAAATGTCTCTCTTTTGGGGTAGCATAAGTCTATTCCCAGCTCCTGCAGCATTATTTCACATGTCCTTTGCAGCTCTAAATCATGAAATCCATCATGACCTTAGTACTGGATGATTGTGTGGAGGGTTCTGGTGTCAGGGGTTTTTCTCTTTGGGGGAGGTTGTCATTCCAATCTTGGGGTTTATGCCATTAATCTGATGTCATAAGTCTGATTGTCAGTTGTTGGATTCCCGACCTCGTCAGGGCCAGGTCCTGACCTTTTTCAAAACCGCTTCTCATCCAGTCCGTTAGGGAGTTGCTACTGGAAGAGAGAGGATTTAATCTGATGACCACCAAGATCGCTGCTTTCCTCCTGTGCCACGTGTACAGAAAAATGCTAGGTCTAGAGGCTCTTGTCTTTCCACAGGGTATCATTCTTCTGTAGGGATCATCTGCCTGCCTTGTAAAAAATGGTAGGTCCAGTACCAATGGTACCAGATGGCATTTCTGTAGGAGTCATTCACCTCAGTCTTGGAGTACAGTTGGCACTGGTCCAAGCACTTTGGATTCCACCTGTTCACATTCATGAAGATGGCTCTGCCATTTGTAAGGGTATCCACCTGGACAAATCCAACTGGATTCTGCTGATTTTGCTTTCCAGTGGCTGAAAGACTGGGTAAGAAGTAATCAGGTTTCTGGTGAGGGATCTAAATTGATGCTCTTGAAGGCACTCCAGCATTAGTGTAAAGAGCAATTTTGAAAACTAAAACTGGTAGTAAGAAACAAAGTAATTTTTGCTAATTACTTCTTGTAAGATCCTTTGTGGTCTAATCTTCCTTGGAATTAGACAGAGGCTATCTGACCCTCAGCTAAATCCCACGTTTCTGTAAGTGGTACCCAATGGTGCTGGCTATAAATAGTGTATTTGACAGGCACAGAAGGACAAAATTCTCTTTGTAGTCTGTATGGCTTCAAAACTTGTGATGTTCTAAAGACAGCAGAATTTTTTCCTCTATAAGCAACCTTGAATTTTCACTTAGATCATCCCCAGAACAAAACTCCAAATGTTGCTTTATTTTTCAGACAGAGGTTAATCATTGACCTTCAAGCTTAACTTGGAACTGTGTAAAATTTTTGCAATGTTTTGGCTCCATCTCCTGAGTGTCATCTTCAACTGATAGGATGTAATCTCAGTCATGTTTTATATAACACGCAAAGCAAGCTCCCCACATCATTGCTCAGAAGTTTTGTTACAACTGAGGCTTCTAGTGTTTGTGTCAATACAGTGTTTCTTCGTTTATCACCATGATAAACAAGTTCCAGAAACTGAAACAACTTTGCTGTTAAGTCCTGTATTTCAGTTTTTTGTTCTGTCTGGGTCCACGTGAAATACAATGCAAATCTCGTCATTTTGCTGTGTGTCAGAAGGCCAGAGTAACATTCTCAGTAACATTCTCACTATTTTGCTTAGAGAAATTCCATGTGCCAAACAGGACAAAACTCCACTATGGAATGGAAACGAGCCTGGAAAAATGGAAAAAATATCCTGAAGAATAGAGTTAAGTACAACAGAGGCAATGCAGTTTTGCAGAGCCAGCCACTCAGTAGAAAATATCCATATTTTTGCTCTCTCCCAGTATAAGTTAAGCTGAATGAACTTCTGTGTTTGACATTAAACAACTTATTTAGTATAATTTTTTTTCATATAGGAAATAAAATGTATGTTTACCTGTTTATAGAGAGAGACAGAAAAATGTGCAAATAAAAACTTCCCTGTACTGTGCTCAAGTAACTTGGAGTAGACAACACTGTGCTCCTTCAATACGTTGTTAGATGCATGAGAAATTCCCTCTGTGAAAATCTTTCTTCAGTTTTCATCAATTACACACTTTGCTCTTGGAAAGATTATTTTTGTTGGGTGTGGACAGTTTCTTGTAACTAAAACAGAATAATGTGGTTTGGAAGACTTACCACAATTTTATTTCAAAATATTGATAATTTTGAGAGTTTCAAAATGTGGGACAGAGGTGAGAAGCTGGAAGTAGGACCTCGATAGTTTTATGATGTTTTGTAAAGAGCAATGGGGGAGGAAGGGGAACATTTTGGAGGAGTTGTTAAGTTGTTAATAAATGTTTTTTTTAATATTTATATAAAGCATTCAAAATATCTGAGTCTGTATTGTCATTCAATTATTTAATTCTATTCAGATTCCTGTAATGAACTCTTAGATATATTCAGCAAGATAGGCAAGCAGCAAAGTAGAGATGGATAGTTTAATATCTTGTAACCACTACAAGAGCCTAGAGAATGATACGCCGCATGAGGAGGTTAAGAAAGTGTGAAATCAGTCAGACTATGCAGTTTTTCATCACACCAGAGCACACAATGTAGCAAATGCTCATGAATTAATTGGGCTGAAACTCCCAGCTGTGGAGATGGCCAGCTTCCAGTTTTAACTGGAAGTGGAGGCTACAGCCAGGGTTTCAGGCTGTGCTGAGTTCACTGAAGAATTCAAATGGATGTTAGTGAGAGTTTCACTTGAGGAGAAATAGTAAAATTAAATGTCTCTGCTACAGTAGTAGAAGTTTAGTTACTAAAGTCTCAATGTCATACTCCTCAGCTTAGTAAACTTTAACTGCAGTAAAAGCAATTATTCATGTTTTTTGTCCTTTCACATTCTCCAGAAGGTGCATCTTGCACCTTTGTGGTTTTATTGGAGAGGGTTTTTTTGCAAATCCAGCTCTTTATTTTTGAGTATTCACTCCTGCATAACTTTTCTTTTTAATTACTAGAATGATATGTAGTGTCAGAATGATACTGTCAGGATTGTCTCAGAGTTCTGAACCATTGCGTGTGATAGTATTGGGGAAATACTGATGCTGTTTTTTGACCTTCCACAGACCAAGGACCAAAACAGAAACAAACGACTAAGGAAACAGTTCCAATTGCAACTTGTAGCAACTTAGAATTAAGAAGCAAGAATGTTTAAAATTCTCTGTTAGGGCTCAAATTTTTTTCAGATAATAATTTTATCTGATATAAAACAAGCTTTCCATTTAGAAATCTGTGCAGTTCTTGCTGAGCTAGTGGGATGTGTCCTGGGTATGGATAGGGAATATCGTGACCAGATAAAGCCACAGTAGTACTCCCATCAGCACAATAAATGTTGAGACTTAGATAAAAAGCAGGAATTAATTCCTGAGCTGGGGCAGGATGGGGGTGCTGTTTGAAAATGTGTACCCTAAGCAGTGGAGCAGGTATGTGGCACTGGCATTTGCTGATGACCTCTCCCAATTTATTTTATTCCTCAAGTTAAAATAAATTTCTGGGTGAAACAAACAGCACACTTTTCTGTTGAACCAGTTTTTTTTTTTTTCATTTACATAATTGTCCAGCCAATTTGCTTACATAACTGATTGGCTTTTGTTGGGAAGTGAAAACCACACTGCACGTTCTGGAAATTATGAAAATCCCCCAAGTGCTGTGAGAATGTTAACTTGATTTAAAGCTTCACTGAACTACAGATAGTTCCTAAACCTTGACAGTTCTCTTTTTAACCTTTTCTGGCTGGAAATGCGATAGATTGCATGCAAATAACGCCAATCTCTAACAGTTAATCTCCCTTTGTTCTCGAACACTGGCAACAATAGACATTTTTGCTCCGAGGTTCCATGTCCCTGTATCAGCTGCATTTTGACAATAGCTACCTTGGCGTCAAAAAGAAAAAATAGATGTGTAAATGTATGTGTACATCGAGGGTTACTGTCGTAGGACATAGTCTTAAGCTGTGCCAGGGGAGGTTTAGGTTGGACAGTAGGAGGAGTTTCTTCACAGAAAGGGTGATTTGGACTGTCCAGGGAGGTGGTGGAGTCACCGTCCCTGGAAGTTTTTAAAGCAAGACTGGACGTGGCTCTCAGTGCCATGGTCAAGTGGCCGGGTGGTGTTCGGTCACAGGTTGGACTCGATGATCTCAGAGGTCTTTTCCAACCTAACTGTTTCTGTGAAACTGCAGGAAAGCAGCTCTTGCATTCCCCTCGGGACTGCAGAGCTCACGCCCGGTTCTTCGCCTACTTTGGTGGGTTTTTTCTGCAGAACAAAAGGCGACGTGAAGCGCACGCAAGCATTTGGCTAAATTGCTCCCATCCCCTCGGCAAAAGGGCAGGCATTCCTTCTGTCGGGGTTTTCCCCTAATGTATCCGTGAGGAACCGCTGCAGGTATAGCCGGACCGACGGGCGCAGCCGCCTCGGCAGCGGGATGGGGTCGCTTCCCTCAGGCGCCCCTGAGGGGCGGGGCCTGCGGGGCG
>WBNO01024121.1:10088-70646 GCA_013400575.1 Peucedramus taeniatus
TGCCCGTGCGCTGGCACGCGCGTGGCGGTACGTGTGCGCGGGCACGCGCGGCCCCTGAGCTCGGCCCGGCCCGGCATCGGCGGCTCCTTATCCCGCGTCTTGTGCCTGAGGGTGCGAAAGGCCCGTGAGCCGGATCGCGGTCAGCTCTGCCGCCCTCTGGGAAGACCTTGCCTTTAGCGGATCTTAAAGCGAATTCTAACGGGACTCTGTTTTCGGTGGTTAAAATTATTAGTGTTCGGACCACTGCAGCTGATTCCCATTCAAGCAGTGAGCGAGTCACGTACACGCGAGCTTATTTTCTGAGCGCTGTCATCTTGTTGATTTTCACGCTGTTTTCTCCGTGCTGCCTCAAGTGTAGGTAAACACCTGAAAGAGACAACAGCGGGGGGGTGGCAGCGACGTGAGACGTCGGAGTGCCAAAGGCTTCTGCGAGATATTTCATATTTCGTTGTGTTTCAGCGGGTTTGTCTTTGAGGTGGGGTGGAGGTGAAACTTAGTCAAACCCAGGAGGTTTTGTTTTTCAGCTGAGCCGTGTACCAATTTCCAAGCAGTTAATAGAGCATTTAAAGCAAGAAACAATGATGCTTTTGTCTGGTTATATAAAGCGTCACCGCGGATTAAGTGAGATTGTTGACTCTTTTCCATCCTCTACCCAAATGCCTGAAGCTGAAATTACAGTGAGGGAAAACTGTTTTATGACCAGAGAGCTTGTTGATGTATTTAACTTAATTTATGATTAGGACTGTTGTTACAGACAATGAAAATGACATGGTTGCTGTTTTGCTCACCTGTCTCAAAATCAGAAGACAAAAATTACCAAATGTTTTGGGGATATTTTAGCTCAGTATATTTTTTTCCACCCTCTATCTGTCTCTAGTGAAAATTTAGGTTCTTGGTTAAGTGTATTGGTATTAGTAATATGCACTTCTGAAACTTCAAGTGTTTTGCAAAGTAGGCATAGGAAGTGTCATTCTGTATTGGAACACAGATTTCTCTGATAGCTGTTCATCTCGGGTTCTTTAAAACAGCATATATAGTAGGCATGTTATTTTGATAAGTGTAAAGTGTATTTAAAAAAAAATGCTTGAAAACATTGCCAATAGGGAGCTTACCTCATAATCCCTAATAATTAGGTATTTATTTGCACTCTGACATGCCAAGTGGTTTGTCTTCTGTTGGCAAACTCTAGCCTACAGTTGCCTAGTGCAGAAGTTACTGGTAAGAATTGCTAATTCATTTTTATAAATGTCAGCAAACCTTTGATTAAGATTCCCAGGCATTGTTGAATGACAGTGATTTTCCCTCTGGTTTTATATTACCCTCCCATAAAGTAGTTGGCACATGCATTTTAAAGTATTAATATTTGTTTTGAGTGTGGGACTTACTAAAAGTTTACATGGAACTCCATGTGTTAGGGCTTAAAGAAAGCTTCTATTTGTTTGCTTTTTAAAATCTTAGGAGTTCTTTTTCCCTAACTGGAGTACCTTTAAATGTTTGTTCTCAAATCAAGATACTGTAACAACTCATAATATTGGCAAGACTCACTGTTAGTAGAGGAAACTGAAAGCGTTCTTACACAAAGCTTTAGGTTTTATGTGTGCTTGCTTGATTTTATATTACTATTGTGACTTTAAAAGTTATCACCCAATAATTAGAAAATGCACTGGTAAGTAATGGGAAAAATCCATGTCCATTTCTAAAAGGGATTTTTTTATTTTCCTTTCTTTTTAAGTGAGTTAGTGGATGGCTGAAATTTGGCTCAACTACTAAGTTGCTGAAATGTTTGGCTGCTTGAGAACCGTGAGAAGGTATGGTATGTTACTGACCTAATTTACCTTTGTCATATGTTTCAGTGTTTGCTTATGACTTGCATATTTGTGAAACTGGTTTGGTTTTTTTGTTTCATGCTTATTTCTTTGACATTCTCATCTTTACAGCTTGAAGCTTTCAGCAGAGCATCCACAGTTGAAAATCCTCCAAAGCCATATGCCTGTCCTCAAGTGAGACTTTAAAAAGGCTCCCAACAAAACAAGGGTTTTAAAATGGCTTAATTATGAGAAATATGAATATGATGTCCAACATATTACTGCATTATTGAGTTATTAAAGCTTAGTGCTTCAAAATGTGTGACTACGTGTAACTATGAACTTAATTTAACAGAGCTTTTCAGTGCCAAAGCTATACGCCAAAAAGTTGAACTTTGGAGAGATATGAAGAAAAAGGCAGTTGAAGGGAATTACTAAACCAATAAATTAAATCAGTCTTGGAGTATGATTGCATAATGTGTTCTAGTAGAGATTGTGTTTCATGTCTTTCATGAAGTAGTGACGCTGTCCTCAAAGTGGTTGTGACCTTGATTTTAATACTAAGCCTTTCTCTGCTCTTCAGATCTAAATGAAGCTTTTGGAACAATCTTTGCTCCTTGTGAGTGAAGCCATAAACATCTTTCTTGCATTTTCTCCCTCTAAATCCATTTTAATTCACTTACTTTGTCACTCCTTTTGAAAGATGCCTCAGAGTTCTGTCTTTCACCTTCAGTGGATGAATTCTTCCTTCTGTCACGCAGACTAATTTTGGCCTTTGAGCATTTCTCTTTTAAGCAAGTTCAAAATAGACTTTTGGCTGGAATCCTGAGCCTTCCTTCTAGCATGACAGTGTTGTTTAGATACAGAACAAGGGAACTAAAGTTAGCCATACTGGCCATTTTTCATCTAGAATAACAGATGGAACTTTATGATTAATAAACTCAGAAGTATGATTAATGGTTTCCAGCTATGTTGAACTTTTTTTCTGAACTGCTGGAAACATCATGCAGTGTAGCTTGAGAGTGGATGTGGGAAATGGTGCACAAATAAGGTGAACAGAAAACTGAGCTCCTCTTCCTCCTAGCACCTTGGTCTAGGAGGGTGTGAATTTCTTGCATGTCACTCAACTGCAATCAGGGTAACTGCTTAGTTTACTTTTTTCCTTTGCTGGAAATATTTTTTTTCCTTTTACTGTTTTGTGTCCACTTGCTACCCAAAAAAAAATAAAAATTTGCTATTTTTTTTCTCAGCAAGACAATTATTTTGGTGCTTCCAGACCTAAACTGATAGAGCATATGACCAAGTGGACTTTTATCCAGTCTTTTGCTTCCTGTTTTGCCTAGTCTAGTAGAGGTGTTTTTCCTGCATCACTGGGCAACTGTGGCGTGATTTTGTCATTAAGAGCTTTCACTCTTCTTAATAACATTATATTGCTTTGCTGCTTCACCATCTCTTGCTATTTTGAGTAGGGTCATGGGCTGTAGTTTGACTAGTCTTAATCATCACTACATGAGATGCAGCCAACAAGGAGGTAGAAGTGTTTGCCAGTGATTTGATTTTTATTTTTTTTTAATCTTACATTTCATCCACGTGCATGAAAATTGTTTCTAAGTCATAGCAGATTTGGAGTTCCGTTGGCCTTCTTAAATCATGAGGTTTTTGTCGCACTTTTCTGCAATAATTTCTATTTCCAGTAAGCTGAGTTTTAAGATTTGCTAATTAAATATTTGCCCACCTCTTAGGCAAAAAAAATTAGTCTTAACTGCTTTCATGTTTCTAATTGAAGAGCTGGGAAGGTTGACAGAAAAAAGGTAAAGTAAGGGTCACTGCTTCTGCTTGACAACACAAATATTATCATTTGCCAAAATATTCTGCTTATTGTCTGAGAACAAATTTAGGGATTTTTTTTTTTTTAATTAATGATAGCCGTTGGGAATGTCTCATGTGTCTGTGTCCAGGATGATTATTTGGTCCAGGATGTTGGACAAATAGCTCTCTGTAAAACAGTCCTGCTTACTGTTATTAATAAAGTTACTAGTTTTATGTGAGTTGGAAGCAGCTTTGTCTCTAATCTGCCATATATTTTCCTTTTCGGGGTTGCAGTTTGAATGATACTTTGAGGAGTGAAACTGCTTTGACAGAGCAGAGTCCCTGCCCTTCTGATTTGCAAACTAAAATGAATGTTAATCACAGAAATTGGCCTGATAATCTGGTAGTTTGTGAAATCACCTGAAGGAGAAACCTGTTGTTGCATATCTCCCAATTCACATTTTCTTGCTACTTTTATGTATACTCTCTTGCTTCTTAGTTTGCTAAACCTGAATATTACCTTTGAACTATGGCAAGATATTTTGGTGGTATTTAATGCAGGACTTGATTTTTCTTTTCTCCTACCATTAAATTTCTGTTAATCCTGGTTTATTGTCATTCATTGAAGATGAAAGGGCAAAAAGCATTGTCTTTTCACTTGATGTTTTCTTTAAAAGAATATGTTCAGGAAAGAAGGGGTTTTTTTTTAATGGACACAAGTATGGAGCTCAGAAACTAGTGCAGAACTTTTTTTTCACTGAATTGTGATTATTATTCCTGGGTAAAATTTAATATTCTTTTGGCACTGCTTGAATTATACTGGGTTTGGCTTTTTAACTTGGAGGTTCAGAGGTATATAAAGGTTAGCTTTTAAAAGCACCTTCAGCAATGTCTACAAAATACCACTAAGGCCAGTATTTGCAATTTGAACTGCTTGACTGGGAATTTTTATTTGAGGCATATTTGAGAAAGTAGAGAAAAGTTTTTGTACATATTTACATGTATTATTTAACCATTAGCATCCACCATTCCTCAAACCTGTTGGATTGGCACTGTCAAAACATCACTTTGTTAATCCCAAGGGTAAAGATCCAGAATTCCGACTCCTAATTGAAATTCTCCAGTTTTAAATTATTATACTTGCAACTATAAATGTTTACTCCATTCTATCACATTTTAATGTAATTATATCAGTTTATATTATATTTATTATATCAGCAAGTTTGTTGCTTGATTGGTAGCATCATACATAAACATTTTACTGCTTTGTTAGGTTATGTCTGGACAAGATATTGCTGCAGTGCGTTCTTCAGTCAAGAACTTTGTCAGGCGCTGATGCCATCAATGCTCTCAGACCTTTCTATTTTGCTGTACATCCAGATTTCTTTGGCCAGCATCCCAAAGAGAGGGTAAAATACTTTAGTGTGCTTTCTTTGTAAATATTTCATGTATCAAGGATGGAAATTCTCTAGTTTTCCTGCTGTCAGAGAGACAAAAGTAATGTTAGAATTAATTATGGTCGGTACCAGAGAACAAAAAGATGCACTTCCTTAATTTTTAGCAGGGATAGGTCCCTTGAAGGTCTCTTATTTGTTAATCATATTTTCTAATTTTTAAAATACTGAATCCTTCCAGCCAAATTTATAATACATTTTACTTTATCCGTTTGAAATGCTGTGCATTATATTTAAATCAATGAATTTCTTTAAGCTTGAAAACCAGTGGGTTTTGGAACATATACAAATGTACAAGTATGAACACCATACAAATTTCTTCATGCAAGGTAATTATAAATGCTGAGAATATGAACCATATTAGTAATTGTTAAAAGCAACTGGCATTTTGTGAAACCTAATTCTTCATGTAAGATTAAAAAGGTTTAGATGAAAAATGGCCAAATTCATCTTCTGTAATTTTTGTTTGGTTTTGTTTTAAAACAGGAAGTAAATGAAAACTCTCTGAAGAGGCTAAATGGCTACTTGGAGAACCTACAGAAACCAGGATTTCGTTCCTTTAAGCCAACTCAGCTTACTTTTTATGTAAGAGAAAGAGAACCAAACTCTTCTAATGTTCAGGAATCCTTCAGTGCTTCAGGTGCTTTTATATTGTGTAGAATGTATCTTCCTGTATTTAAATTCCTTCAGACCATTGCGTAGCCTTGTGCAGTCATAATGACTTTTCAACTGGATAAAATCCTGTCAAACCATGAAAATCTGTATTAGATCAGGCAGGTGGGACCATCCCAAGTAATTAAACATCTTAAGCTTTAAAAAGACTTGAAAGAATGAGACATTACAGACCTGAGGTCAAGTTACAGTACAAGGAAGTAAAAAAGGTGGATGTAAATGATAATATTTCTGCTTTTAATACCATTGCCATGTTTAACTGGAGCAACAGTTGGGTCCTTGTCCTCATTGCAGTTCATGTGTAGTACACAATGTCAGGGCACTTGTAGAATCAGTGGGAATTTACTCTCTAAGCAGAAACTGTATGATACCTGAAGTTTCGGTTTACTTCATTGTCTTTTGTCTTTGGGACTACAAAAAATATTGGCAAAATTGGAATGTCGCTTTTGATTAACTTTATATATTTGTCTCCAGTACCAATATGCCTTACCTAACAGAAGAGTTTTACATTCTGTATCCTGACAGTCAAAACATTTGAGCAAATTGTGAGGCACCCTCATGCTAGAAAATAAAATCCTACTGTTTTTCAATAAAATGGTAGGGTTATGTCTGGTCTCTTTAACATAACATTTGAACCAGAAGCTGTCTTCTGCTCTTGAGTGAAAAGCTTACTTTCTACTTAGGGAAATTAGGCCCACTAGCTAAGTGATGGGACATAGTTAAACTGCATGTGAATTTTGCAGTGAGTATTGAAATAACAGTATCATCATAATTTCGAAATATCTGTGCTTTGTTTAGCTTCTTATGTAAGAGGAAATAAATGGGAATGCATTTTAAATAATTTTAATTAAGTAACACTTGTTTTTTACAGGGTTTCGGGCAGTCAGTTTTACATTACATACTAGGGATCTCCTGAGCACAGTATTAGATATTCTCAACTCCTGCAGTTTATCTACAGAGCATGTTCAGAGTTTGAATGTGAACTCTCAGCCCCACAAGGAAGCAAAAAGCACAGTGAACAGACCTATCAAATGGGATAAGACTTATTATTCATTTACTGGATTCAAGGATCCTGAGGAGGAATTAGAGCAAGCCCAGAGAGTGGAAACAACTTTACTGTATGTAATGCTTTCATTGAACTGAAATTTTGAAACCTAAATTGGTCTTATTCTAATGCTGAGTTTTTTAAAGGTAGGCAATAAACATTCTGAACAATACAAAATGTTATTGTCCAACATGTAATTTTGCCATGCTTGTTATAATTAGAGTTCAGATGAGCTCCTGGAGTAACTACAATGCCAGCAAAGCTGAAGCATTCTTGTCTCTTTGCCCAGCAGTCATGTTTGGTCAATCTAGTTTTGGTTGATCTAGTTTTCAGATTTGTGGGATATTGGTGGCAATTCAAAAGGAGACAGGGGCTCCACTTGCTCCAAAAGCTCCTTACCTCTTACAGGACTTCTGTAACACAAACCTATATGGTTGTTAACTTTATTGTTCCTATTGTTCCTATTATCGCATTCTGTTAAGAGTGGGAGATAATACATGAAAACTAAGGTTAAAAGATTTTAATATGCATGGTGTCTTAGTGTTGTGCTTCTCATTTGTTGTTCAGCAGGAAAACTTTAATAAGTCAATGTAGTTATAAATACTGAACTTGCATTACATGTAGCATGTTTTGTAGTAAAGCTGGTGGTTAAAAAAATTTGTATGTGCTCATTTTGGGACATACACATTTTGGGGCCTTAAAAAACTTGTTGTAACGATGAGATTTAGGTGCCCTTTGAAATGAATGCAGAACTGTGCTGGAAGGATCTTCAGAGCAAAGTATGCCCCTTGTCCTGCATACCACCTCACAAATAAAACTACTCTAATATACACAATTATAAAACACTTAACTGAGATTTAACATGCTAGAGAATATTTTTACACATTTACAAGAGATGCCACAGACAGTTACGTATTAACAGTATTGTTTTAATACATAGACAGCTGGCATCAGGCCTCCCTTTTTACTTGAATTTGATTTTTTTTGCTTCAAATACAAATGAGAATGCAACTATTTGTTTGCAAAAATTAGAGTATGAAAATTCGTTTATACTATGAACAAAGGCTAAATCTCTTAAATAGTAACCTTTTCCTAGAAAAAAAATTACCTGTAGAAGTTTTAGATGTGCTCAAAGAGTCATGTTTGTCTGGTTGTGGTTATTGGCAAAAATACTATAAAACTTTGACCTGTTTAATCTATGTTCATGTCAGCTCTGTAGAAGTTACCCAACTTAGCCCTTTAGTACCACCTCCCATATTTGATAATCTACTATGATGATTTTGTTTGGGTTGGTTGTTCTTTTTTTTTTTTTTTTTTGGTTAGGTTTTGCTGTGTTTGGGTTTGTTTGCAGTTTTTTAAAGGCACATGTGTGGAAACTCCTTAAATTAAATCACAGAGTTCTGAAAATCTCCCCTGAAGTCACACTGATCTGTTGTTTTATGCCTTTTACACATACATCTTACAGTTTTAACACTGTCTGTGTTTTTGATTGTTTGATTTCTTAGTCCCCTTTAAAGACCTTAAGTGCCAGGGTTTCCTTTCCTTCCTAAGATATCTATCTTAAGGTAAAGCATTTAGCAATTTCATCTTCTACCCTCTATTTTTAAAAAATCCCTTTACCTGATAATTTGACTTGAAACACATTATCAGTAAGAATCGAGTTACCTGTACTGCTTCCATGATGGATCATACAGCAGCATGCTTCAACTGTTGAGTATTTTTCCTCCTCTTTCAGGTCCTGGCTAGATGATAATGAAGCAAGTGCAGTAAAAAAGCTGAAAAAGAGTTTGCCACTTAGAAAAGAATTAGAACGTTTAAAAATTGAACTTTCTCATGAACTCCAGCTCTCAGATATCAGGTAATTAATTTGATCACTTGAACTTGGATTAAGACAGTCAAAGCAAGGTAGTGTTGTCTAATACTATGTTACGAACTTTAAAAGCTTATTTCAGCAAAACAGCTATATTTCATATATGAAGAAGTGTTACTGCACTGAGTAAATTTCTAGAAGTGTTCTATTGGGACAAAAGTTTCCTACAATCTGCTTTGAGAGACCTCGTATTTGTAACTGAAAACGTAAGCTCCAGTTGAGGCAAACACAGAAATAGAACTGATGTGTACATGTTAGTTTGGATGTTTTGCTGGTTAAAATTGCATTTTCTGAAATCAAGTTAATATCTACAAAGGTAACTAGACCAGCAGTGAAGTGCAACTTTGCACGTGGTACATAATGACATCCTGTGAATGCTTAATAAAAATGTTCTTTCTTTTAGTGTTTAGTTTCTCACTCTCCGGAGGAGGAGGTTGGTTTGTTTGAAAGATCTGAGTGCAGCTGGAGATCTTGAGTCTTCAGAATATTTTCCAGAAAATACTTTGCAATCCTTTCTAAATTTTTGTGCCTTTGAGTGAGGATGTTGTGAAGTGAGATATTCAGGGTGGGGAAAGTGGCAGTGAAGGTATTCACAAATGGAAAAATAAACTTTGGGGGATTACTTCAAGGGCTGGTCTGTTATGTTCTATTTTTTAAACCAGGAAAGAGAGACTTGGAGCTTCTAAAATCGTGCTTTTGTCCTTTCACCCTGCAAAAGACCCTGGTTTCCTTTAAGCTGAAGCCAGGTTTTTTGAACACAATTTCTAATGCTCTGTAACTGTGCTGTGGTGAGGGTTTTTAACATTCTGAAACAGTCTTCAGTGTTAAACGCATAGGTTTGATTTTATTCGTGGCTTATATTAATTTTCTTAAATAGTTTGTGCTTCTAAAATATATTAAAATTATGGTATTCTGTGAAGAGTTATTTATCTTCCATGAGTTACATTGTTATAATTCAGGAAAAAAATGTGTGTGTTGGAAATCTGACAAGCCAGTATCTTAATAGGACACTCTGACCTGTGATTCTGGAGCCTCGTGCTAGTGTTCACAGAGATCTGAAAAATAGCTGGGTCACTGGCGTTATTCCCTGTGTAAGTTTAGGACAGATGAAGAAATGGCCACCTTTTTCTGCTCCCGTCTGGTGCTGCCGAAAGCAAAGTGATATTGCTAGGTAACAGTAAATAATTACTTGAATTACATGTGTTTGATTAAATTGCCTCACAAGTGCTGTGGCATAGGGCCATTCTCTGCATCCCAGACAGTTAGGTTTTGCCAGTTAAGTTTCCCTAAACAAGATGATGTGGGTGACCCCAGCCAGCAGCTGAGTACCCACACAACCACTTGCTCATTTATACACCCCCAGTGGAATGGGAAGAAGAGAGTAGGAAGAGCACAAGCAAGAAAATTTGTGAATTAAGGTAGAAGTTTAATAGCTGAAATGAAGCAAAACTGTGAGTTCAAGCAAAGCAAAAGGAGAAATTAATTCTCTGTTGTTCCCCATTGATGGGCACTGATGTTCCCCCTTCCTTCCTTCCCTCAGCATTTATTGTTGAACATGACATATAATCTGGAATATTCCTTTGGTTAGTAGGAGTCACCCAGCCTGGCTGTGTCCCCTCCCAGCATCTTGTCCACCCCAGCCTACTTGCTAATGGTGGGGGGGCAGAGTTGGAAGAAAAAGTGAAGACCTGGACACTGTGCCAGCACTGCACAATAGCCAAAATATTGATGTGTTATGATCACTGTTATATAAAATATGAGTGTTATGAAGAAAATTAACTCAATTCCAGACAGACACAGTACAATAAAGGAATGGGAATTTTCCACTTTGAGACAATTTTGTATCAACTAAAGTCTGTAAAAAGGTGTATTTTTCCAGTACACCGGGACTTCACAATTTAGATGCTTTTTGAAATTTGCTTAGCAATCAGTCTGATTGGTCTGTGATAGAAAAGATGTCTAAACTGTGTATTAAAGCCAGCAAGGTAACACCTGGATCTTGTATGGTTTAACAAAAATTACTCCACTCCAAAAATATATATAATACTTAGCAACTTTCCATTGGAATCATGGTAACGTTTTGGGCGAGGAAGCAAAAAAAAAAAGAAAAGAAAAGAATGTCCTTTCATATTGTATTTGCTCCTCTGGACAAACATTACACAGTGTCCAAACAAACTGCATGCTCCATGACCAAACCAAATACTGGGTTGTCTGGTGCTGTTCTCTTACTAACCCCCTTCTTACTGGGGTAGTAAGGGGGAGAGATTTACGAATTCTGTCTACCTGGTTTTATATTTATTTTTCCTGGTGTTGGTTTTCTGTGGGGTTTTTTTTGGGACTCACTTTAAGAAACACTGGAATTTTATTTAGGCTTTTTATCAGTTCAAATGGCATATGACATGGACAGCTTTTGAGTAGCCTTTGCTTTTATTACTGTTGGGGTGCTGTTTTGCTTGTGTTGTAAGGCTTTGAGCTGCATCTCAGCTTCTGTGATTTTTTTTTTTTTAATAATATTGAAGATTAAATTCAATTTAATTTCATTTCAATTACATTTTTATTTAGGTGGCAGAGAAGCTGGGGCATTGCTCACCGCTGTAGCCAGCTACACAGTCTGGGTCGCTTGGTCCAACAGCGACCTGAAATATTAGAGAATGTTAAAGGTATTTCTGTTGCTTGTTTCACATATCCTAATATAGTATTGATTCAGAAATGAGCGTGGGTCTTCTGTGACAAGGGAGCTCTAGTTCTTTTTACAAATTCTTTTGATAACTGCGAAAACAAACTTGTCAAAAACAAACTTGGTTTACTGAAAAGCTGGTGAGAAATTACATTTAAAGTTACTGTGTATTTTTTTAAGTGACCTTTCCTTAGAATTGATTGACTGCACTCAGCTTCTAGTTTACTTCTTAGTAAATGAAAATGGAATCTGTTGAAGGCACTAGGCTTAATATTAGCAATGAAAATAAAAAATCTAAACTGAACCTCTCAAAGAGTGGAAGTAGCAATAGATTGTTGTCCATGGTAGATTCAAGATAGATTCAAGACAAAAATGTGAGTAGGTCTCTAACCCTTGCGATGATTCACTAGAATACCTTAAAATGCTACTGCTTTCTTTTCTCATGTGTGTTCCATAAAATAGTTATATTGAAGTTGGTATTTTCTCAGGAAAAAAATATTTTGTAAACCTGACCTACCATTCTTCTCATGCAACTGTTTGACCTGTGTCAGTAGCTGTTTCCTCTAATTGTAATTCCACGTCTTATGCCTGTCTGCAGATACCCAGTTTTGAGTGGCTTTCATTTGAGTGTTCACCTAATCCTTTGCCAAAAGATGGAGTGGAAAGGACAATGAGTAGTAGATTTAAATAGTATCAGATTTCAAATTAGTTTCTTTTCCCAAGCATGCTAAAGCTAGAAAGCATTACAGAAGTCTGTCTTGTAAACCTGTTGTAGTCTCCATTTTTGAAGATATTTAGTAATGCACTGGATAAATACCTGTCAGTAACTATACAAGTACAGTTGATGTTGCCTTAGGGTACAAGGATTGACTAGATGCCTTGAAGTCAGTGTTGCTCTTTCTTTGGGATTTTGGAAAACTGATTTCTGAGAGCAAAAGCTGCTACTTAAGTCCTGTCTTGTAGATTAATACATCACACTGAAAACTTTTATGGAAGCTTATTTTGATAAATAGTTGCCTGTGCTTTTACCCTAAAGAATTCTTGAGAATCTTTGTACTCAACTTAAAAAAAAACTTACACTCAAAACTGATTTATCCCCCTAAAATCCACCTAGAATTAGGCTTTTATGTTGTCTCTATTATAAAAAATTATGAAAACATAATGTGCAAGTGTTTCTTACAGCTTGTGTGTTGCTGAGTTTGGAAATAGAGTTGAATGGCCTTATTCATAATTATTTGACCAACATTTAATTTGTATATACTTCAAGCATAAAGCATGCATTTCATGCTTTATGCATGATTTATATAGATTCTTTGAATATCCTCTCTGATGAGATTTTCTTATATTTTAAAAGCAGTCATAAGAAAGAAGTCCAATTAAATAAAAATCTATCAAGTTCAAACAGAGAGAAGGCAAATGCTGCATTAGGTTTGTATGAAAAAAAATCTTAAACTGGACTGTTCAGGAACCTTTCAAAATTTTAAGAATAACAGAAGCACCCAGTCACATGCATTTGTGCTGCAGAAATACATTGCTTGTGACATGTTAGCAGCCTGGTTAAGTCTTCAGTAATTGTAGGAATGATTGCAGTAACCCAAATTAGTAAAGAGCTTTGTTCAATCTCTAGGACGCACGGTGGTATTTACAGACCGCTCGGGTATGAGTGCAGCAGGTCACATAATGCTGGGGACCATGGATGTTCACCATCACTGGACCAAAGTAAGAAGATTTCAAATCAAATGAGAACACCCCTTGTTGTGACATCCTTTTTAAACTATAAACAAAAATATTAATAGATGCAGATAACCAATGAGTGATTTAAAGCACTTAGCTAATGCATTTAGTATAATGGTGTACACTGCATTCAAAATTTAATCCTGTGCGTGCTGTTACTAACAACAGTCTTTGCTAGATATTTGCTGTCATTAGTAAGTCAGTACTACTTCTGATTAGAGATAAAGAAAACTAATTTGTTATGCACTGTTCCAGTCTGTACAGCGAGTCCTGGCAGAATACTTTGTGATCCATAAAGAGCTCATTCCCATGAAGTGCTGATGGATTTTATTCCGATCTTTTGTAAATATAAGATATAAAAGGAGTTGTGAACTGATTATTTCAGTCAATGACTACTAACCAACCCTGTCACTCCATTTTGTTCTTTGGCAGCTAATGTGGATGTTGCAGAATTTTATCTTTAGAGACTATGTCAATTCTGCTGCTGCTTGTGTAAAGTTCAGAGTTGATAAGCTTTCTGACATCCTAAATGATAGCATTGTATGCAAAAGACCAGAAACTGAATATGTAGCAATATCAACATGTCACTTGAGGAATTTTTCTTTAATCTTTGTTACAGAAACAGTACTGATAATTCTGTCGAAAAATATTTCTTCATAAAGGGGCTTATTGATGGAATTTCATAGTTGGGAATTTCACCCTGCTAGAGTATCAGAATATTCTATTTCTGTATTCCAGTCAGTGAATAATATGAAAAGTTAACACTTGATCTTCTGTTTTTGGTGGTGCTTTGAATTTTTGCCTATATGTGTTTCAGTGAGGGGAGAAAACAAACCATGGCTTGTTAGTGTGAACAATTTACCAAGAACTGAAACTGAGAAACCAGACTTTAACAGAAAACTTTCTGAGATTTGAGAGTGTTGATAGTCATTGCAGTAAAAGTGTTCTGATTATACTAAAATAAACACTGCCTTCTTGAAAAGATAAATGCTTCATCTTTCTAACTTTTGCTGTGGGTTTTTCCAGAGGCATCATAAAGCCACACAAAATTCCATGTAGATGGAACAATGTGCGTAGATAGTTGTAGTGGTGGTGTTTGCCTGGGAAGACAAAAGAGTGGTATATATTTGAACCTGAAATCAGAAGCTTTTTATTTTGAAATGCAGTGAAGATTATGTGAAATGTTACACAGAAAGTCAGTGAAAATCTTGATGAGGTTGGTGAGTCAGTTTCTAGAGAGCACATTTTATCTCAATTTAGAAAGCAGTCCTAAGTGCTATTACTTTCTGTTACTAATTACTAGAAGAAGCAGTAGAGTACTGTCCAAGTCAGTCTGTAGAATGCTTGGTCAGAGCTACAATATTTAAAAGATTTTTGCTGGTTTTCTCTGTTACAAATGCAAATGCTGAACCAAATTTGATTGTGCCAAAAGCTGTTCTGACTCTACTATCAGAACTATCTACTATCTATTCTACTGCTCTCCTGGGTTTCTAAAGAGATAGTTCTGAAATCACTTGACTTGTTGCAGCAGCAGCTTTTTCTTTTTTGTGTGAAAAGCTACTTTAAAATAATATCAACAGGGTAGATGGTAGGTAGTAACTACTGTATGAGGAATAGCTCTACCACTATTACTGTGGTGATAAATGTTTCATATAGGCATCAGATTATATATCTTTTTTTATATGAGACTATTCATTTCTAGACTATATATAGAGGATGGCCATCCATGTTTTTTATGTCCTTTTGGTTCCTTTATGTTATAAATACAAAAAATACTTAAAAGCTTGTTCGATTATATCTTGTCCCAAAACATAGATACTTGATATTTCTCACCTATGGTATTCTTTGATTTTAATTTTTCCCCTTGAGTTCCATGTTTGCATTGTTAAGTGTCTCTTTTATGGTTTCTTGTTAATTTTTAAATTTATTAAAATTAACTTTTAAGCTCTGTAACATAGAAAATGTTTGTTCATGTGTATGCACAGATTTTTGAGAGACTGCCAAATTATTATAAGCTTCAAAAAAGGCTGCTGCTTTTGGAAGATCGGATAAGCCAACTTCTGGGAGGCATCCAAGTAATATATATTGAAGAACTGCAACCTCTGTTGACTCTAGAAGAGTACTTTGAGATTCTGAACTCTTTCTATAATAAACTACGTGACAGCAGATTACCTTTTCATCCTCGCAGTCTGCGAGGCTTGCAAATGATTCTGGAAAGGTTGGTATTGGCAGGGAAGATTGAATTCTTTTAGAGCTTTTACTCTTTTCTTTTTTTTTTTTTTGTTACACTGCCTATTGCTCTCACTAAGAAAAAACGTGATATAATCTTGGATTTTCATTATGTCACAGTCTTTTGTTTCTGAAGGTTTTAAGTGCATTTGTATGGGTTAAGGAATCAGATTGAAGAAAATCCTGCTTAATTTCATTCAAGTTGGACTCACAGTTCTGTCTGGTTTAGAGTATTGTGCTGGGTAAAATCAAAAGTTTGGTGCTGTCATTATGGTGTTTCTATTTTTTGAGTATTATTGTCAGTTCCTTTTGAAATGTAATTTTAAAAAAGCATAACCTGCTATATTTCTCTATTCTCGTGAACCAAACTTGATAACTTTTTACCAATTATTCTGATTGTGATTGATTTATATTCTTTTATCTTTAGAATTTTTTCTGAAAGTAATCTATATAAATAGTTGCATTAAAAAATTGTTCTTTACTTCCATTGTGTTTCATTAGTGACAGATATGCACCAAGCTTACATGAACTTGGACACTTTATGATCCCAACAGTCTGTGATCCAGCAGCTCTTCAGTGGTTTATTTTTGCCAAAGCACAGGAAGCAAGAGAGAATTTGAAAAGAAAGGAGGAGTAAGTGCTCATGTAACTTGATACACTTAGCTCTTTAAAATCTTTGCATGTCCTGTTTTTTATTTGGAGAAGGAGGAGAATTTTTTTAACATGTATTCATACTCTTTTGCTGAAAAAAACCCCTTTTGTTTCTAAAATAGAACTTTACCCATCAGCTTTACTAAGTAAAGAATTATAGCATTGGAGAATGCAAACAGTTATTAGAAAATACCCTCTTTCACCTTGTAGAGACAATTGTATGTCATTCAGAAATAAAATATTTTTGCTTACCAGACAAAATTGCATAAGTCTTTTTACAATTATGTCCCCAAAGAAGAGGTGGAAAACACCTTCTTAATGAATAAGGAGCAATTTTTATTAATGTTAATTAAAATGTGACAAAAAAAGCAGTGAAATTTAAACTTTAAATAACTGAGACCAACTAGAGAATCATTATTTCTAGTTGTTTCAGTTAGTTGAAAAAATATTAATGAGTACCTAACAAGGTGAAGCAAAAAAAATTGGGGAAGAATGATGAGAAACACCTTGTGGGTACTCTCTCATAGATGTTGAGAGTGATTATGATAGGGAGTCACAGCACCATACTTAATATTAGGGCCATGGTCTGTAATATCCATCAGAGCTGTGAATTTGGTTCTTGACCTTGTACCCTGTATGTGTCCCCTTGAGAATGAAGTAGAGATACTGGGGTTTTTCAATAAAGTACTGTTACAGGTAAGTAGGTGGTACTTGTCCTTTCAGGGCTTGTTACTTCAAGTCTTTTTTTCTGCTTTGGAAAGCTTTTAATGAGTTGTTGGACTATCACATTGTCATGAGTATACATGATGTATAGATCCAGATATGTTCTTGTGAAGTTATTTTAGGCATGAGTCTTACTGAAGGGTTCTATGGTTTTAGCTGTGTTAAGACCTCATCACTTGTAAAGATATGTTTTGCAGGTGGACTTCAGTAAACATGATTCATTGGAATTTTTCCACAACCGTAGTCCAGCTTGGAAGTTAAATTTTTGCCATATAAATTGTTACTACTGAATAGCTTTCTGTGTAACTGTCCACATGACAGCTGGGAAAGTATTGTCTACAGATTTTGGGAGGGATGGTGTAGCAAATAAATGCCTTTGCATCTGGGTAACTCACTCTCCAAAAAACCTCGCACTACCGCATTTCATAAAGACACCAATCCAGGAAAACTGTGCCTTCAGAGTAAAAGCAGCTGTGTTGTAAGAATGTAAGAGCCAAGATGCATATCTTGTGTGCTGGATGATTGCTGGTTTGTATGAAATAGTAAGCAACTATACTGGGTCACAGTATCTGTCCCCATCATCCATTAGCTTATGGAGAGGCTTTATGTGTGGGGCAAAAAATGTGGTGGGTTTTTTACTCCATACTCCTTCCCAGTTTGTGTCTGCATGCACTTGAGAAAATACTTGAAGCTGGAAACATTATGTCATGTTAGTAGCAATCAATAGACTTTTTATTTTCCCCCCCTTAATTATCTTACTACTTTTTGAGCCAATTTGCATTTTGTGGCTCCAAATATCCAATGGCAGCAAATTGCATATTTGAATCACATATGGCATATGTATATGAAAGAGGGTGGAGGTGTTCTGTGATTTATATACCCACAGCCTGATGATTTCATTAGTTGTTCTTTTGTTCTTGTGTGATAGGAAATACAAAACAGTCATTCTGTATCACCTCTGCTTTTGTTTTGTACCTGTGTTGAATTTCCTCTTATTTGTCTTTTATCAAGCTGAAAAAGCTCCTTTTCCACTTAATGCTTCCTTGTACTTAGTCACATCCTTCTGATTTTCCTTAGCCTCATGTGGTGGTTAAAAAGGCCCTAAGACAAAGGAAAATACTTTGAGATGTACTGGCTGTACTTTGCACATGGACTTGAATGTTTTGCATGCAATAAGCAGCATAGAGTGGCCATAATTCTGACCTGAATGCCCAAGGAAATCCAAGTGCTGCTACTCTAGAAAGTTCTGTTATCTGTGTGGATAATATCTGTCTTCTAGTAATTCAGGATTCTCCTTCCCGTGCTTCTTTGAAGTATCAAGTTTGTGTGGTGATAAAGGTGCAAGCCTCCCTGTGGAAGTGACAGAAAACAAACCAGCAGTTCTCCAAGTAACTGGAATTCTTTCAAGGGAGCCTAAGATTTCACAGAACTGGAAAGCTTGGTGCCTAGGTATTTGGGAATGCACTCAGGAAGGTGGCATGGAAATGATGTGTAGAGAGGACAGGCTTGCTCTGGGTTAACTCACTGGCTCAGCTCATCACTGACTGTCAGAGTGGGCTGGGCTCTTGGGCCTTAGCAGAGCTCTGCCATGCAAGTACACAGAGGTCCCATGATGGGCTCTGGAGGGTAGTGGTGAGGCCCTACAGTAGCATGTTCATGTGAGGCAAATGGTCTCAGTAGCTGTGTCTGTGCTTAGCTTGGGCTGATTCGCATCCCATTGGTGCTGCTACTTTTTAGCTCCTCCCGTCTAGCACAGGGTCTGGGCTGTAGGGCAGCAGTGGTGCTGTGTCTGCAGCCAAGCTGGCTTGGAAGTACAGCTCTGTTCGTGTGGCACAGTGCCCGAGCTAGTGGGGTTGACTGAACCTGAACTGTCTCTTCATCAGTTGATCAGTCACAGCTCCAGTCCCTTTATTAAATCTACACATTAACTTTCTTTCTGAGTAGTTTGAGTTTGCATGTGGTGTCTTATTTCTCTGGGGTGAAGGAAAAAATGATCTGCAAGCTTTGGATTCAAAATTCATAGAATCGTTTAGGTTGGAAAAGACCTTTAAGATCATTGGGTCCAAATACATCAACAAAGTTCTGCAGTTGAAAAGTTACTAACACACTTAATATGCATCAGTTTATTGTACCTATCAGTTGTTGGTTTTGATGACATACAGAGTACTGGTTTAATTAAGACAGAGTAATTATGAACATGATTTTATGCTTAAAACCTAAACTTTCAATGTTATTTAAATAACATAAATAATATAAATAATTATTAAAAATATATTTTAAATATATTAAATATATTACTTAAATATATTAAGTATTCCTTACATTAAAAATGGAGCCTCACAGGATTTTTATTTTTGTGTTTTTCCCAGTTGCTTAGTGAGCAAAAAAATGTCAGGGCCTGGGCTTTGAAATGTGAGTCCATGGGCATGCGGTGCCCACAGTTATTGAAGAATGTTCACTCTGACTTCTGAGATAGTCACATGTATCGACCTGCACAAAAATCTCAGCTCCACCGTAGCTGTATGTGAATCGACACCTTTGTTTACATGCATTTAATCTACTTATTTCAGTATTTATTGTTTTAATATATGTTCAATATATATTGAAATGCCTATTTTAAGGCGGGGGTTTTAAGAGATGAAGTTATAAGTTTGTCACTGTGTGTTGTCTCCATTTGCTAGGATGATGATTGCAGAGAAGGAGCTAATCAATACTTCCACTGAAAGATTTTCTTTGGATCGGCTGTATAAGGAACCCAGTGTTTCCAGTGCACAGATGATAGATTGTTGTAAGCGGCTGCTGGAGGAATCCTTACCCTACCTACAAGGCATGCACCTTTGCATTTCGCATTTCTACTCTGTGCTGCAGGATGGAGACCTATGTATACCTTGGAACTGGAAAAACTGAGGGATGTATCTGATAATCAGATGTATTGTTTTATTTTCTGTAAGAGGTTATAAATATGAATGTTTCTAAGAGTAAATTATTTAAATCTGTATTTTGATATCAGTATTCAGCTCAAGAATTTTCTTCCAACTGCTGCTGAGGAAGGATTGCAGTTCTAGACAATTTGCACAATGCGCAGTATTGGTAGTCCTGGGAAAGACATCTGTACGTTATCCATCCTACTGTAGGAGTCCCAGTGTATGGTTACAGTTGTGAAACCACATTTTCGTAGTGAATTCTGAAAATACATTAAATTTCAAGTCTGCAAAAATGTGCGTGTGTATTTTTAATATACATGAATGTGTTTTTAATATACATGAATGTCGCCAGATAGATCTTAAATAGTGTACTACTCCAGCCAGACATGACATGCCATCTTAAGGGGTTCATTGAATCCAGAAGTTAAGTACAGAAGTTATCTGGTGACAATGCTGGCATTTCATATTGCTGCCTATCACTGAATTAGGAAAAAAACAACAAGGGAAAAAACAGTGGAATATTTCTTCTTTGCAGAAGACAGCAGTATGTTAACTTGGAGTCTACAACAGAATTTCACGTGCTGGTCCAACGTTGTTGCCTTAGAAATCCAAAATATGCCGGTTTTACTGTCTGTGGTTACTTTAAAGCAGATGTCATTTTCTTATTGTTTTCCAGCATTTGCTCCATAAATACCGATAATTCTCTTTACTTACACTATAACATATTGCAAATCCCATACACAACACTTAAACCCTGAGTAGTTTAATGTGACATCTAAGGAAAGGAAGCACTGATTTCTGTGGGATTGTCTGCAAGTACTTCTCAGTAAGAACAAGGAGTCTGCAGTGTGGCAAACGTGTGGATCCTTACTGGTACTTTATTCCTTGAAAAAAACCGAAATAAAGTGTGAATGCATGTCAACACTTTTTCATTGTAATACACGCCAAGATGCATTTTGGTATTTGGATTACTCCTTAGCAAAATATCATTTGAGAAAGACCAACTGCTTAAAATTTCTGCATTTGAATTTACCATAATTGGCAAAAAGAAAAGGAATTCTCTAATGTTTATTTGTTTTGTATTTTCATTTGTATTTAGCAGGGAAATTGGTGTGGTTCTCTGTTTTCTCCTGTTAGAAGGCTGAGTATCAAGTTGTTTATTAAGACGTCAAAGCAAAAAAACCCACTGTTATCTCAAAAATGTCTGTTCTAAAATGTCAGGACAGAAGCTGTGACTTCCTCAAGCCTTCAATCCAGGGGATTTACTGGCAAGGCCTGGAGAGGTTTTGAAGATCAATTGACAGTTTCTTCCAGGTAGTGAACTTCCATGGCACATGCCCTCCCTTAGTCCATCTAGCACTGCTGCTACTCTTGGTGTTCCACCTGTGCTAAGCAAGTGAGCCAGTCCCATCAGCTGTAGCCCAGCAATATTACCTCATTCAGCTCTTTGAAAGTAAGGTGTCTTTGAGAATAAAAAGACTGTACTAGTGGGGTTTTTTCTTGCTTGGGTTGAATGATCCCTTATAGAGCTTGAGGGAAGAAGCAGCTGTCCAGTTTGACTGTAGAGATGATAAAATGCCTAAGGGAAGGTGAGTGGATGCAAACAAGAGCCTGAGGCCATCCTGTGAGGACTGACAATAATGTCACTGAACGCAGTGACTGCACCTTCTCTTTGCAGCAGAGAACAGACTACTGGAACTGTCTGGAAAAGAAGACATAAAGAGCCTTTATGAAATAGATCATGGGATGTTTCCACAAGTAATGGAGACCCTGATGTGGAACGGGGGGTGGAGAAGGCAAAACTTGACAAGGGGGAATGGGACTGAGCTTAAGTGTAGAAGCAGTGAAGCAGTTGCTGTAAAACATTTCTAGTCTGGGACTCATCTGAAAGTTCTCACCGTTCCCTCTAAGGGAAAATAGCCAAAATCCTCTGGCAGAATGTGTCAGCCCTCAAAGGGTAGCATGGCAGTGTATTTTCCTGATAGTTCCTCCAGGCTAGGTCTTGGGTCTGTGCAATAAACCAGAGTTCCAGTCCTGCCACTCTCTCACCTGGGAGGTGATTGTCTCACATGCCATGGGGATGTGCCTTCTCTCTTCTATTAGTTTTTTTTTTTCCTCTGAGGTCTGAAGGAGATGCACTGTGAAATCTTTAAAACTGCTCAGAAGTTTAGCAATATAAAAAGGTTGAGTATAGGTCAGTAATTCAGCAGTGTAAGGTCTGGGTCTTAACTGTTTTTTTATAGTGCATTTTCTGTAAGTTGGTTTTACAAACATATGGGCCTCTTTACATTCTTTAACATACTTAGAAAAACAATGGGGGAAAAAGGTACATGTTGTAGGTATTTATTTGGTCATGTTTGATTTATTTTGAAGACTGTCACCAGAGTAACAGAATTATCCATTTAGGTAAATGTATATGGGTTAAATCTGTCAGAATTACATTTTGATTTCTAACATTTTATATATGGCAACGGAAAAAAAGGAGTTAGAACTCTGAAACTCTTTTGTCACTATGGCAGGGTGGAAACAGATGATGAATTGAAACTGTTGTGTTTCTAAATAGTGCAGAACACCTCAAATTCTGTTCAACAGACAGTGCTGTCACCTCATTGTGGGAATATATATGAATGAGTACTGACACCTACCGTAGTTTTATCCACTACAACACTCCTGCTTTCTCTGTGACCAACAACTGAAAACATTTGGTATGAAGTTTCAAGAAGCACCCTCTTTAAAAACAAATCCTAATATTAAATTAGGTGGAGTTGATGTCTTGCTGGCTTAATCATTATCGTTTGGCTTAGCTTTGAGCTTTTCTACTGTTCAGAAATTTGCAGCATACATTTGGAAGGTAAGTAAGAAACCCTACCACTGATCAAAGAATTGAAATGTGTGTTGGTTATCCATCATGAGTCAATAAACCGTGATGCCCAGATCGTGTCATTCAGCCTCTCAGAGTGGTTTAGTATTTTAGTGCAGCTGCCAGAAGGAAATCCAATGCTAAAATAAAAGAGATGGGGGCTTGAGACAAAATTTATCACCTTAACAAGTTATTTTGATGCTGTTTAATACTGTGACCTTGAGATGCAGGCACTGGCAAACAACATTTTCTATTTTGTCAGGTGTTGGTGTAACATTTTACAGTATCAGTTCTTTGTGAATTCCGGTGTTACAGAACTCCTGCATGTGTTTTAACAGCTGTGTATGAAAATTGCATGAAATTGCATGCAAGACTGCCCATTTTGTCATTGTTCTTATGGGTATTAACAGCTGGGATACAGTCTCCAGCACTATTCATGTTTTGTAAGACATTCAAAAGGTTGATAATGAATCTGGAGAAAGACTTAAAAAGGGAAAGTCTTCCAGAAGATTAGAGCTGATGTATCAAAGCATATCCAAAATTCATCAAAACTCTTCATGGAAAATGTAAATCCCATCTGGTTTGTGTACATGACAGCTTGAAAAACCTTTCTGAGGAAATTGAAATTTTTACACTTTATAATTTCCAGTTGTCTTTCTGGAAATATATAGTACTTGTGTGAAAAATGTTCTCTAGGTGACTCCTTGGACATACTCATGTACAGTATGTGTGTAGTACATGTATACAGAGATGAGACTTTCCTAGTATTTCTTTATAAGCTTAACACTATGCAAATTTGTAATAGAGAAGGGCAGGTTTTGTTGGGTATTTTTAATAGAAAGGTAGCCTAACTGAGAAAGAGAAAACATAGCTGTAAATACAGTAAAAATGTTAATTTTAAAAGCTGAGAGAGAGGTGATCCTTTCCAGATGCATAATGGGACTAGAGCAATTTGACTTTAAAATAAAAGATTAAAAGCTGGGATCTCAATTCTGTGCATGGTAAAAATGTCTACATATCTCCCTGGAAAGCCCTATTAAAACTAGTATATACAGATATAATGGGGAAATAATCTTGTTTTGCAGTTTGTCCTTTTCAGCTACATATTCCTTACACAATTGCTTAAATGCTGAATAATTTAGTACTTCATTTTTGCTAAATCCTCCGATGGGGTGCTGTGTCTAAGTAGCCAGACTGATTGATTATGAGCTCAGCAATGTCTTTAAGAAAAAAACCTTTAGAAGATATTTTATTTAGTAGAGCTGAAATTTAATATTTTCTTGCCAGCTTTTATATTCTGAAAGTGTATTTTCTGTGATCTTCCATTTCCATAGCTTTTGGCTATTGTGTAGCTCCATATTTTAGTGACTTTAAATGATTTTTAACCCTTTTGCTTTTCCTAACATATTTACCAAAAGAGCACAGGTTTAAATGTCTGTGCTGTGAACTGTGCTAACTACAGACTCCCCCAACATGCCTGAAAATGCGCTGCTTATCCTTTTGTAAAGTTCTCTTGGATTTTAACGGGGAATAAGATTTCAGAAGAGTGAGAGCAGCCCAAGTTTGTGCCAAATGTAACGGCTGCAATGGCAACATGAATGGTTCTTAACATTGAGATAAAATAAAAAGAGCAGGGTTAATTTTCTTCTTATTTAGTACCAACATCCCTACCCAGCTATTCAGGACAACACAAGGCAATATACTGTAGATTAAGATACCAGTCAGTTTTAATTTCTCTTTGATTGTTTCTCTTTCATCATCTCCTTTGTCATTTGATTTTTTTATGTTGCAGGGACATAGTTGAGTAGTCAGCTAATGCCTGTGGTAGCTGTGTGCACCCTCTCTCTGTAATGGGATATTCTGGGACCATTTAATAAAAGCAGCAATCGGATGGGAACCTGATGTCCTCCCTCAAGACTGCTCTGTGATCTGGCAGCCACAGTTCAAGATCAAGGCATTTCCTTGATAGTGCTTTGTCCAGCCCACACATTATTTTACCCATTGGTTTGTCATGCTCCTGGGAACTTCTCATTTGGGGCTTTTTTTTTTTTTTTTAATGGGATGTTTCGATTTCATCGAGTCAGTGGGTTGTAGTTGTAGACTGAGTTTTTGAATCCTGCTTGTGTTATCATCCAAGGGCATGGGTAACTTCTGTTTTCAGCTTGCATTGATTTCAGACAGTCCATTGAGACAGAGCTGCAACTTTTATGCAGTACTGAAAAAAAGAAAGAGTAAATGCACAGATTTTGTGAAAAGTTTTTTTTTCCCCCTTAATATCCTATTTTGAAAGGAAGAGCTTGCTTTGTCCTGTGATTTTACTGTCATAACATGAAGGCGAAGATAGAGTGGTACATTCTTCAATGATACATTCTTATTGCACTTCAATTTCATGCAATTCAAAGCACTGTGAAGTACTTAACAAGGAGTACTAGGTGTGACTTTAATCTGATCTCTCTCACCAACTGGCAGCTAGGACACAGTTGTGCATAGACTCTGTGATTTGGGGCTCACCCTGCTAGCAGGGTGCAGTGAAGGTGATGTCTCAGAGAAGCCAAGCTACTACGGGCGAGCCGATGCTGTCTTCATCAGGACTGGCTGCACAGCCCAGGGGAGGACATC
This sequence comes from Peucedramus taeniatus, assembly GCA_013400575.1. NCBI lineage: Eukaryota > Metazoa > Chordata > Aves > Passeriformes > Fringillidae > Peucedramus > Peucedramus taeniatus. Next base: position 35,161 of record WBNO01024121.1, read on the forward strand.
TGATCACACCAACCTCCCAGGTGGAGTGACCTGAGGAGCTCTGCTTGTCTGAAAAAAAAGATAAATAAATAAGTAAAATAAGAATAAAAATAACCACAGAAACAAAAGTGAGGAATGGCCTTTCTTAAATTACTAACTGAGTTTGTAGCAGTGCTGACAGAATTAACAGCTTATGGTGTTTTGAGTCAATTCTCTGATTCACTTTTGCATAATTCAAGTAGGGGAAGATTCCTGGAGGACGATGTTGCTGTCTTCAAAATACACAATCCCTCCAGCCAGGTGATATTTAAACACAGGGCCATTGGTGTATTGCATGATCAGATGCACATTCCTCTCTGTTTAGTCTTTGAGCTTGCAAGACCTTTCTCTAAAAGGTCACATAGTGTTAATCTAGATGTGACTAACCAGTTCTCAAAGCTTTTAGTAACTGGGGAGCTTGTCTTGGTCAGTATTTCTGTGATGGCTGGAATAGCTCAGTCTCTTGCACTCTGTATCACCACAAACAAAAAAAATCATACTAAGAAATAAGAATTTAAAAGCCCATATGGCTACAGACATTTCTTCACTGCTCAGGTCTTTGTTGTCCTGGCATGACTTTGGAGGGAAAATAAGCTGTGCTGTAAATTGAAGGATATATGTGCATCCTGGTTTTAGCCAGAAATCTGTGCTTCATTTTGAGATGGTGAAAAGTGAGTGGGACAACAGGACCTGCAGGTCAAAGCCCCTCATGGCCAAAGTCAGAAGGTAAAAAAAAAAAAAAATTACATATACTGTATGGTTCTTTCCCTCTTTGCTGGGTATAGAAACCACAACTGTAACCTTCTGGCAGGAGCCACATTTCATCTGCAGTTTATGTTCTCGCCTAAAAATGAGGAAAAGGAACAACCAAGTTTAGGATTGCTTCAGCATGGCACTTGCAAGTTTTTACCCACCTCCTTCCTAATGCAGCTGAGATTTCTAATTATAATTTAGTAGCATATCCCTAACTGGGTGGCAGGGGAAAGCCATAAAGACCTTACTGTATTTGCAGGTATCTTCAGATGTCTTCAAGGAGTCCTAAAGGACCTTCTCATCTCATGTGTCTCTCTTAGAAGCCTTGAAATTTAATCATGCCTTTATTTGAAAAATCTCTTTAAGATACTCTCTCAAATACAAAATGAAAATATATTCTCTCATTCAAGTAGAGCTGTGTAAGTCTGTGTAGGGAGCATGGTATATCTGCATGCAAGAAATTGCAAGCCAGGGTTTCCAAAACTGCTTTCTGCTTCTGACAAAACAAAAGCTTTGCTGGGCACAGGCACAGTGTCCTGAACCCTCATGCTCCATCATAGCCTCACAAAATGCAGTCTACCTGCCTTCAAATATGTTCTTGCATGCTGCTCATCTCTGTGGTAAGCTGTAGAAGTTCTATACAAATACTGACTCATCCATGGCACAGGGTACTTGGTAACTCCTCTGTTCTTTTTTGGTGAAAAGTCTGTGCTCATTTTGTCATTCCCTCATTGTTCTTTTCTTTTATTATGTTCATTTATTCTAAAGATAAACCAGCCTTTCTTGAGGACAGAGTTAATATTAGGTGAAACTCAATTATGCAGTGATTAATGGAGGCCTAGGTGCAGTTAGCAATTAGTTAAAATGGGCTGGATTTCCAAGTGATTACATTGTTCTCTACAAATTCATTTTGCAGACAACTTATTATACTGAATTTTTCTTGGATAATAAATTTGTGAAACATTTGCAGCATCACCCTGAGGCACTAACAGAAATTGCCTCCTCACTGATAAATAATTTAGATGGGTAAGATCTTGTGCACACCCCACACACTCAAAAGGCCTCATCAGTTCCCAGCTTCTAAAGTGAAAAGGTGACCACAAAAGCAAGGAGAACTGCCCTGGAAAATTTGAGCATTCACACCATGGTGCACTGTTAAAGTCATGGAACGTGTAGGTAATTGCTACAAACAGACAATATCTGAAAAATAACTTGGAGTAGCTGTAAGCTGTGCTAATGTTTCCCCTTCTGCTTTTTTAGTCATTGTGGGCCTCCTGCTAGCCAGGTTATAACCTTGGGATTACTCTTTATATGATGAGTATATTTAGAATTAATATTTGTGTCCTATAACTTTAACCATAGCATATGTTATTAAAAATTAATTTAATGGTCCTCTAGGATCCAGCTCTGGAGGTAGCAAACAAGCGTCTCGGTTATATATTGTCTTCAATTATTCATTAAGAGCTATGGGGAGATTTTCTAGAACATATCTCTAGCAAAGCTCAGAGCTGTTCTAATGCCAACGACAAAGCTCTGCTACTTAGTTTAACAAAAATGGACACGATTTCCCTGTTGGATTTCTCTGAGCTGTGTAATATTTTATTGCGTTTAATGAAGTTTATTACAAATGTGACTTGGTACAACAAAAATCCTCATGGTGAGGCTAAAGAATCATTTAATTTTCAATGGACATTTTACCAACAAGAATTTTAATATATCACCATGTGTGTGAGCATAATAAATAGTTGAGGACACACAAAGCTTCAGTATGAATTATTTTCTTGTACACTGGAGCCATTTTCTCAGCAGTTTGCACTCCCAGATGCATTTATTCTATCCTCAGTGTTATTCTGGTTTGGACTTTGTAGTTGTTGCTGATTCTTTTTTGGTAAAGCAAAGCTGTTTTCTTCAAATACTGCCAGTGCTGCATCCTCACTGTTGGAAAGGGTCTCATTCCACTTTGTGCACCTGTACAGGTGCATAAATGTACAAGGGTCTATGGAAAGAGTGTATCTGGGAAAATGTCAACATTTTGAGAGCCAGAGTTGAATTCAGGATGCTGAAATACTCTTGTCTGAGTATTTGTTCCCATATTTTGTTTTCTTTTTGGTTGTTCTATTTTCTTAAACATATACTCTAAGTCACAAGTAAACTTTTAAAAGTTTATTAACTGTTGCAGAACCAGGTTTCCAGTGGGGGATTGCACCAGAGTTACTGTAAGCTAAATTTACACTTTAAATGCTGTCAATTTTGCGATGATAAGACCTTGTGTGGCTTCAGTGAAGTTCTTTCTCATTTACATGACAGCCAGCTAATGTGCTTTATAATATTTCCCCTTTCCTGAAGGATTGCATAGCATTTCTGTAATTTGCATCCAGAAATTACTGTTGAAACAATAGTGCACCAAGTGTCCTGGACTTCTTTATAGATTTTTAATTCCTGCTATGAACAGATCAAATGAAGAGATTTTGTGAAAAGCTGGGGGGGTTTTCCTCTGAATATCCTATTTTGAAAGGAAGAGCTTGCTTTGTTCTGTAATTTCACTGTCCTAACAGGAGGGCACAAGAAGGAGATAGATTGGTACATTCTTCAGCACGGTTATAACTGAACTTTCAACAAAGCAATGTTCTCACATGTTTTCCCTCCCACTGTAGAAGGTTCTGAAGAGAGCCATACCACGAGCTTCACACTGACAAACTCACTTGACTGCATTTTCATCATGCAGGAATGTGGCTTTCCTGTAGGATGCCTCTTGGAGAAAGGTCCTGTCCATGTGAATTCCCAGTGATGTGCTGCTTCCATTAAGTTGTACTTAAGGGAACACCTAGGCCAGTCCTCTTCTATAACCTGCCTATGTTTCATTTCCAGACATTCTGTTCTATAAAAGCCAGGTCCTCTGCTAAATTTCCAGCTAACAAAAGCTGAGTGATCCAGCAGCTCAGAACAATTCAGCCGGCTCCAGCCTGGAGGGGAGGGCTGTGAGCACATGAACTGTGCTGGAAGCATGGGGACCCCCAGTTCTCTTTCCCTGGCATGACCTGTCCTCACGCTGCAAGAGGAACATTCTGGTGTCTGGTGCTTGTGAGAGGAGACCCATGTGTATTCCTGGATTTCTCCATCCACATCATCTTTGCCATCTCCGGAATCAGCATGAACCAGGGTTCTAAGAACCTTTTGGTCCACACAGAAAGATCAAGAAAGCAAAGGCACTGCCAGCAGTTTCTGACCATCCTTCAGGTCATGAGCTCTGAAGACAAACAGCACTTGGTCCTCTGATGTGCCTTCAGTGGAAGTCAGGAAAGGATCAAAGTCTACCTGCAGGACTTGCAAAGACCTGAGTGAAAGGAGAGCATTTCAGCCCTCTCTGCAACAGCTGCTTGCAGCTCCCCTTCAGACAGGCTGGGATGTCATAAGGGACATGAGGGTGTTCTTGTTCTGTGTTCTTGTCACACTGGTTATCAGCAATCAGTGCTACATCTGATGTTGCATCTGCTGCTGCTGTGGGTCACAGGCCAGCAATGCCTGGGGAGTGCAGGGACCCACACCAGGCAGCAATATCTCAGTAAAGTGAGGGGCTGGCTGGATGGTGCAAAGCTTCTACCCAAGAGCCAGGACTCCCTGCATGAAGGAAAATGCTCATCCTCTGTGGGGAGCCAGCTAGGAGAGCTGGAGGCTACCTGGAGATTGGGCAAGGAATACCAGGGATGTTGATTCCTTCCAGAGTGATCCAGAACATGTGGGGTGTCTGGGCTACTCCTGCTCACCTGCTTGTATAAAATGTGTCAGCCTCCTGGAAATACTTCATTAGGATGGAAATGCTTAGGTTTGGTACAGGATAAATGTGAGAACTGTAGTCATCCTGGTATGGAGGGGTCACATCTAAAAAGACCACACAATCCCCACCCCAAGCTCTATGAATAGGCCTGCTGATGGGGCAGAGGTGGATGAACAGGCTTCTCCCATTTGCTCATATTTTAACTGCAGAGGTTTGCCTTATCTCCAGGCCTTACAGGTTGCTTTTCCTTCCTGAGTACAGGCAGTGATCGCCAGCCAGCAGCGCCCCTAAGGTGCTGCCAGTGGAGAGAGAACAAGAGTTTTCCAGAGAAGGTGTGCTGTTACAGAAAAGCCATGAGACCCCACCACATCCCACCCACTGCCCATCAGGCACCTCTCAGGGTGGGCCACCCACCTCTCCATCGTCACCATGTGCTGCCCTCCTCCAACACAAGGCAGCAGTTCCTCAGTGCTCATTAAGGCACAGCACTGTTCCCAACCCATTCATGCTCTGCCATTGCCATTTCCCCCAGGGGCACAGCCAGGTCCCTCAGCTCCAGCCCCTTAAGTCACAGTGCAGGACATGCTGTTTAAAGCTCCACTGGCCAGTAAAATTAATTATATTCTGTCTTTTCTTTGTATCACCTTCAAAGACAGAGATATCCAGGTTACTTGTGTATCTTGAGGGTTGTGTTCAGTGTCTCTGTCCAGGTGAACTCTTTGGGTCTTGTTTTTCACACTAAAAATAAAATTTCTAATTTGGCTATTTAAATGATAAATCTATGATGGGGTGTGGTCTAATCCAAAATAAATCTCTCAAATGTTTTAACAAAGGAGAGTAGGGTGTGTGGGACCTGGAGCTCTGTCCTGCCGGAGGAGCAGCCGCGCCAGCGCGATGAAAGATATTCCACGGCGGGATTTCTGACACATGCTTCCCCTACATCTCTGGTATTTATTATAGAGGGAAGGGAAGACAAAAGCTCAAGGGAAAACAAAAATCTAGGTCTGCCTCAGGTTATTATAAACTGAGAATTGATAGGCAGGCTCAATAGCCTGTTGCTAAGCAGCCAAGAGAATTGGTTGACCATACCCTGGGCCTTTTAAAGAAAAAACACAAAGCAGAAAGCTTTGTGTGCATGTGTGTGTGTGTGTTTGGTATATGAGATAAGATGTAAGTATCATATTGGAAAACAGACACACAATTATTTTTTTGTTGAATGTTTGTGAGATACTGCTGCATGGGTGATGTGAATCAAGTCAGGCCTTGGGTGGGCAGGATAACCTTTGCTTTGAAATAAAAAGAGAGAGAGGGATTCTGCCATACAGAAGGACCGAGCAGCACTTTCTTAGTGCTTGCCCATGGAAGAGTCCCTTTAGGGAATGATTTTGCATCCCCCTGAAAAACTGTAGGCTGATGATCACAGGAACTGATTCCCGGGGAGCCAAGTCCACCCCTCTCCCAGCCACTCTCACCAAAGTGGCCTTCAGCATTTTTTTTTCCAAATGCCAATGTATAAAACAGAACAAAGTACTGGAGAGCCCCCAGCCCTTACTTTCACCATTGCTATTCCCAGCTTGCTTTTGGCCAGAGCTGTGGGAAAGGCAGGATGCAAAACTCATACTGGGTTAAGCAACACCAGGTCCCAGAGAGAGAAGGGAAAGCCCAGCCCCACCTGCGAACACCCACTACACTGCAGCCTTTCCAGGTCCTGGCTTTCCCTCTTTGTGCTTCTGGTAGTCAGGCAGCTGCAGTGGGAGAAAAACTGTGTCTGCCTGGCAAAACAGTCTGCCAGAAGGCTATGGCGGGTTTTTGTTATTTTCTTATTGCTCAGACAAGCTAAAATGGTAAAATAAAATAGACATTATACTTGATGAAGATAATGTTGTCTTGGGAACCATCTTTCCTCTCACTACCCATGATTATTTCACACCCTTTACCTTGCTGCTTCAAGTGTGATTTGGCCTGCCTCAAAGGTAAAAACCCAAAGCCTAACTTGGTTTGCAATAATCAGTCTCAAAGCTGGTGATTTCTGTGTTCTGACTCTGACATCTCCAAGTCCCTTCTCCACTCCAGTACCTTCCCAGCAGCCCCTAACTCACCAGCAACACCCACAGGGTTATCTCAATTCAGAACAGGCCTGCAGCAACCTCACTCCTTTGCACCAAAGCGTGTCTTCCCACCACCCAGAGCGAATCCCCTTGGAAGCTGCTCACTGTGGAGCATTACTCCCTGTCCAAACCAGGTGTAACACATGCTCCTGCTCCTCACATGTGCCAAGCAGACCTCAGTCTGCAGGGGTTTTGGGGGTGGTGAGAGCACCCTGGTACCATTCCTGGCTCACTCAGTGACTTGGAGTGTGCGTGGGCACATGGGGCCATGGCTGCAATGTGCAAACAGGGGCAGGCACAAGGAGGGAACACAGCGGAGCTGCGCCATTGGGCAGGGTCAGCCCACCCCTGCTCCCCCTCCTTCCCCGAGCACGGGCCTAAAAATAGATGTAATCAGGTTTCAAAAAGGAAAAGAAATGGAAAGGTCGAGTGTCATGACCTTAGACATGCTCTGAGGCTGCTTTTCTCCTCGCGTAGCTCGCCCTCGCTGGGCCCCCCGATGGCGTTTCCGGACCAGAAGCAGCCGGGGCGCGCGCCCTGGGCACGGCCATCAGCTGTGGCCTCTGGGCAGGGGGTTCTTCCTTTTTATCCCTCCCCATCCGCCTTCCTGCCGCCTGCAACCAGCTCCTTCCTTGCCTGGGAAAAAGCACCAGTGGGCCCCAGGGCTCCATCCCTGTCTCCTTGCTGCAGTCACCTCACAGAGCCAACCCCCTCCACTGGGACACCTGCCAGAGCCACACTGATTTTGGGGTGCTTGAGTCCCCCTCTGTACCAGGTGGGTACAGGGAGGCATCCAGAGTTTTCCTTTTATGAGCCCACTTGTTGGCTTTCCATGGCTGGCCCACATGGCTGCACTGCTCTCTTTGATTTTGTCCCCATCATAACAGAATAAAGCAGCACATTTCATGCTGGGAACTCCAAACCTGGAGCAGGGAAGGTAGAGGATATTGTATCTTTGCAATTACATTCTCATTTTTCCAACCAAAGATAAATCCCTCCATCCTCCTTTGCTTTTTCCCTGCTCAAATAACATCTGAAAAACTTTGGTAATTTTTTTGTGCGTATGTGCGCAGTGCAGGTATGAGTCAGGACTCACATTCTGCCTTCTCTTTCCTTTCTGTGCACTGAAGAGCACACAGTCCACCCTCTGGATCCGAGCAAAGAGCCAAAGAGACCAATCTCTGCCTCTGCCAGCCCTAAGTCTGCCCTGGCACCCTGCATTTATGAATGTTGCAGAAGTCAACTATATTTCATTGTTCATCAGTACATATGGGACTGGCATGGCAACAAAGTCATTTCCTGTTTTCCATTTGCAGATTTTCATGTTTTGTACTGAGTATTTTACTCAATGGTTTAATTTTTATTGCATCAGGAAAATGTAACAGTGCAGCAAAACCAGTCTGTGGATGCTGTCAGCTCAGAGCATCCTAGGGGCAGACAAAATCTGCGCGAGGTCCTGACCTGCAAATGCAGGAGCTGGCAAAGCACGAATACTGCAAGCAGAGCTCCCATAACACACTTATTCTGCAGAAGGCAGAGGGGGCAGGATTTGGGTTTCTGGGGATGCCATGCAGCTGCTCCCTTTTCTTCAGTGCTGGGAGAAAAGAGCAAAAAATGATATGTTAAATAAATCATGGCATTCCTGAGGTGTGAATGGTTATTCTAACTGCCTGAAATATTCAGCAATGTGGCACTCTGTCTTTAGCATTTTATTTGTTCCCTCAGTTTGTCCTTGTCCCCTGCTTTTATCCTGTAAAGCTCCCACCTCCGTGTTCCCAGTGCTTCCTTCTGGCTTGCCTGTGCCTCAGCCCTCCTCCCGCATCCTGCATCCCTGGGATCCTGCCTTCCAAAGCACAGCGGAGGATTTCAAAGCCGGTTGTCTCTACACCGGTCCACCCAACCTTGCCCAAAATAACCATGGCACACAGAGAGGTGGTGGCTGTCCCACAGAAAACAAGTGCTTTCCAGGAGCCACCAGTAGCTGTGTGCACACATTTTGCACAAGCTGTCCTGCCGTCAGCTAGTATCATGGATGGTTGCATGGGGATCTATAGCAGATATCTTTTTAAAATCCAAAATATTGATACTAGATAATCACTTTGAAAGGGTATATTCAGAATAATACCCCTTTTTCTTTAATTAAGAAGATGTATCTCTTAAACAGACATATTCTCTGCTTTAAAATGTTCATTACTTCTGCAGTTTTCTGCTTCTGTATGTTGTAAATCTTTTCCGGGCACGTGGCTTCCTCCATAATGATGTGTGGAAAACCTGGTGCATGTCATGTTATTTACTACCAGTTAGTTATTTGCTTCATCTGCAATACCAGGATATCTGCCATCTGAGGTGGGATTTGCCTCAAGATCCTTAAAAACTTTAACTGAGAATATAAATCAAAGAACTGCTTTAAAAAAAAAAAAAAAAAAAAAAAAAAAAAAAAAAAAAAAAAAAAAAAGAAGTTAAAACCGAGCTCTTCCAGTAGGAAGTTTCCTTGACCCAGATGGGAACTCATGCCCACTGATTAAAAAGTTTTTGCAGGAGACTGGCTCAGCCTGGCCAGTGGTGCCAAGTGGTACCTGAAGACATCAGGTGTTGCATGAGCCCTTGTCATTCCCGGTAGAGCACAGGGAAGTTCATGGCCATTGGTATCTTCAAACCTGTAAGGTGTCCCCAGGCAGCAGGGATCCCTGCTGACAGTCCAAAAGGAAGTGTGTGGGCCACCATCTCCAAAACATCCATGACCTATTGGAGGAAAGGCAAGACAGTGTTGTGAGACCCCCAGGTTTAATGCCCTCATGCCTCTCTGACCTGCATTTTGCAAAATGGATCCATTGATCATTGTTTTCTTTCTTCATACTGGCCAATTCTTGCTACAACTATAGATGCCAACACACCTCCCCCCCGCTCTGACGGATCTCTGGGGCGTCAGAATTAAAAGCACTCAGTGCCTGACCACACACAGCCCCAGGGAAGGATGTGGGAGCTCAGGGGGTGCTGTTCCCAAGGGGCTCACACAGACTGTGCCTCAGCTGACAGGGACATCGTCATCATGGGCTCCCGGGACCCCCCAGGAACAGCCGTGCCCCAAAGGCTTTGACAAGTGGTTTTATGGGCTTGAGCACTGCGTGTCCTAGCTTAGAGCACCCTGGCACAGCAGCCCCATGCTGCTGGTGAGTAAGGAATGCTATTTTGGGGGTTGAAACCTTGCACTTACCAAGCTATGGGGGCTGTCGAGGCTCGCTCTTCCCACTGGAGTTGTGAGGGATTGTCCACCAAACTGTCTTGTCGGCCACATGACTGCTGAAATGTGTGGGGCTGTGTTAGTGCTGGAAGTCACAGGATTACCTCGTGTCAGGCCAAAAAAATCTGTGAATTTTTATTAGCACAGATTGCAACTTCTCCTAAAATTTGACAAAAACTTTTCCCAGAAACTGACTTGCTTGTGCAAGGAAAACTTGCTCCTATATCCACCCAAGCTGAGCACCTTCAGCAGCTTGAACAGGGTAACCAAGCTGAGCTGAGAAGGCTGGACCCAAACCTCATGATGTGCAGTGTGACCTCTCCAAGCAGACAAGAGTGGTGCTGGTGAGCTGGGTTCTGGATGTTTTTCTTGAGGTTTTTCCCAAAGCTTTGGTTGACATTGGCCATTTACCCACAGCAGCAGCATTGCAGAGCACATGGCAGGGGAACAAGAACCTGGCAGTGTTTTGGGCTCTGGTACACGAAGCACATGCCCACGGCACGATCCAATGCAAAATCTGTGCCAGGACCTCTGACACATTCAACAGAAGCCAAACGTGATTGTGCCCCATCTCCCTTGGGGTTCTGCTCTGAGTGGCACAATTACACGCAGGCAGGGTCTGTGACCTGAGCTATGAATTGTCTCTGTACTTTGTAGCTCGGCTCAGGGTTTGTACCATGAGACTGCTCCACCTCCTCTCACTTGTCCTATGAAGAAAAATGAGTGTTGGAAGTGAAACCTTCCTGAAGCCTGGTTTAGACAAGTTTGAAAATACTGAAGCATGATCACACTGACAAAAGGAGAATTGGGCTTACTTTAAAATATTTCTCGTGAAAAACACTGATTCCTCGTGGCACTTTTGCATGAACTCCTAAAGCTCCACCAGCTTCCCAAAGTGCAAATTTTGCTTCAGCTGTCCTTGAGAAACTTCATATGCCAGCAGCCAAGTGGTGGTGCACAGAGCATGGCTCTTGCTGTGGCAGATGGAATTCAATTACTTAATGTGTCATAACCATGATTTTCAGACTCCTGCTGCCTCACATCTCAAGCAGGAGGAGGGTCAGGAGCCATCAGCCTGGGTGCAACTTCTCTACTCTGTTTGCACTTGTAGAGCAGAAAATGAAAAGCAAATCCCCAGGGCTAGAGGTTTCTCTGAGGTTGTGTCTCCACAAAATGCTGTTGGATTCCTTCTGGCTCATAAATCCTGCTGCTAATCCTTCTATGAGAGGACAGCACCCTCCAAGGTGTGTTCAATTTGGCAGGCAGACCTGACAGATGTTAGCAAAAGCTTTTTAATTACCCTTTGGGAAATACTGATTAATTATCAGGAGGAAACTCAGATGTGCAATTCTCAAAAGGTGAGGAACAGCTCCCAAGGACGGTGGCAGATAAGCCTTGCTGAGTTGTTTAAAGTCAACTGGGGTTAAAAAGTGAATACCACATAGCAGAAGCTAAAAGAATTATGGCAATGGGTCAGATCTGGTGTGTCTCCTCATCCCAAACCTCCCTCTAGCAACAACGAGTAGCAGATGTTCAAGGAAAGATGAGAAACGGGGTAAAAGTGATACCCTTGTATGTTCTCCTGGATTTTGGCACACAGCGGTTTTGGCAAATCTCTAAGTCCCAGGGATAAATCATACATTAAATCTTTTATAATTCTTGTTTCTGTGATGCATGACTGTGAGATTTTTGTCCTGAATCCACATGAGCTCATTCAGCCATTGAACTGGCTTTTCAGAAAGACTCTGAAAAATGGCATTATTGCAATATCCTGATCTTCTCTGTGGCTTTCCACACGGCTGCTGTGGAAGGGCAGCCTGCTGGGCCGTCTGAATCCAGCCAAGAAACCTATACCAGCTACCACTCCAGATGTAACCAGCTCCAGTTTCCCAGCAGTTACATTAATGGTTGCAGGTCTGACCACTGGGGGAATGGTGTGTCTCCTTCTGTGGAGCAAGAGCAAGGCCACAACATTGGGTTGCTCAGTCCTCCAGGGCTTAAGGGCCATTAAAGTCTGCCAGGATGGCTACAGACTTCTCTACAGATTGGTGGGATATCCCAAGGGTTTCATCAAAAAGGGAATGCCTAAAAACACAGAGGAGAGCATTTTGAACGTGTAGCGCAGGGGGCTCTACCCACGTTCAGGTGGATGGGTTTTGAAAAAGACAGAGCGAAGAGGCAAAAGCCTTTTTTCTTTGCAACATGCTCCATTTCAGCTCCAGACTTCGCACAGCAGAGGACAGAGCGGGGTTGTAAGTTGTAGCCTCTAGCAGCTCCCATCCCTGTGCCCTTGGGGTGTCCTGAGGCACAGCCCCAGGCATCAGCCACCTCAAGATGCTTGAGAGGCAGAGGGGCTGTGGGTCAAGGAGAGGATGCGGCCACAGTCCCAGGCTGTAACCCACACCGGAGACCGCCTGCTTCCACGGGCTGAGCTGGTGGTAGGAGAAAAAGGGAAAACTTGGGGCAGCCTAATCCAGCATTAAAGTCCTCACTAATTCTCTCCTTCCTGAGGACACCTGAGCCGCGGGGCTGGTGCGTGGGGGCCGGCGGCTGCCGTCCCAGTTGGCTTGAGCAGCTGCAGCCATCTGCAGTCCTTGTCTCCAGCAAGGTACAGTTTCTGCAGGATGGAGCCCCAGGGTTGGATTTCTGCTCCACAGGAGTCACCCCAGTCATGGGGAGAGAGGGGTGCAGCTTTCTGGACAAAAGGAGAGGGAATATGTTGCATAAATAACCCTGGTGCCAGGTGGGAGATGCCAGACTTCTGTGTCTCTCCAGCAGCAATGCATGGGAGGAGGGAGAAGTGGTTGCCTGGAGCAGAGCTCTCCCCTTACCCCGGTAGTCCGAGTTGCTGGGAGCCAGGATGCTGTTGGAAACTCTGCAAAGGGCAGGCAGAGAGAGGGCAGGGAAGCCCTATCCCACAGGGTTAATAGGGCAGGTCTTGCTAGAAGCCGTTCACATGCAGATTTTATGCCCAGTTGCTGTCAACGATAAGGAAAATTGCTGGGTCTGTGAAAAGGTGAGATAAGGCAGCAACCTTCTGTGCATTTGTGGCTTTGCAGCTTTGTATCTTTACAATGTGGTGATGGACACACTCAGATCCAACAATAATATAAACTGACCTGAAAAAAATCAGATTGATGCAAAACCTAAAAAGAAGAAAAGATACAAGGACAACACACATCACATTTTCCTGTCCTCCTGGGTTCTTAGACCCACTGAGGCTGAAGCAAATGCATAAACAAATCAAAGAGCTAAAAATAACACCAAATTATTAACTCACACACCTGTATTTTCACAAGTGGTGCTTACTCTTAAAATAAAAGGACTGGATTTTTTTAAAATCCTTGCTATGTTATTTAAGTACACCATAGGCTGTGTTGAGCATACAAATCTATATCCTTCATCAGCTTTGCTTTCTACCCTGCACACTGATTTGTTTTTCTCCTTATCTTTATTTTCTACTGCTTGGAGAATGAAATCAGTCCAAGGACCAGAGGAGCTTGCTGGTTCTTCTGCCCTCCCTCAAAGCAGCTGGGCAGTGCATGAACATCCATCTAAGGGCTGTCATCAGCCCAAAGGACAGAGGGTGAGATCCAGCCTGGAGGATGCTGGTGTAAGACAAAGGCATGGGAGTGATTCTCACAAGTTACAGCTCAACTGCAAGATTGCTGAGTGTTCTCAGGGGAGGTCCCAGGCCAAGTCTTGGGCCACAGTCCCACATGTGTAAAACTGGGATAATGTTTTCAAAGCTTACATGGCATTCAGGAAGGTTGTGACTATGAATGGTCATGAAAAGCTCCACCATGGCAGACTTGGGGTCCTTATAAGGGCTGCTGTCTCTCACTTGAGAGAAAAGGCTTAATTCAAATCAGCTGTTCCCATTGGTATTAAAATTGTTATCACCACTCCTCTTTTGGCTGTCTTAGAGCAATTGTCCTAGAACTAAAACTGCATTTTAAAGATTTGAACTGCAGTTTGACCTCCACAGCTCAGCCAGATTCCTTGAAAATAAAGGTTGAAACTTGCTTTTGATTTTATTCTCAGAGTCCTGGCCACAACTGGGCTTGAAAATATAAACAGCAGTTATCAGCATTCAAACAAAAATGACTCGGAGGAAAAATAGTGCCATTATTTGGAAGGCACGGCACAAACTGCTGGCTACCCTCCTTCAGAGCAATAAAACAGATAGTTTCAGTGAAGAAGTAAAATTAGTGCCTGAGTTTCCTACCCCTGACTGCTATTCCAGACTGCAGTTTAATTCAGCTGTTTATGTGAAGATGCCCTATTGGGATAAGGCAGTGAATCTATCCAATGTTGCAGAGATGAATGCCTTTATTCTTCCTGAAATAAAAATGGTGTCACGGGATCTCTCATGCCTCCCCACAGACAGAAGGGTGATTTAAAATGCTGTCTGAGGGATCACATCACTAGAAGCACATATTACTTCCTAGCTCAGTGCTGGGGTGTTGACAGAAAGCAATAAAGTGTCCTCAGCCATGACATGCAGCGAGATGTTGTGTTCCCAAGTGCGGCTCAGCACCCAGACACCTGTGCTGTGGCAAGGGACAACCAGGCTCTTCAGTCCCTGGACCACGATGGCAGATTTGCACCCCTTCTCTGGAGATACTTTTCTATCCAAATCAGTATAAGCATGGCTTTGTAAAGAGCTAATGAACTTGAAAGATCCCCGCTGCAGCATTTACTCAGCTTGGCTTTTGACTGTGTAATTTATATTTCCCTGTCCACACCGCTATTTTCAGACATGGTTAGTACAAGGATTTCAAGTGTAAAGATCCTTGCTAAGCAGAAACTTCCCCGTAATTTATCTATTATTTGAACCATCCCTTGAAATGTGTTTGCTTACTGGTGTCAGCACCCCCCAGCTGACATCACTGGGCATCATGGGCACCCCTGAGGAGGGCTGGAACCTGGGCCACTGGAAAACACATCTGGGAAATGTGCCTGCCATCAGCTGGGAAAGATGCAGCAGCAGGCACCATCCTAACCCAGTAAGGAGCTACAAAATCCCCAGGGGTCAGTTGTTTTTGCCATGGGCCCCACAGAGTTTCCCATTGTGGGGGAGAGAAGAGAAGTGTTTTGTGGTTAAGGAGAACGTAACAGTGGGAGTGTGCGGAGGAGCAAGGCTGTGCTGGGGTTGCACTGAGGAGAACAGGTCTTTGCCCAGAGGTGGAGAGCAGCCCACATGTGGCCCACTTGGAGCAGCAGTGTGAGATGGAAAGAGCTGCTGTTAGCAGTTTGTGACAGCCCAGCCTTTGGAAGACAGCCAGCCTGGGGGAATGGAGCGTGTTGTGTAACCAGGTACAGTTGCAGGAGGAGTGACATTTTCACCAAAGTTGCTAAAACATTAATTTTCAGCCTGGCTTGATCTCCTGCTGCTCCCACTGCCCAGTGTGTTTAGGAAAGGCAGGCAACAGGCAAGCAGGGCATTGCTTTAACCAACACTTGGCCATGAGGAAATTTCCATGTGTAGCCACAGGATGGAAATCTCACTGCACTGAAGCCACTACCAGGAGTAGGGCTGTCTCACCCACACCACACAACATGCTTGGCTTTCTTCCCTGAGGGCCCATGTCCTTTGGAATAAACCCCTTCTCTGCTCTGTATCCATTCCTAATCTCCTTGTGGGAATTTACTGTGTTGGACACTGTTTTGGAGCTAACTTTCTGGCTCGGCACTTCAGGGTCAGCTCTGCTCTGTGACAGCTTGCTCAGTTCTCCTCCAGTGATGTTTTCAAACCACTAAGTGATCTGAATAGACAAATTGTCCTGAAAGAAAGAAAAAAATCCAAAAATATATAATTCAGTGATTTGCTGTCTGTGCAACAAAGGCAAGAAGTAAATAAAATAAGTAAGTAGGCATACTTGTGAAGCCACTGATGTGAGTGGGAAGAAGCTGAGCTGATGGGGAATGATGACTCCACAAGCATTTATAATGCAAAAGGTTTTAATGGCATTGCACTGGTTCCTCAGCAACATCTGGCTCAACTCCTGCACTGCACAAATCCCTGTGTTGGTGGGCAAGGCCTGCACCACTGCTCACCATTCCTGCAAGTGAGGAAAACTGCTGGGCAACAAACTCCGGGGTTTGCCTGCAGCCAGGCTAAGGGACACCTTTAGTGCCCCTGTGCAGCATTGCTTGGGCCAGCAGCAGGAAAGGGCAGCTTTTCCTCCAGGCCTGCTCCTATGAACAGCTTCTGAGCCCAATCCCAGAAACAATTCAGTGTGAGGCATGCTGGCAGAGGCCGAGGTGGCAGATTCCCCTCTTGCACTCCTACAACTGCTGCTGCTGAAACACAATCCTGGTTTTAAATCAGTTGCAGTGAAACAGAAGACTTTGAGAAAACAAACTCCTTACAAACATATCCTTAACTTCATTTCCTGTGGTGGCCATCCTTCTTTCTAGGCTAGGTTTCATGGGTCACTCTGTATTTTAGGGATTTTTTTCTTCTTCTTCTAATTTTAATTCTTGTCCCACCAGGGGTTGTTCTTTCACAGGATCCCAACCACGAATTCTCAGATGGCAATGAGAGCTGAGACAGGGATTTGCCTGTGTTCTCTCTGGGTTTTTTTCTCCTCTTTTTTACTAGGTTTTAAGCTGAGCTCTTAACATATCCCATATTTTATTCATTTAGGAGGATTCTTTTACACCACATGAAAAGTAGATTGTCTGCCCAGTCTGTAATCACGCTAAAAAGATTTAAACCAATAATAAATACAGGCCTTTTTCCCAAAATATTTTTCCACCAAACACCACTTCTATTGAAATGCAGCCATTTGAGTACTATTTATTTATCTATCATGTTTCCAAACCCACAGTTTGATCATCCTTTATCAACAGTTGCTTCTTACAAAGGCAGCAATGTTCAACACCTTTAACAGAGGGAGGATTGAGATTCACTTGCCTTAGGAGTTCAGCTGGAGCAAAACTCAGCAGAACTGGCACAGTTTCTGGATCAGACCCAGAGGAGGAAGGTGAGGGATGGGCTGTGAGCTTTGTGGCTGGTTCACACAAGCATGCAGACCATTCTAGACATGATTAATGTGGTGTTTGTTACTCTAAAGCAGTGGATTAACTTCTTTTTGCCAAAAAATCGGTTCTTAAGTGCAGTACTCCCAGCCCACAGCAGCTCCACTGAAATGTCACTGGCTGGGATTACAGTTAAGTCTGACAGATTTTCATCTCCTCTTCCATTTCTCCGGTCGACAGAGAAAGGTCAGGTTTACTTCATGCAATCCAGCCCTGAAGCACCTCTGGCTTCCTCTTGGTAGGATTCCCTCAGGACAAAGCTGGTGGGTAGAGAAACCATGCTCTCTGATATTTGTAACAGCAAGACAAAGGTCCCAAAGCCCGTAGCTCCCTTTCCCTTCCCGACCGCAGCACAGCAGCAGCAAGCCCAGACCTTCCCTCTGGCTTCCTCAGGCCTCTGCCACTCCTCCATGTACGTGTGATTTTTATTAAAACAAAAACAAAAGCAGAAAACCACACCAGTTTCCAAGGCCTTCCCAGGGCTACGAGTCATACAGCAATAGACTCACCAAAACACAGACTCACAGCATCATAGAACCATAAATTAATCGAATGGCTTGGGGTGAAAGGGACCTTTATCATCATCTAGTTCCAAACCCCCTGAAATGATCAGGGACATCTTCAACTAGATGAGGTTTTTCAGAGCCCCATCCAACCCTGACCATCAATGTTTCCAGGGATGGCGCATCCATCGCCCCTTAGGGCCACCTGTGCCAGCATCTCACCACCCTCCCTGTAAAAAACCTTGCTTCTTCCTTACATCCTATCCGAGCCGTCCCTTGGTCGGTTTCCACCCATCACCCGCTGCGTTATCGCGACAGGCGCTGTCCCTGTCCCCGCGGCATGCCCGTGTCACGCAGCCCGCTCCGCTGTGCCCTGTCCCGGTGCCGCCGGGCGCCGCTGGGTGCCGCTCTCGCCCCCCCNGTCTCCGCAGAGCGGGGAGCGCCCCGGCGGGAGCGGCGCTGCCCGGGAGCATCGCCGGGACCGCGCCGTGCGCCCGCTGTTCGCGTCTCGGGTTCCTGCCTCGGAAGGAGCCCGGGCTCCCCGCGATCGCCTGTTCCCTGGCGGGGGTCGCGACCTGCCAGCCCCACCGCCGGGGAAACAGACGGGGGGCTCTACCCAAGGGTCCGCAGCGGGGATCCCCGTTTTCCCATCGTTTCCCGTCGGAAGCGCGGGCTGCGGCACGTGCCGAAGCTCCGCCAGGGTCGCGCACAGGGCAAGGCTGGGGACCCTCAGTCCGAGGGTTATGGTAGCACCCAGGCGCTTCACTCCCGCTGCACTCAACGGGGGTCCGACAATCAAACAGCTTCGTGGATCGGGGTGTCAGAAGGCGAAAGATCAAGGGAAGTAGGCTAACGCGGGCTTTGGAGCTTTTCGTTTGGCAACTGCATTTTATGGCATATTTTAATGAAGTGAGTTCAGTTTGTCCCTCTGATAAGACAGGCTACTGCATTTTTTGGTGGTTTTTTATTGAACAGAATGAACTTTGAGATGGAAAGCACTGGATTGTGTAGCATGAGGATAGTATTCTAAATGAACATATTTTCATTTTAGTAGTGGATATTTATTTTTAAGCTGGCAAAGAGCAGATGGACACCTATCAACAAGCACAGAATAGTGGCAAGAGCAGCTGGACAATGCATTAGCTCATCTCTATTTAAAAGTACCTAATTAGGACTTCAATATCAGAAGTCACTTAAAAATGGAAAGCAAGTTCTGAATACAAACATAAAACAAATTTCCCTGTGTTCATCACTGGTGAAGTTCAGCAACCAGCTTTACTTATGGACTTTTCAGTCTATTTAGAATATTTATACTGACAGTTTCCAAAGAAAAGAAAAAACACGTCATGGGAACAACTCAGTGAACACAGACTTCAGATGTAGCATCTACTGAAAAATTCATTAAGTACCTATCTATCTGTTTGACCCCAGGCCCATTAATCCCAAAGTGAAAGGTCTGACAACCCAAGAGGGTGTGGGCTTTTAGAGAGGTCTTTCTTCTTGGTCCACATGGTTTCCTCACAAAGGAAGCCCCTATCCTGCACATGCACAGCAGCAATGTCCTTGTGTGACTTTTATATCCATTGGAGATTGATGGATCTAGATATCCACTGACTTGTGGCCATTAAGCTGGGATACCTTTCTGTGAGGCTGCCAACTATGCTCAGTCAGAGGAATTCCTCCTGGAAATGTGTACATTGAGGGAGTGTGGATTGTATGGGATTTTAGTTGCTATAGGATTAACCTTTACTCAGCCTGTAGGCTGGGGAGGAGGATTTAAGTGATGTGCTGGAAAATGTCCCCTGGAGATACTAATCTTTTCCCCTTCTTTCTTATTTCACTTTAAGCCTTCTTCAGGAAATTGCTTGTGGTTTAAAACAGAGATCTCTGATGTACCAGCAAATACATCTTCCAGGGGCCCGAATCTGCATTTCACACTCAAAACCCACTTTAGCTAGCTCAGGTGTCTGTCAAAGCACCAGTGTGTAAACCAAGGCACAGAAAAGATGCAGAGAATGGAGAAACATGCTCCTGGAGCCGTGGCACATGAAAGAATCCATCTTTAGAACTCAGCATGAGCTCTGAAAACCAGGATAATGCACGACAGAAACTATTTGAACAGCCAAGGAAAAACAGTGATTTACTGAATGAAAAATTGTTGAAGGTTAGGTATGTCTTTTCTTGAGCAAGGTCTGCAAAGGCTGGCTATGACTTGGTATTGTTTGGATGGATTGAATTTCTAAAGGCTGGGCTTCCAATATAGTCCAAATACAGCCTGAGTGGGAGTTTGGCCATTTATCACCCTGGGGATATAAATCAGACCATCGACTATGCCCAAACTGCACGTTCTTGTAGGGTAATCATGAACGAGAAAAAGGCTTACTTTTTTCGTGCTTCAAAACTGACCAGCCAGTACTTAGCATGGCAGGCCAAAGAGAATTTAGTATCCCAAATTCTGCAGCAAGCTGTAAAAGTTTCAGTTGTAGCCAAAACATATCATTAGGCCCCTTCATGATTTTTGGTAGTCAGAATCTTCACAGATATCTCTGAGCATTTTCATTACTTCGTAAATTTTCCCCAAATAGTTTAGACAAATTATTTTCAGCAGATGGCTTGTTATGAATAGCTTGTGAATTTTTCACTTTGACATCTGTACTGTGTTTACTGGGTGGTTTAATCAGTTCCTGGGCTGAATGACTGAAATGTTTGCAAGGGAGGAAAAATGAGCACAGGATACTAAATAAGAAACAGTGCGTTTCAAGGACAAACATATTCAGCTGACTGTTTTCACAAACACTTTCAGAGATTTTCAGCAATTGCTGGCTATCCTGTGGATTCTGAATGCTGTGATATATCTGTGCCTGCAAGCCAAATTCATCTCACAACCCAAAGGGTAAGCCTCTTCTCAATTTTGAGCAGCCATGTTAATTTGTTGTTTGGTCAGAACCCACCAGCAGAATTTTTGCTCCAGGTAGTTGTATTTTAACCACTGCCCAATCCTGACTGACTGGACTCTGGTGTGGAGGCAGTCTAACACTGTTAGGCAGAGTTGCATGTCCAAACGACGCTTATCTCCTTGCTTTGTCTTCCCCAAAATAACACTGGAAGATAAGGTACGCTCTTTCTTTGATCACTAACCTCCAACTGGTGAACGTTGACCACAAAGGATAAGTATGCATTGAACAGAAGTCCTAATGATCAGCACGTGGTTACAGTTTCAAGGAACAGGAAAATTAAAATTAAAAATAAATAAATAAATAAATAAATAAACCAAAGCAACCAACAAACAAACAAACAAAAACCACTGNAGGGTGAAATAGGTCAGTATAAAAAATTTCAAATATCTTCAACAGAGCAAGACCATGAATAAACATACATTTGCTGATGAGAATTAGCACACTCTTGCTTCATAGTGTCCTCTCCTGCCTAAAGATAGTTCAATCTATAAGAAAATTGCAGTAATGGGGAGCAAACTGCCAGGATAAGGATTGTCTCTGTTGTAGGTTACATGGTACATGGTATGTAAAGGGGTTCTAGCACGGCCATCATGCAAATATTAAATAAAAATAGCACTGGGAGGAGTGGCAGGAGGTTGTGAGACTGCAGCACCAGTGGCAAAGCCATCTGCAGCAGCGCAGGCTGCATCGCGCTCCAGGCTCCAGCCGTGCCTTTTCTCACACCAGATGCTGCTGCGCCCACCACCTCGGCTCACCCCCGAGTCCCCGGCATGTCTGGCACGCAAAGGCTGGCCTCAGGTTTCCTGAAAGGCTTGTGATTTTCTGCCCTGAGTTGCCATCCAAATGGTAAGTAATAAACACTTTAATAATTCATGACCAGTCAGTAATATCTTAAATAATTTAACAAAAAATTTGTCGTCTTTCCTTGTGATAGAAGATGCTGGCTGGAAAAAGGCTGAGCAAGGTTTTGTGTCCACCTCAGCCCTCTCCAGGAATGAGCTTTGCCCCTGCCTGAGCTCAGCCAGGTGGGTGCAGCCTGCAGGGGAGCAATGGGAGCCTACCCTGACCTCAGGGAGGGGTAAGGAGTGAAAAGCTGGTCAGAGGAACAGGGGGAGCCACACACCCTCTCCTGTAGTGGTTGTCTATACTCAGAGCTGTATCTGTGGAGCTGCTTTCCTACCCACTGCCCTTGGTGCTGAGACACTCAATTCCCATCTAATGTATCCCTGCTTTCTTCCAGTTAAGCGTTCAGCTTCTCTGCACAACAGCGCAGACCCTGGGAGTGGCAGCTCCTGCTGTGTCCCCCAGGCTGTTAAAGGATCACAGCAGGCCTGAGGCAGCTGGAGAGTCAAATGGCCCTTCATTCCCACACGGTTTAATCAGCAAGTCCCAACAAGGAGGATGTTATCTTCCAAAAGCACGGAGAAGACCTTGGAGCTGTGCTTAGTCCAGAGAACCACTTCAGAAGATAAAACCCCAAGAGAAATAAGAGACAAAACACAGCTAAGTCAAAACCAGTAGTTTTACCTGTTTAGACTGTAGTACACACTGCAGCATAACCCTGGCATCAGGCTGAACAGAAGCAGCATCCAGCAAAGCAAGCCAAGGTCTCCAGGTGCTTGAAATTATACAAGAGCTTAAGAATGTAATTGAGAAAAGCACATAAGGAACACAAGTGGTGTCAGCCTGAGCATAATGAATATATAATAAATCATACAGGAGCATCCTTTTTATTATGCTTCAAAAGAAGTCTGTGCTCTTATTTGCAAGCAGTTCCAGTCCTGATAATGGATGTGATTCCCTGCATACAGGCTTTATTGGAAAAGATGTTGCATTGATTCCATTGAAATTTTGCTGGCAGAAAATGTGATTCCCTGAAAATTAGCTGTTCCCCAAAAGCTAAAGCATTTGCTGTGTCTAAGAGTATATTTTGACTTAAGAATAGCAGGCCACCCCACTATTAAAAGTGTTTCAGACAACCCCAGCTTTGCAGTGAGCATCCAGCTAGAGCAAACAGGCAACCAGCTCAGGCAGCTGGGAGAGCACTGGGAGTGCTGGAGCATTGGGAGAAGGATGGCAAGAGGAGCAGGACAGAACATAAAAGGGCAGCACTGCCCGAAAACCACACCAGAAAGAAGTGCAGCCCATTCCTGCCATCCATGAGGATGAGAGCTCAGACATTTTGCAGAGCTTGCTCACAGGAAATGGTCCAGCTGAAAAAAGCAGGGGAATGTCTAGTAGCACCCATCTTACCCTGAAAACACATCTGCAGCTAATTGGCATGGCACATTTTTAAAAGCACCAAAGAAGGGCTTATTAGCTTTACCCATCCCCAAACAAGTGTAAACTTCTAAGCATTAAATCACTAAAAAAATTCTTTCTGGGAATTAAAAGTCACTTTTGTGACTCATGACATGAGGCTGCTGTTTCTGAGCTTTTTTTCAGTGCAACATTCTGAACTTTTTTAATGGCAACTCCAGGATAAGGGAGAGCAGAGGGAGACAAGCCTTTCCTTGCTTGGGAGGGTTCTTGTCCACTGTAGGGAGTTCCCTCACCAGGAGATGATTCTGACCTGACCCAGCTGATCCTGGGGATCCAATGGCTCCTGGAAACAACCCCAGCCCAGTAGGAAACAGCTGTAGATGGCAGGCAGCTAATCTGAAGCAGTCTTGAAGATTTCTTTGAACCAAAGGACTTGGACTTTTCCCTGTAATGCCTTTTCCATAATGAATGACATGTAAATTATCTCTCATAGAGGGTAGTACGTGTTACAGCACTGGCATTTGCCAACAAAGAGAGCTTCTTTGGGAATTTCTAAATGACCTCACAGATGTATGTCCTTACTTACTGTATCTGCTTGCCCACAAACACTAACACAGCAATAATTAACTCCTTGGAAGTTCTCTCCTAGCCTTCAGTTGCCGCTGTCTTCCTCCAGCCCTGCTATTTCTTCTTTGATAGATTTTATTGTGCTCAGGGGAATCCCACCGTTGCAGTCACCACATGTCCCAAAAGTCACACCCATTTGATGGCTGCAATAGTTTTTGACTTCTTTTTGAAGCGATCTTTCCTTTGCCTTACAGGTTTTCCCCCTCAGTAACCCCAGAATCCTTTTCGAAAATATACAAGCTGACACAGTTGGTGGATGTCAGGAAAACCATCAGTTACTGAATGGGCAGAAATCAGCCTTCTGGGAGATGCAATACATTATTCATCATCCTCCTAAGATCATCTAGAGGTCAGGTTATTTTGGCCTCAAGGTGGCTAAGATATGCACTCAGGCTGGCCACGCTCCCCGTACCTGGACGCCTGTGGTGTTACGCAAGGCGCTTGCATCAGAAACCTGAAAAGCAGAGAGGGCTTCATAGCTCTGCAGAGCTCTGCTGGCAGGATCAGATAGCTCTTCACTGCCTTTTGGAGACACCCTCAGGTCTGAGAGAGTCAGCACTTCAGGCTTTGCACAAAGGCAAAAGCTTTGCTGTTTTGCCGATGGGGGAACTACGTTTTTAGCAGTTTTTCACGTCATTTTGGGATCTGCACAATCAGAGAATAAAAGTTCAAAACTTCATCCTAAAAGACAAATTCATGCTTTTGGTTCAGAGTGGCAACCTGCCAGGGCCAGCGTGGTGGGGTGCCCAAGGGCAATCAAGGCAGTGTAGATGCTGCCTCAACCCTCAGCTCCTGCTGTCAGGCACCCTGAGATGCCCAGTTTCCTAGTGGTGTTCTGGAAGTTTTGTTTTGACAGTTATGGAGTCAATCATCCCCATGTCATGCCTTTAATCAATATTCAAAGTATCTTTGGGAGCTGTTTAATATTATGGGAAGTTTAAAACATTTCTCTCTTGAAAACAAAATATAGTCAGCCAGTTAGGTGAACGCTTCTAGGGTGCTGTATGTAGCTGCATCAAGGAAAGATACAAAATCAGTTTAAAAATAGAGTTTTTCATGTCTGGGATTAAAAAAAAAAAGAGTGAAAAGTGATCCAGTGTTACCAAGTAGAAATACTGGTTGCATCCAGGAAATACAAAGAATTCCCTCATATCTCCAGAAAAGACACAGTATTCCCCAACAGCTCTGATACTGCCTTTGTTTTCACTGTTGAAATAGCCACATCAGAAAGGCTTGAACTGGACCAGATTCTCACATCCAAATTTGTGCCTCTCATTCAACTCTGCAATATACATGCAATTGAAAGGATTGACAAGTACCAGCAGAAATGGAAACATTTCAGAGGACTAACTGTACTTCCTCAACCTGAGGAAGCTCACAATATAGTGAGCTTTTCAATTGTTTGAAAATAGACTGTAACACCATGGATTATTTATTGGTCAAACTGCAAAAGTTCTACAATTTTAATTGCAGTTATTAACTTTGACTGTCCTGTGTTGTCCCCCAGAAGGAGCATTTGGGCTGTGTTTTCCAAGCTGCACAATGTTCGCTGAGGTGCTGAGTGTGGTGGCTTCTGCAGCAGCTCTCACTCTGCAGAGATCTTCACTTGCTGCTTTTATCACACTTGAAGGCTGCTTTGTACATCCATCAGCTTCAGCCAGGTCTGTGTTTGAACTGCCGATAGATGCTTGATGTGAGATCTGCCTAAAAAAGAAAAAGTAAAAAAAAAAAACAAAAAAAAAACACCAAGGCAGAAAGGAGAATCTGGGGAAGGACCAGATGGTCAGACTCAATTCAGTGTCTGGGAAAATTATGAAGCAAGTCCTGAGGGACTCTGTGTCCACCTCATGAAGGACAGGAGAGTGACTATGAATAGCCAGCATGGGTTCTCCAAGGGTAAAGTGTGTCTGACCAGCCTGCCTGCCTTGCTGATGGAATATGGGCCCTGATCTGCAGGGATGAGGAGGGCAGTGGATGTTTCTTTCCTTGGCTTTGGCAAGGTTTCCACCATGGTCTCCCATAGCATCCTTGTAGCCAAACTAAGGTGATATGGGCTGCATGGATAGACTAGAAAGCAGGTGAAAAATTGTCTGGATGCTCAGGTTCTGGAAGGAGTGGTCACAGATTCTGAGTCCATCAGGCAGTCCATAAGTGAGTTTTGGGGTCAATACTGAGGCTATAATTGGTTTACACCAATGTCACACCCAAGCTGCATGCTAAGGGATAACACCTCCTCAACAAGCTGAGAGACGATGTCAAAACAGGAGGAGGTCAATACCCTGGAGAGCAGGGCTGCTGTTCAGGACTGGACAAGATGGAGAAATGGGGCAATGGGGACCTCATGAAGTTCAGCACGGTCAGACGGAAAGTCCTGCACCTCATCTAGAATAACTCCTGCATTAGGGGGGATCTGCTGGGCAGCAGCTCTGCAGAAAAGGACCTGAGGGTCCCTGTGCAATGGCCTGAACATGAGACAGCAGAGTGAAGGCTTATTCCAGACTGGGTTTGCTCACCAAGTGCATAACCAGCAGGGGAAGGAAAGTGATCCTTTCCTTGTTTTCAGCAGCAGTGAAATTGCACCTGTGCTACTGTGTCCCATTTAGGCTTCCCAGTGCAAGAGAGTTATGAATATGATGAAGGAAGTGCAGCAGAGGAGCACTAAGATGGCTGGAAGACTGGGGTGTGATGTGTAAAGAAAAGCTAAGAGAACTGGGTTAATTTAGCCTGAGAAGGCTGGGAGGACAAGAGGCAGCAGTCAGGAATTGCAGCAAGGAAAGTCCCACCTGGATGAAAGGAAAATCCTTTGTTGTGATGGGTGGGTCAGACATGGGAGCAGGGTCACAGAGAGGCTGGGGAGCCTCCACCCCTGAAGATTTTTAAAACCACTCTGATAGTGTTTTCTGCACCTGCTACCAATGCAACAGTTATTCTCACAGGGGCTACAAGAAACAAACATTTTTACCTGACTTATTTTCAAATTCCTACCAGAAGAGTGACAAAAAGTACCATTTACTCAGTGAAGACTTGAATGTCTTTTAGGAACAGAGATGCTGTGACTGGCCCATGGGCAGTGTAAGGGCAGGAAGGTGAGTGCCTGCGGCTGCGGCAACACTCGGTCTCATCACCTTGGTATGGGACTCCATGAAATGATTGAGAAAGCTGCTATGGACACAGTTTAGCTGGAATTTGGCCTGGAGTGAAGTCAACAAGAAAGAAAAAAGCCTCTAACATCAAAGCTTTCCTTTCAGGGTCAATTTACACCCTCAAATTGTCTGCTGTCTGAGTCAATCTAACAGCTCACTGCTGACCAGGGAAGGTTCACTTACCTCCAAGGACCCCCGACCTCCTCGTGCTCCAGCTCCCCATCCCATCACCTCCTCTGCTCCAGCACTCATCAGACCCTGCTGTCAGCTGCCTGGGGTGTCCACTGATGAGTAGGAAAGAGCAGGAGCTGGAGGGAAGGAGCAGGACTTGCCCCTTTCTGATGTGTTGAGCTGTTAGATTGGCTCAGCCACCTCCTGTCACCTCCTGCCAAAGGGCTGGGTGGGAGGAAGAAGGAGCTGACGGAGCTGTCTGGCTGCAAAAGAAAATGCTACCGCTGGAAATTAACAAGAACAAATTTCCCTAACCTAGTGCTGGCAAGGTCACTTGAACAGGCTCTTTGTGGAAGAGGTTCCCTGGGAGGTAGTGGCAGCAGATAGAGCAATGATCCTCTCAGAGTGCCACTGGCAATGGCAGGACAGGCACTGGCTGCTCTGCTTGGTCTCTGCACAGGGGATTGTGGGGTGCATTTACCACTTACAGGGGGGAGTTCACTGACTCTGTCCCCTCCGGTGCCCACAAGGCCAAAACAATTCCCAGGTGGATGCTTTTTATCATCTACCCAAGGCCAAGGAAGCAGGCTATCTAATATTGCCTGGCATAGGGTCTGGTGAGAGGAGATTACTGACTAACCACTAATTTTTACATAAAAGAAGCTGGCAACATGCATGGGTCAGATTGTCTTTCTGTTTCGTGCATCACAACCTAGAAGACTTTTCCCTACCACTGCTGCAAATCAATCAGTCAAAAGTTTCCTGGCCTGGTCTCCAAATCACTTACCTTTGATTATTTCTAGTTCCACTGTATAGTCCAGCGTGTCTTGAGGCCATGGGACAAAAGCCAGGAGTCCTATAGTGCAACTGCTCTCTTAATTCCTTGGGTGTCTTCCCTGCTGATACATAGCAGAGATTGGCAAGTAATCTATATATAGTACAGCACTGCAGCCGAGACACAATGCCTGCATTCAGCGTGCATACATGATGATGTCAGCAATGGCTCTTTAATTGCATCATGGGAAGTGAAGGGAAAAAAGAATTGGAAGAAAAAAAAAAAAAAAAAGAAAGGGGGCCCCTGGCCCCTCCACTTTACATAATTTCCTTCACTGCCAGATGGGAACGCATGGGAATGCTGGCCCTGCATCTCAGGAGCTCCCTCCCCAAAGCCTGGCATCGCCACATCTGTTTCCCTGATTTCCTACTCTTCTGATCTTCTTCACCTGCCCTGCACCCCACCACCTTGGGCGAGCTTCCTGAGATGCTGCTACCGCCATTTGATTTGGCTTCCTGAGGCTCGCTCCCTCCTTCCTTATTTTTACTTCTCCAGCCTGCAGTATCATCCAAAGGCCTGTAGTTGTGAAACACACTGGAAGGGTAGGGTCTGCCTGCAGAGACCACACAAGCCCCCTGGCTGCTGTTATTTAAATAAAGGAGCATCTGTACTGCCAGGCAGTGGTTCACAAAAGAGGCTGTCAGGCTCAGCACAACTCCACTGCTCTGCAGCTAGCAGAGAACAGAAGATACACAAACTCCTCTTCCCAGCAGACATCCATCACCGTAAATGCATGTGGGTTTTATTTGAAAGAAGAGACAACACCCTCCCTGCTTTAGTACAGCAAAAAGGGGAAAAGATCTTCAGAGTGACAGCGTTCCCCTCTCTAAGATCTACAGTGTCAGCCAAATCAACAGCTTTAAAACTTCTCTATAAAGTTCCTGCTCCTGCAAACATGACCTGTGGTGTCCTCCATTTAAAGAAAGCTTCCCTTTGTCTTATCCCCCAGCCTATTTATAGCTGCTGTGGTGGAGGTATACTGGAAAGGCTTTACACCAGCAGGCACAGGACCCTTCCATGCTCAGCGAGGAGGCACGGGCAGAGGGATATTTAATAGCCTCCAAGAAACGTGTGGCTCCTTGGAGATCATTTTCTGGGAGGAGACTCTCACCCAAAGGGTTTTAGCTGCCTTTTTTCCCAGTGGCATGCGACGGGGGCTTTGGGCTGCGACGTGACTCATCGGCTGCTTTCGTAGGTCCCCTTTTACGAAGGACTGTAGGGATGCCATTGGGGTCTCATAGGAGAGAAGGCAGCTGCCTTCTCCCCCTGCCAGAGAGAGCTGGCCAGGCCAAGAACTTCTTCCTCCTAGGCTCCCTGGTGGACCAGTGAGGAGGGGAAAGGCCTCTTCACAGGTCACTTGTTCCCAGAGTCCTTGCAGAGAAGCCAAGATAGGAGACTCCCGCCAAGAAAGGAGACTCCAACCTCTTGCATGTCTGTGAGTACACAAAAGCCTCAACCTGTAACCTGAGCCTGGAGGAACAGAATGCTGCAAGGTAGCAGAAGCTTCCTCTGAGTCCACCTTACAGCTTTCCCTACAGGAAACACAATTATAACCACAATAAAGTCTCACATGAACCAGAAAGTTTGATTAGCACCCTGTCTGGCTGCTTGCTTGTTCATTCACTCTCGTAAAGCAGCACACTGCTTTTGTATGTACTGTCCCTGACCATTGTTGGCTTTAACATATAAAACCCTAAACATTTCAGGTCCGAATTAGCTCCAAGCATATTTCCTGCTAAGAACAATGCAGAAATAGCACTGCTTTTCCCTCCCAGCATTCAATTTATACCTTTGGAACTGAGCTGTCTTGATCAGAGCAGCTGCAGGAGAGAGCAGCACCTGAATGTGGGTCAGGATTAGTGCTGTATGTTACATGGAATCATCTGAGGGACCTGCCACTGGCTGAGGTTCACGGCTTGCCAGTGCTCAAGGAATTACACTGCATGGCCCTGAGGGAGAAGCAATCTGTCCACACTCCCTAGGGAATAATGATGAGGAGGCAGAAGGGGAGAGGCAGTGCTTGGATGCAGGCAGTCTTAAGATGTAGAAAGATGTAGGATGACCTTCGCAACCATTCAAAGAGATGGGAGACACTATTGTCCCTCTGAACACACTGCACAAGCACTTCACCCTTCCCAGCACAAGGTCAGCCACGGCAGCTCTGCAGCCTGTTAGAGGACACTCACAGCTCCCCGTTTGGGGGCTGGTAATGAATAGCTGAGGGTGCCAGGCTTCCCAGCTCCCGCCGCCAGATCTGGAGGGGAACAGCTGCCCGCGCCCGGAGTTTACACAGCTGTGGGGAAGCGTTAGCAGCTGACAAGCCACTCTCCCTTAAGCGCCAGCCTGCACCACCTCTCGCTGCTAGGGCACTCCCCCAGCCGACTGAAAGGATCTTGCAGATGTGAACAAGAGCGAAGGTAAGGAGAACTCCTGAGTTAAAGCCGAGTTAACTGTGCGGAGAGGATAAATGCAGAGTGAGGTATCGCAGCAGAAGCAGCGTCAGGAAACAGGAGGCTAATGACAAAACTTTTGCAGTTATGAGCCCATAATGTTGGCACCTGCTTCCTACCTCCAGCTGCTCAGAGCTTGCATTTCTTGACCCGCAGAGCGTGTTTGCAAGGTATGCTTATTTTGCCAAGCTTTTCCTGAAAGGGAGAAGTGATCTGATGGGACATTTTGTTGAAGGTGAGTTTGAGACCCTTCAAGACTACTCCAGCATCAGTTTTCACTCCCAGTCAGTGAAATCACTTCTTGTGATTGAGACATGGATTTAGACCATTCTTAATGGTAGGCATCACGTTTGAAAGTTGTTTAGAACAGAATAAGGGTGAGAAGAACCAGACATTTGCATCTTCTGGCCTTGAGCCCATCCTTGGGGGGCAATAGTTGAGCTGTCATCATCAAAGATTAAAGCCAACACAGGTACTTAGCCTAACAAGAAATCTGATTGAACAGATGGTGAATAGGGAGAGATTTGAGAAGTCTGGAAGAGGAAACTGGCTTTAGAGATACAGTCATTGGGAGGTAAAAGTGTTAAAAGTCCTTGTGACGCTAAATCCCACTACGTGGTTAGAAATGAATGATTCTCAGCCAGAATTTCTGAAAAGGTTAAGGAATTTATCAGAATGCACAGGGAAAAAAAAAAAAAAAGGTCATTTAGTTTTGTCTCAAATGCGTACTGTGCAGTAGGAAAGCTAGAGCAAGTCCTAAGCATAAAGGTGCTCTTGGAGACTTTATAATAGAAGTGAAAAAACCCAAAACTTTCTACAGCACGTTGAAAAATGACATCTTTGCATCAGTTGCCTGTAGACCTTAGTGCTGTAAAGCAAGTCAGTAGGTGCTTTCTTCTTTCTGGGATCAGAGGATTGATGCCTAAAGCTGGTAGTGTCTCTGGGGTTCAAAGCAATGTCAGCTGCTTGAGTGCAAGTTCCCTGCTTCCCAAAGCCAGCCCTTGAAGACTGTACAGATGCAAAGATGCACACCAACAAGATCTGTAGATTTCACTTGCACATGTGCACAGAGGAGGCTCTCTCTGTTCCTTTCTGGATCCCATCACACCCTAACAAGCACATCTTTAAACTCAAGGTGACCCTGCTGTAGGGGAGATGGATGGGTGGAGGAGGGGGTGTCAAGAGCTTGAATTAATATGCTGAGCAAGCCAGTTTCCAATGATTTATACCATGGGGACAACACTTACTGCTTCTTTGCTCCCCAGCCCTCCATCCTGCTCAAGATCCAGCATACCCTACAGGAAGCTCAGCAACACATGCAGAAAGTTGAGCTTACTACTGTACTTACTAATGGATCCAATGACAGATATATGGTTGAGTGAGAGTCAGTGTGCAGGAGCAGGCATGGCAAATTTGGAATCTGAGGCAAATTTAGAAGTTTGCGCTCGCAAGAGGAAAAATGAGGGAAGGAGAAAAAAAAAACAGCACAAATCAGAGCTAAAGTGGCTGAACTTAAGTGGCACAATTGTCCATGGAGCACAGTTGTGGTGAAAACTTAAAAAAAGATGGATATTCCTCTGAGCATAATGAATAAGTCAATAAGAGTGAGTTAAAAACTAACAACAAAACCTTCCTCTTTCATTTGTCTGGCACTATCTGACAAATGTGAAATCTCCGAAGGCTACACCAGCATCAAGATCTTGCTAAAGACTTTCTTTGTGAGTAGACCTGTTGGAAATGATGTTTTCATACATGGATTTACTAGGTGAATTCTTGGGCAGAGGAAGCAAAGATGCAAGCAGGTTGTAATGCTGTGTCTCTTGTCTCTCTGTTAACAAATAAACAAGGAAGTGGATTCTCAGGGGCAGCAGGACAGGGAGAGTTTTAGATCTTGGTAATCCCTAGAAAAGACTGTGCAGAATTTGAAGCAATGAACCACTGTATTGGCTTTTTATGGCTGTGGTATTGGAGGTGGAAATGTTTTCTGGGTCCTTAGGTGCAAAACAGCAACAACAATAACAGGGGTTCAGACCCCTCTGCTTATCATTACCTGTCCACATTCAGGGACTTGCACCAGCTCTTCAGCTGTTCCTGCTCACAAGACCTGCTGAGCTCACAACACTGCCTTGGCACTCAGCACAGCAGGGCAAACCACATCAGGCTGCTGGACCACTGCATGCAGGTGGCATAGGGGAGAGCTCTTTCTGTGAATGTTTGCCTCTAAAATTACAGTAAAATATCCCCAAACTCATGATTACTCTACCTGGTTCTGTTTAACAGAGCTTTTAACCTCCAGACCCCTGGGTTTTCCAGCCGTATTGCTTTTGGCAGGAACACCATTCTGTTTGTCCTGTAGTGCTGCTGGCAGAAAGCAGATGCTTTCCTTCAAGAAAACGGAGCTTCCAAGTGGAAAGCACATCCAGGTATTCTAAGCAGATGCCAGAGAATGACTCAGGTGCAGTCTTCTGCCCTAATGTCTTATTTTCCACTAAAATTTAAGGGAAAAAAGAAAAAAAAAAGGCATTTTTAATGCATCCTTTAGCTGCAGTGGCTGGGCAGTTAGTCAAGGACAGACAAATGTTGCCAAATAGAGATTTTTCAACTAGGTAGAAGCTGGCCCAGATCTTCAGAGCTATTTTGATTCTTGTTAAGTGTCTCTGAAGACCTGACCATTCATGCCCAGGCTTCAGCATTGTTAGAATGTTTTAATGGTTAATGTTTTAACACAGTTCTAACGTGATCATGACACTGTTATGATTTCAACACAGTTTAAAAGATGGGCTTGCCTTTAGTACAAACCCCATCATTTCAAATTCAGACCAGCAACAGTGTATGAATGGAGGACAAAAAAAAGATGAGAGAAATGGGTTCAAAAAGGGGGATAAAATGCGGGAAACCTCAGCAGAGTGACACAAAGGAGAGCTAGCAGAATGCAGAGAAATATCTCAGACGCTCACGTAAGCAGAGAGATTTCATTTATTTGGCACAGAGGGACAATAGCCCCGCTAACCAGGATAGCTATTGTTCTTTTGTTTTTAACAAACAAAAAGGGAAAATGCGAAGCACTAGCTTCCCAGGGAAAAATCATAAAAATAAGTTCTCATCCTGCTGTCCAACAAGGAATGAGAAGCCTCCCGCACTTCACCTATCGCCCCCACACTGTTACTCACTCACGGTGTTTGTTGGCTTAGAAAACAAATGAAATATACTGAGGCCTCACTCTGAGGAGACCTGAGGGCGTTTTTATAGCAGAACAACTTAATTGAATCGAAAACCATTGAGCCAATGCATTAAGCAGAAAAATGCACGGTGCTATCTGCTGTGTAGTTGAGCGCACAAGTGCTCCAGCAGCCAACGTTTCAGAGGGATTATAATGCCGGTGTGTTCCCTTTAGCTTTATTTCAGTGTTTTTCACAGTGAAGACAGAAAGCCATCCATAATTGGAAGAAGCCTCAAAATGTCGCATTCCTTCAGTGGTGGAAGTGGAGAGAGAAGAAAAGGAGGACTTTGATTCAGCAAGACAGAGGTGCTCCAATACGAGGGTGACAGCTGGAGAATAAGGACCCTCTGTTCAGGGACAGTGAATTGCTTATAGCCTTTTACAAGCTCAGGGAGGGCATAAGATGTAAACGAGCTTCGGGAGCCTTGGCACAAACACAGTGGATCCTGTCAGCAAAAAGGACCTTCCAGAGCGCATAGGTAGCATCCTGAGCCTGTTAAGGACCATTTGAAGCATCGATGTGTAGAATTGCCCCCTTCAACCGGCTTGCTGGAAAGCAAACAGCTGTCACTGAGGGAGGCAGGGGTGTCAGATATGCCTGGAGACACGCATCTGGGAATTTCTGCCCAATTAAAATATTTCTGAACACAAAAGATGACAGTTTCCATTGAGGGAGCTGGTGCAAAGCGTTATCTGGGAAACCCAAACAGATCAACCGTGCGCTTGTTGTTCAGGGAATTCCCGCTCTTCACAACTGACTTCATCGGGGAAAGGACAAGCTCTGCAGCATTATAACTCTCTGCAGCAACCACAGGACAAATAAACAGAGCTGAGGCAAGGCTCAATGATTTTTTAACCTCTAGATGTCAAAGCTGTGGTGGATTTCACCTGCATGCTAAAATGTGAACATATGCTTTAACACAGTTCTGACGTGATCATGACACAGTTATGATTTCAACACAGTTTAAAAGATGGGCTTGCCTTTAGTACAAACCCCATCATTTCAAATTCAGACCAGCAACAGTGTATGAATGGAGGACAAAAAAAAGATGAGAGAAATGGGTTGATATGCAATATAAAGAGCACAGCCCCAGAGCCAAATCTTCTAGTGATAAATAAGACAAGTTCTCAGCAGAATATACTATTGAGGGGCATAATAAATATTCATGCTTGTTTACTACTTAATGCACCTGTCTTGCCCCGTGGACCTCATCAACGATTCCCATTGCTTGGTCTTGCTTAAGGGTGTTGGCACTCCCGAGTTTCTCTGAGGGCTCTGAAGCAGCCCTTCAGTTCTCTGAAGGGCTTTTTGAGATCCGCCCCCACCAAGGCATGGCTTGAGCTGTGTTTGGTACCTGCCAGCAGAAGACAAAAGGCATTTTTAAGCAGACAATTTAAGTTAGTGCTATTTGTGCATCTAAGGCCTAAATAGCATTAGATTGTTTGTACATCTAAGGGCTAAACAAAGGAGAAACATAACTGAATATATTTTAATAACCAGTTTTCCTGTTCTGTGGTGGTTCTGAGAATTTATTACTGAATAGTAATTAGTTTTGAGTTTATTTTGGTTATTTACAGATGCTTCCATTCACTAATCGGTATATTTTCTCATTTTTATCTCTTTTCCTGTTTTTTTGACTTTCCAATCTCTAAGCCAGTTCCACGTTTTAAAATTTCTCAGATCTCCAGCTTCCTTGTTAAGGGTGCAATGCCACGCATCCTCTCTTGCTACCGCAAGCCCCGCTAACCAAGAGGGTGGCCACTCGGTCGTGCTGCAGAGCCGAAACTTTCCACCCACACGTTGCTGGTGGCGGAGCATTTCATTAAAACCAAAATAATTGTTGCGGATTTTTATTTAAATCCGGTCTCGCAGCAGCGCAAATGGCATGAACGCTAATTTTCGCTAACTTCATCTCGTCGCTTTGAAGGAGAGGAAGCGCCTGCCCCTGCCCAGCAGCAAAACCCCCCGGGCTCGCCTGCCCGGGCACGGCAGACCCGGCGGCAACCGCAAGAGCGCGGAGAGGAGCCCGTCGCCCCACTGGGCGTCAGAAAACAATTACTCGAGAGACTTAATGTTTGAAGCAGCATTAACGCCTCCGCGCTTTCAAAGAACGGCCCCGAAGCCCCGCTCGCATCCCAAACCCAAAAAGGGCGCGAGGCTCTGGCGACCGCCCGACCCGCGGCGCGTCAGACCCACGGTGGTAGAGGGGGCCCTGGCGCTGAAACCGGCGGTATTGAAAGACGGGGGGTGGGCGAAGGGGGCTGGATGCGGGCGGATGGGGGCAGGTCGGGCCGGAGGAGGGCGAATGTTTCCTGCCCGCCGCCGCCGCCCCCCGGCCGCCCCCCGCAGCTGGGCGGAAGTCAGCCCGCGCCGTC
>WBNO01024121.1:73073-96840 GCA_013400575.1 Peucedramus taeniatus
GGCAGCGTCCCGGGCGCGCCCCGCTCCCACCGGGCGCTGCTCCGCGCCGCCGCCCGGGAGAAGGAGAAGGAGGTGAGCCGGGGGGGCCCCTCCGCGAGGTGCGGGACGTGCTGTCCCCAGGGGCTGCCGGCGGAGCCTCGGTTTGCCCGTGAACGGTTTGCAGCGGGGACATTGGACAGGAGCTGTGCCCCTCAGAAGGAGCTCGTCGGGCGCGTACCGAGGGGTGGCGGGGCCGTGGAGATGGAAGAGAAAAATGGTTAGGGTTTCCCCAGAGTCCCGGTGCTAAGTTAAAGTGGTTTGTGGAGTCTGCTGTGCACAGACGCGTTCGGCGCATAACCCACTGGAGAAAGAAAAACGAATAAATAGGGAAGGAAGATAACTGTGGTGAGAAAAGGACACCTTTTTGATTAATTAATTATAAATAAATAAAAGGTAGTGAAAAAAGTTAGCAGAGATACGCTTGTATATGCCAGCTGCATCTACTGCTCCTTGTCAACATCTTGTCTACTTCTGGGGTGGCAAACATCTACTGATGCAAAAACAGGAACTTGCTTTATGTGGTGTTAATTTAAACCGCTTTGGCTTTGCAAGTTTTTATTCTGGTGGCC
Organism: Peucedramus taeniatus; assembly: GCA_013400575.1. Classification (NCBI taxonomy): domain Eukaryota; kingdom Metazoa; phylum Chordata; class Aves; order Passeriformes; family Fringillidae; genus Peucedramus; species Peucedramus taeniatus. Next base: position 73,682 of record WBNO01024121.1, read on the forward strand.
CTCAGTATTGTTTCATGGATCTTAGGAGAGGCTTCTACAAAATATACTTGAAAGTGTCTTAAGTTTCATCGGGATAGTTTCTTGCTGTGATAGTTTGAAACTCGATTTTTCGTTTGAAGCTGGAAAATGGCGATCTGCTGACTTTCCCCGTTTACTCTGGGGGTCAGCGCAGGGGGGATTTTGCTGGAATTTTCCAGTAACCGGTGTCGGAGGTAGTTTCCTCCCAGGATGAAATTGGACAGCACAACAAGGGGCTTCAGGGGAAAACTTGCCTGAGGACAGGGGTAGTACAAGAGTTTCCTGTGGGATGCTTGCTTAAGTGATACACGAAGGCATTTAGCCAAGGGAAATGTGGTGATGCCTTTGTTTTCAGTTTTCAGGGGCACTTCTTCTATCTCCTCTAACGTTGCTATAGCTATGAAATAATTCTAGAAAGGTCTGGCGTTTTGTGTTTCTTAAAGTTGCTAGTGTCAGAGGACAGACTGTATGAATTCTGTAGAAGAAGAAAGACCTTAAAATGACATTTGGGGGACATAAAGTGTGATTGAGGAACAATCAAGTTTTTTAACCAAAAAAAAAAAAAAAAGCAACCCAGAAACGTTATGGCAACTGGGCTGCTTACAGCTTTTTGTGGTATCTCAGCATCTCCCCAAGAGTGGGCTTCCTAAAGTACAAGTATTACACTTGTGTAATACTGAATACTAGATTGAAATGAGGCATGATGTTCTTAAGACACTAGGAAAAGCCATCTTTCTGCATTCTTTTTGGAGTATAACTTTGGTCTGGTGGTACATGCTAGAAAGCTTCTAGTTTTTGCGTTCTCAGTAGGATGAAAGTTCTTTTTGAAGTGTGTAAAATGAAACAATTGAGGGCTTTTGGCCATAGAATAGAATATCCAGCTTCTAATGCAACATATTCTTCATCACTTAGTAAAAAAGTAGCTGGGATAGGAGCTCCAAGGTATCTTATGGACTTAGAAGCATAAATGACAAAGGGGACAAACGTATTCCAGCCTTCCTTAAACTGTACGGATTTTCTAGAAGTAACTTCTGAAAAAGCTTAATTTAATTTACATAAGTAATTTTACTTTCAGCAGAGTGCTCTGAAAAGCACTCTTTTCAGAGCACACGTCTTATAGGATAGGGTTTGGGTGTTCCTGTGTCCTGTAGACCTAGAAATTGTTTTAAAACAAGTAAGTATTTTCAAGCCTTCAGCTCCTGTTGAGAAAGGCTTTTATTCTGCAAATTAATGATCTACCACTGTTCTTGATTAGTGCGTTTTGGTGGCTCCGTAATGCGGGTGTGCCTGATCAGTATTTGCAAGTATTTATTCACTTGAGAGGAATTGTTTGGGGGAGACTGACTGTTGGGAACAGTTTGTCCTGTAAATCTTTATCACTTCGGCTAAAAATATGGGTGAGGTGTACAACTTTTTTTTTTCTTCTAAGAAGGGGTGGCTGCAAAACTGTGAGGGTTATTGCTTGTTTAAGAATGCTATTTACAGCCTCATAAAAGGAACGATAATAGAAAGGCAGCCTTCCAGGAGGGTACTTAGTGCATCACTTAAGCACTTTGTTGGGCTAATAGTGTAAAAACAAACCTAAAATGCAAGGCAGGAATGGTAGCCTGAAACCTTAATATTAGTAGTTAAAGACTCAGTTTTGCTCAGTATGTGAGAAAAGCTGGTGAGCAGGATATCCCCTCCGATTAATTCATGCAGGTAAGATTTGGGCATAGGCAGATATCATCTGCAAGCTGCTGGAAGAGTAGTTCTCTTAAATGCAGAGTTCTCCTTCCCCAGGATATATTCTCCTTTACCCTTTTATAAGGAGTTTGACCCCATCCCTGAGGGTTTCTGTACAAAAGTTGCTGGCTCCTCCCTTATTTTGTGCCTCCTTGCCTAGAACATGATACTCCTGTCCTAATATTGCTACTCATTTGTTACCTTTCGTCCTGTTCCTCTCTGGTCTTTCCACCCCTCCTTCTGGGAGTCACTGTCCGTTCCCCATAATTTTCCCTCATTCCACTTCTGCTTTGAGACTCCCTCGAGTGAGAAGGGAAATAGCACCGTGGGTGGTTACTTACTGGGTGTTCCAAGTCTCAAAACAAGACTACACATACACATTTGCCAGACAAGATCAGTGTAGTTGCTCATCCTCTTAACGCGGAGAAATGCAGATTTCAGCTCTTAACTGGGATGTGTCTGGAGTGTAGTCTCTTTTTAGTCGAGGTGGTTCTGGTCTCAGTTGAGCTGTTGACTCCTGTTGTGTGCTACGAGTACACAGTAGTCTCTGAAACAGAGAATTTTGACTGTTACAGTAGTGGCAAACCTTAGAGAGTGGAACCCTGGACACTGCTTTCAGGGTGGCAGTGCTTGCAGATACTACAGTGATGCATGAAATAAGGTGAATAAAACTGTGGAATCGGGGGGGGGGGACGTAAAAGCCAATTCTTTGTCATAGAGCTTCTGTTGAAATCCAGGCTAGTGGTTTACTACTGGGAACCTCACCATCTGATATAAAATGCTATCATGGTAGCAGGGGAAATGCTTAATTTAGGTGTTTCAAAGCATTCTACAAAAGTAACCATGTTGCAACTGTGATAATTTTCTTTTGTCTGGCAGTGTTTTTTGTGTGTACAGCACTACCAATGCTACAGTAGCAACTAGATGTTATTGTTATAAAAACCAACTAGACAGAGGACTTGAAAAAGATTTTACTTTAGTCTTACGCATAATTAAATCAAATATCCTACCTGATATGTCAATGTGGTGTTGATTGTTTCATCTTGGACTGAAAGAGCACCTCTGTTTTTCTTTCTTGGAAGTATGAATAGGCTGTAAACTAAACCATGTTCTTAAGAAATGTTGGAACAGCTGTAGGACACTTGGCTTGTACTGATAAACTATCAGAATTCAAGTGAGTTTGCAGAAAGTGAAAAATGCCACAAGTTGCAAGCTAAATAATTGGGGTTTCATTTATTCCAGAGCTCAGCTCCTGTGTGCTTGAATATAATTTCCTGATAACAGTGGTGGATGGTCAAAACACTTCAATAGCAGACTTCTAACACTTCTAGGGAAAGAGTGGAGTTGCCAAATTCAGTCAGCTTAATGGTGTGTGACCCTTCTAGTTCTCATATTGAGCTACAGATTCCATTTTAGAAGTGGTTCATGGACTACCAAGACATACAAGACAAAACCCTGTAGGACCACATTTCCCTCTGTTCCAAGAAAGGATTTTAAAGGTCTTACTCCCCTTGCCCTTAGACACACTGTTCCTTCCTTCTCCTTGCATCATGTGTGTCTTTGGTCAAGTTCTTAACTGATCAGATTAATTTACAAACTCTTAAGTTTTTTTGCCATATCAGTGAGGTGCATTGGTTCATGGGGCTATTGGAGCATGCAGACAAGGCTCACTAAAATCAGATTGCTATGTTGAATTCTGGTGTTGCATATATTCCTGGATTTCTTATCTTTTTAGATTACAGATAAAATGCATTCCTCCTTATTGTTCTACAGATTGTGAAAGATGCAATTTCTGGAGGATTGTACACGTATAGGGGAAAACATTCAACTGCATAGCTGTCAGCTGAACTGGAAGCTACTTACCTGGTACCTTGGCTAAATTTGCTGATTGAATTTGTGTCTAAGCTGCTCTAATGTAGGGTAAAGCTGTGGTTTCACAGTAGGGAGCAAGCTGTCTTAACATCTCATGGCTACTCAGAGAACAGGGGCTCTCAATTCCTCCTGTTCTTGCCAGGCTTGGCTGTGGCACGCTCGGGAGATGCTTCTGTGAGCCAATTTAACTCACTTAACATGACAGAAAACTTTTTTCCCCCTTTTGCTAGCACTGGTATAAGTTTATTTTAATTGCAAGCTGAACTGGTATGAGGGGAAAGGAGGAATGGAGTGGTTAGACAGGAATGGTAGGGTAGATGTGGTTGCTTTTGTGTAATGGCTTTCCATACTGCCAAATGCTGAGCTTTGCTCCGTGCTGCTCCCAGTGCCATCCACCCACACGTCTCGCCAAAGTTCCAGTTCTGCATCTCTTGCTCAGGGGTTATTTATAGGAAACTGCAGAATTTGGTACAGGCTCTTGCTGTTTCTCTTTGTAATGATTAAGGCTTTTTCTGCCTAACAGAGAGATTAAAAATTTTAGGAGTGTATCCAGAGGTAGTGGTTTTAAAATGCAATACTTTGTGCCACTGGTGCTGTGAATGCTAGAGCTTCAGCTTTAGAGAAGAAATGTGCACATGAGCTAGAGAAATTCATACTTCCGGTGTATGTAAGAAACTGCATATAGTTCTTTGTACTCATGCAGCCTTCATTTATCATATTTACTGTGTCTTTTCTGATATCAAATGCACATACAGGTGCCCATCTGAGGACAGTGCTTCAGATTAGGTTACTGACAGTTGTGTTTTCCTTTTTAACTTTCTCCTGATGAAGATAGCAGGGTAGTGTTATTTTGTTCATATGTGATTTATGGAATGTGGATTTAACATACTTAGGATGATAAGGGATTGGAATAATCTTTTGTTTCACAATATTTTTTAACTTAGAAATACTGTTCAGCTATGAGGTGTTAAACCTCTTGGATTACTCTGCCTTACCTTCCCTTTAGATGCCTCTTCCCCATCACATCTTTAGCTCCTGCCTCTTCCCTGCATACAGCAGCCTTTTTAACTCCTTCTCTTTAGCAAGAAAATTAAAACTTTGGGGTTTAAACAGCTTTAATACCATACTGGAGAATCCAAACCCCCCCCTGCTTTGCAGTTGACTGGTGTTGAAATCTACTCTTCATTTTAAGATACACACAGCGAAGTTGTCAGGTCTTCTCTTGGTGATAATATGATGTTATTACACTGCTGGCTTAATTAAACATGACTTCAGACAATTTTCGCTGAGTAAAAATTGGAAGGAGCAGGAATGCCTTGGATGTTCAGGCGACTTTCATGGACTGTTTTTACTTAAGGCATGTCTTTGAAAACCCAAGGGTATTGCTGGGTGTAAGGGGATTAATGCTTGCAGGCTGCAGCATAGACCTCTGAGGCTGTAGTGACATACAGCTGGAGATGTGTATGCAATAAATAGGCATGAAACTAGACTACTGTATACCCATAATTTTTTAAATTACAGTTTTGTTAGAACCAATGCCTTGAAGTGTATCTTGCCAGTGGGAGAGAAGGTCTGGCTGAATTTTTGCTTCAATTTAGTGATGAAATCTTGCATCATGGGTAGCAGTTTCTCCTTTCAGCTAAATCTTCAGAGCATGTAAACATGCTTGCTAGACCATGCTTCCTTAAAGGAAAACTACTTAGTTCCTCTGTTTTAAAGTCAAGGTGGCATCATTCCTCTTTCAATACTGTCTTGACCCAGTCTCTTCCTAGTCTTCCTCCAGTACTCCCTTCCTTCCTGCAAAGTTGTTGGTGTCTTTCCATCAGGCAAAGAATCATGATGTGTTGAGAGCACAGATCTTAAGCTGCACAAACAATGCACTGAATGCAAGACTAATGTTACCACAGATAAGATATCACAGAAGGGGTTTATTGTCTTCAGCTGTAAGCCACTCTCAGTAGAGCAGTTACAAATATAATCTTGGATCATAATTATGTAGTACATAATTTTTAATAATGCTTTAAACCTACCATTCAAAATCATTAAAGATTAGAAATACTGGATGAGACTGGTTACTGCTTGGCAATCCAAGTAGTATTGGTTAATGTAATGAATGGATGTCCCTCATCCTAAATATATTAGGCATATTGACTTTGTTTCAGGTGTTCTCCTCATGGGCTCAGCTGCAGCCCATTCCATGGCTTGTTTGCTCCTTTCCCTGGCTGTGCTTGAAGAACGGCTCTGTGGGTGGGATGGGTTTGGTCCTCCTAACAAATTAAGCTTGTGCATCTGAATCAAGTCACAGAAGTTGAACAAAAAGCATGTTAAGGAATTGGTGCGATACTATGTGCCAACTTCTACCTTGAGTACAAAAACTTCTCTACTATGCAATGTCACCTCAGACATTATTATTCCTCTTTGCTCTACCATCTTAAAGAAGAGAAATTGTATGTGGCTAAGACAGTAGTGTGCTTCTTTTCTAATGTTCTTTTGATTCTCAGCTACTTGTTTCTTCCTCTGCTATCAACCTCAAAAAAATAAATTCTTTTCAGTTATAGAGTCCATAGCTGCTAATCTTTTTTGCAACTAAAAATGTTGGCCAGCTTTGAATGCTCTAGCTGTGTAGCATAGTATGAAAAGGAATAAAACCCAGTACCCACGGATGAGGCTCATGAATATATGTTCTGTGTTGCTCAGGCATCTCAGATATGTGTGCAATACTGACACAAGAATTAATTCATAGTTACGTGTTCAGCTCTAAGGAATAAGAGCTCTATTCCTGTTATTTCACTTGAGTGTGTAACATGCATTGCTAAAACCCCAGATGGTGAACTTGTTGGATAGGATAATGACTAGTTAGCAGTTTCCTTCATATGTGGTTGAAATATTTTTGAAGTGACTAAGACTTGAACTGGAAAATTCAAATGCTTATTGTTTTATGGTTCTGTATGCTTAGTGCTGTATGCCTCTGCACTGGTGCTGACTTGAAGAAAATGGGTTACCTCCCAGCAGTAGGGAGGTGACTTGAGTCAAGCTCTAAGCTTGTTGGACTGGCAATGGGTGCAAGTCACTTTTCAGAGCTGGGTACTTAAAATTCTGGGGATTGTGAGGTATGCCTTGAATGCTACAGAGAAAACCTCAACTGAAGAAAACCTTAAACTCATTTCTGAAGCAGACATATTAACCCAACCAAAGGTTGGCTGCTGTCACCTCAGCAGCTATGTTTTACTCCTGTTTGTTACTACAGTATTCTTTCTCCTAAGATCACACAAGGCTGCTCTTATACTAGTGCTTTCCAGGGATGTGAGCATAGCAACTGCTTGCCCTTTAATCTGTGTTGTGGGGAGAAGGGTGTTTTAGTGAGCTAAAGGTAATAGCTGAACTTGTGCTGCATCATTTTCCCTCTAACGTTTGTTAGTCTCCACACATAACCAAAATATTTAAAGGTGTGACCTGTGAAGTTTGCTAATCTCTATCTTTTTCAGTTGATTGCTTGTATTACATGCCCACCCCATATATTTTGTGGCTAGCCAATGTTGTTATAAAGTACCATCTACTGTAAATATTTCTTTTTGCTCGGCAAGGTATTGTGAATGTGCAGAACTATCAAATGCCGTGTTTGGCTGGATTAAAAGGCTGGCAGGGACATGAAATTCAGCAATCAAACTTCAGTGTGATTCTTGGATGGTAGTACTGGAGCTTGTTGCTGTAACTTCCCAATGTCCCATGTTGTCTTGGGTTTTGTGGATTCTGTTTGGATGTCTAGGCACTTGCTGTCCAGAGTGGCATATGCTAAAAAACTAATGTTATACAGCCTTTTGTTCTGCTGCTCTTGGTTAACAAAAGGCAAACTATTATTTAGGGCAAAATGTCAGCTATCAAACTTCAAATCCTCTCCTTTTCACTCCCCCTTCACTTCAGTGGTTCTTTTTACGCAGCTATTTACACTGTCAGACAGTTAAGTGTACAAAATAAAAATCCCTAGCCTTAAATATTGGGTGTGAGCAAAGCTTGAAAGCAGTCTGCATTACGGATGCCCTTAAGCTTTGTAATCCAACCTAGGGCTGGATCAGGGACGAGAGAAATGCTGCTGTCTTGTGTCAGGGTTGGTAGTGTGAAGCACCAGTGAGCGAGTCAGTACGGGTTGCATGACAAGGTTGCCATTGCTCGTCTTCTGTGACCTTGAATGATGCCATGTCAGGCGCTGGAGGGTGTAAGGGAGAGCCACCAGGTAGACCCTGGGGTCTTGCTGCTGCTGCTGTGTCTTGCTTGTCTTGGAAGTTAACAGTATAGTTCCAGGATGTTTTAGTAAGTGCATGTGTACGTGAGGCAGAGCGGGTCTTTTTGAGGAAGAACTTTCTTAGAGCATAGGAAGAAGGAGCAGCATGCCTCCAAGCCTTCCTTTTTTTTTCCCCCTTTAAAAGCAGTGCTGGTAAAGGGTTAAATTCCAGCCCCCTGCAGCACACCCCGCCCCCACCGCTATATATGGTATGCCCAAAGGCACTGGAGATTTAATACATTGAAGTTGGAGCGTGAAGGGGGTCTGCAGCCTGCTAGACAAAGTCACTCAAATTTCAAGAATACTTGATCCATACAAGGATGTTACTTGAGAAAGGCATGGCTTCTCTGTTAAGAAACCGGTTGCCGAATGAGCCGGCTGAGTGTCCCAAACACAGCTTTTGTGGCTAGGTGAGCAGATTGGAAAGCAGATTTTCTTTAATCGATGACTGACTGATCAGCAAGCTAGCTGAAGTTGTTGTGAGACCCGAACAGCCTCCCTTCAGAGAAGTGGCTATTTGTAGGGGAAAATGAAAATTGTTGTTGCTCCCACTGAAGTGCTTGCAAGTCGTAGACACTATTGTGCAGATAATCATACAAGAGAATTCAGCTGAATTGACTGAATACTAGACTGAAATAATGGAAAATAATTTCCCCTGGCTAGTTACTGTAGAAGTACCTACAGTGTGGCAGTTATGACCCAAAAGGATGTATTTGGTGTCAACTTCTTTTAAAGGCTTTTAAATGGATGGGACAATATTTGATGGGAAGAAAGGAGGGACAGTTTATGGAAGAAAAAAAAACCAAAAACCCAAAACTCTCTCAATAAAGAAATTGGTACTGGAAAGATCAGGCAGTGGTCTGGAGTGGATTCTACCCTGAAAGAAATAACAAGCAACACTAACAAAACATTAGGGAATTGGAAAGGATGAAGTACAAAAGAATTCCTAGAACCCTGAGGTCCCAGTCTTTCTAGTGCTGCTTTTGTATGTACTAAAATGGTAATGGGGGTAAGATTTAATACTCTCCTTGCTTCTTCCTCTCTTGTACTTAATACAGTTTTCAGTGAGGGAGTGGATGTAATAATCCCAGCTTCCCCCAATATCATGGAAGCATTGATAAGATTAGAATTAAGAATTGGATTAGAGTTAATAAATGGTGGCTGTTGACAGAGTTCCAAAAAGTAACTACATGCCCTCTCTTAGTATGAAAGTGCTGTCTTCTTTCTCTGTTCCAGACAACGTGTATTTTAATTGACAATATTCCAAGGTAGCTTCTGCACTCTTCTTGCATTACTAATTTTTTCAAGGGCTATGAGTCTGTAGCTGGATAACTAATGTATGCCTCTGAGCTTTCTGTTGCTGAAGCATGGCTCCCTTACTTGAATGATCCTGTGTGGTGGTTGGTGGGACTGTTCATAGTGGGCAGTCTAAGCAGGCTGGGCTGAGTTAGAAGCAAGGCTGAAGTGTCTTGAGCTGACCTTCCTGGTGTAGCTGGCATTTTGCTGGAGGGCTGTCCACTCCAAACCTCCAGCCACTCCTGAGATGTACTTTTTCCATTTGTATGCACTTCCCAAAGCATACAAATTTGATAAACTTCCTGAGTTTTAGACAATTGTGACATGTCAAAACAAACACTACTTTATCTTCATGTTAATGCTTTTCTGGCAAAGGTGGTTTTATCCCACCTTTGCATCTTGTCAAAAGTAGTTCATTACGTGCCTCTGAATCCGAACTGTTCCTCAGGAGCAGTTGTGTCAAGTCAGCCTAATTCCTTTGTCTCTTACCAAAACAAGTGGAAAGCCTCTAAGGCAATGTTCTGCTGAACCTGATGGGGTACATGTGGGCCCCCTCATTCCAAGTGGCTTATTCTTCAAATATTTCCAGGGAGCATTTGTACACCTTGATGCTGTTACATATTGGTACATGGTTAGTGCATGTTGGTACATTACAGTAACAGTTGAAGATTCTTTACGATTTTGGAAGCTAGGTCTTTTAGAGAACCACTAGAGAGATTTTTGCTGGAAGTTCTGAAGCACTGCAGTTATAACTAATATAATGTGTGTATTTAATTTCCCCTTGTAGGAGGCTTTGGCATTGACTTGGGATATAGGCAAGATCATCATGTCTTTGCAAAGACTGGAGTAGCTGGATTCTGTGGCTGGCCACTTGAGCTTGTAGTGGCATACTTGGGCTTGGCTTGGATCCAGAGGCTCTTCTTTCACTGGAACACTTCCTTGTCGGTCCTTGCATTTCTTTTCCTATGCCTCTAAGCCAGTGAAGGGAGTTCAAGTAGTACGTGATTACTGATAGTCTTTACTAGCGCTCATACCTCGGTCTCTTGACAACGATCCTAAAAAACTTTATACACTGTGAGAACAAATAGAAGAAACATAATTTAAAAGTGCAGGTGTTAACATAAGCTTACTTTCACAAACTGCAACAAAAAAACAACTGGAGCCATTTTTAAGTTAATAGTTTCATTTTCATATCTCAGTCCTTAGATGCAAGCAATTAATTTACATTTTTTTTCAGAAAGTACCATAATTTTTATAGTTGAAGAAGTTATTTAGGTGTTAAACTACTTCTAGCTTTAGTTTTAACTGGTTTCCAATTTGCTTGTCTAGCTGCGGAAACTTTGTGAGGAGGACCTACTCAGCTGCCTCATTTGGCCACCAGTTTCTTAGAGTGAAGTCATGCTTTTCAATTAACATCCTTGTAAATACAATTCATAGCATTTTTATTCTGTACATGATAACACATCTGACACCTGTTCTTAATGCCAGCCTATGCCATTCAGCAGAGAACAGGGGCTGCTAAGGAGCTTCAGCTGATGAAACTCCTCAATGGTGTGGACCAAAGATGTATTTTCTTTCTCTTGTCCAAATCCATTCATCTCATTTCCTTCCCCAGCTCTGCCTTAAACTTAGAGAAGGAAGTTTAATAACTTGGATGCTTTGAATAAATTTTTGGTGAAAGCCATAGTTGTACATTTCATTATAAAGCATTCTTGTGACTAACCATCTCACTTTTAAAATGTTATGGATTTTGGTAGTGCAAGTCACTGTGTAAATGTGGAACAAGTGTTCATTCCTCTCAGCTGTTCAGTAATACACTTTTGCTGTTGCCATTCATTTGTCTTCATTATATATTGTCAATGTATGCATGTAAACATCATTTTTATATAGTATTTATGAGGGTTTGGCTAGCATAATAAGACCAACTTATTTTCTCCTAAATGAAAGATAAATCTTGACAGTTAATCAATCTAGGAATAATGTATTGAACCAGTACCCTGTCAGAACTGCTGTTTTGTCTTCACCAATGTTCAATACAGCTGTTTCAAAAAAAAAAAAAAGGAAATCTGTTTAGTACGTATTTTAGAGTAACTGGTCTACAATGTCTCATTTCACTTAAATTTTTAAACTGTAGTGAGGAAGCCTTGGTGATGTCCTGTCTTAGATTATTTTAATATTAGTTTTCTAATATAAGCAACAGAAAAAAGCACAGTCTCAACTGAAAATTCCATATAATGCATGAAATTCAATATGATCTTGTCTACAGGAGAACACAATATTTTCATCAATGTGTTTGTTGTTTGAATTTTAAATTCATTTTAACACCATCCCAGGAGGAAACATAAAAGGAAACACTTTTCACCAGCTAGGGGATAGATTGTAAAGAGGAAGTGTTGCATATCAAAACAAAGACCAAAATAAAAAAATAGAATAGTGATACCTCCCAGCTGAGATTACTGTATGCTATCCAAATGTGCTGTCAGCAGGTGAGAGACTCGCTGACATGGAATGCTGTCTTGGAAATCTTGTTTGTTTCATCCAGTTATTCCTCAGCATATGAGAAACACCATGTTAACCTCATTGCAGAATTCAGGTACATTTGTATATGGCTTATCTGGGGATGGAAATCAGACAAACTATTTTGGATAATAATAACCTCCATCATAACTCTAGCTTAATTGTCAGCTTTTTGCAGTTTATTCCTCCCTTTGAGACCAGTTTTCTCATTAAATGTAGCAGTGTATGATTTTGTTCCAAAGCTTCCTGGTATGAATTTTCCTTAAGGTGTGCATAAGTGTTGTCCACCTGTGTTGAGGATTCAGATTTTGGATGTAGATGGGCAATTTTCCATTTGGCTCCCCTGGCAGAGATACTTTGACAGACAGCTACGTAGTCCCTTGCCAAAGGAGGGAGGTAGTAAGGGGAAATAATCCAAGGTGACTGACACAGCTCCAAGTCTAGTAACTTGTTTTGGATGCACCTATTCTAAAAAAGTAGCACAAATTTTTTGAGCAGCATGATGTGAAATGATATAAAATGCTACACTTATTATCTAAGAAAGGAAACTCCTCTTCAGAAACCCCTGTCTAGCCCAGGAAAACTGTTGCTAGTCATTGACTAGGAACAAATGGCTGTTGTTGGAAGATACTTTCCTTGATAAGTAAGAGTCAGAATATCATGGTGTGTTGGTTGTTTTTCCCCATTTCATGGATCTGTTTTTCTCCAGGCAGGGGAGACATTCCTGCCAAATATGTACGCCATCACTCTTTTTCTGCTGCAGCTAGGTGGAAATGCTTTCAGAATGAAAGATCTTTGTAAACTGAAGTTTAAACAAACAAAAAGAAACAAGATGAGCCAAAACAAATTCTCAAAACACCCAGCTCTCATGTGGTCAAAGAAGCCACTTCTTGGAGTAAGCTGACTTGTTTCGTGTTTGATCCCATATGGAGTTACGGAGGGAAACCATTCCTCGAGTGCTTTTGTTAAATAAAGCTGTTGCCATGAATTAAGCAACGCTGCCCTGGAATGTTTCTGATCATGGTCTTGCAGAGCTTGTGACCTTTGTACTGAACATGTGAACTGAAACTTCATCTTCCAGTGTTCAATAACCATGTTAAAAATTCAGAGGTGAGGCAGTCTTGGGATTTCCTTAGGCTAGCTTAAATGCCAAGTGAAATTTAAGTACCGATTTATAGAGTTACTCTTCCCTTTTTTTTTTTTTTTTTGCTGCTAAGTCTAAGCCACAATTTTTATTATAAATCTGAAAATTCTTTATCAATTAAAAAGACCTCCATGATTGCATAGACAATGTCTTAAAATGCTTTAATTTATAGAAACCTACTAAAGCATTAAAATATTGCCGCCTTCTTGTCTAGATGCATTCAATTACTCTAATTGGAATGTTTGTAGCAGTATACTACTACTGCTTCTTAAGGCAATTGCTTTGACCAGGAGCTGGTTGTAGTGCCTGCAGAGGATATTCGATTTTAACTGGGCTGCAGCTGAAAGGGTGAGAGAAGCAGTTTAAAAACTGTGCCTCTTGCAGTCCATCACTTTGATGCCACTGGACTTCCTACCCAAATAGAATGCTATTAACAATTAGTCCTTTTCCTGTTTACCAGAAAGGAACACTGCCACCTCTTGGCTACTCACCACCCTGACCTGTCTGAAAACTTTGCTGTTTCTTGTGATGTTTTCTGGTGCAGTGTTCCTGAATAATTAGGTGGTGGTGTGGTGAAAGCCTTAATATACCATATTGTAGACTTGAGATTTTGTATGGAGATCCTAATAATCGTAGATTCTACCCTGGAACAAAAAGATGGAGTATTACTTGGTCAAGTGACTTTCAACTCTGACCCATTGTGGTATACATCCCTTAAAAATATACTAAGTTAAGATGGATTTCTGCCCTTGCTAGATTAGCTGACCACACAATTTGGCAATAGTGCTGGCATCTGAAAGTAATGTCTGACACAAAAGGGATTCAGCCTTTATGCCATTAAAAGGGAATTGACAAAGTATTTTCTACTGATCTTTATTTGATTTTGGTTAAAGCTATGTTGATCAAATGGTGAATTCTACAACTGGGAAAAAGGGCTGTGTCAGGTTCTGACCATATTCGTAATATCGGTTTCAATTAAGCTGGCTTGAGAAGTAGTTCAAATTATTGCAGCCTCAGGATTCCCGCTATTGTGGGGGGTTATAGTAGTTAGCTGTTAACTTCCCTCCTAACTGGGGAGTGTTCTGGAATTATGCTTCTACTTAAAAGCCTTTTCTTGCTGCACACAGCTTTGTCTTTTTCTGATCCAGTGTCTTGCTGGCCACATGTTTGTCTGGTTGTGCAGTGAACTTAATTCTCGAGACTATGCCCAGAAGGGTGACTTCTTCAGCCCAGTTAACCTGTCACAAACGAACTGAGCCTTGAGGAACACCCCCAATGCTGGCTTTTTCTCTAACAAGCCAGTCCAGTGAGTGCTGGGAAGAACTCCTACTTAAACCTGCCCATGTGAGTGAGAAGTCTGAAGTGCCACTTCTCAGAGGACTTTTCCCATAGAAAATTCTGGTGTAAAGCAGAGACACCCGTAGCCCAAAGGGCTGTAGCACCAGCTAGCACAAGCCCCACCTCAAGCAGTGAGTTTTACTGGAATGTAGAAACTTGAGAGAGAGACAAGGTGCTTACAGAACATGAGAGGACTTCAGTGGTTGAGTGGGATTGTCAGGATGCTAACAACATCCTGACTCCTATATTAGCAACTGGAATTAATTTTTTGATGTGTAACTTAAACTCCATAATGGTAACAGAGGGTCTGGGTTTCTAGCATCTGTTCATAAGTTGCATCTCAAAACCCTTTTTCAAAGGTAGTCTCCTTCCTACACCCCCTGCCCCAGCCCCTTCAGGTGTGGGGGCGGGAGGTCATGGTGGGGAAGCAGCTTTGTGCTGCTGTATCCCTGTTTTATGCACATCTCAAAAATGAGGCAGGTGTAAATCCAATTTCCTGTGAATGAATTTCTTAATATAACTTCTGAGATGGTGGTTTGGAGTCTCTTGTAGGAGAGACTTTTATAGAGGAACCAGAGTGACTGGCTTGAGAAGGAGAGTAAGGGAGAGCCTGGCTTCCTCATCAGTAGGAGAGGAGGGGTGCCTGGGGTGCCAGTGGCTCTTATTTAATGTAAATAAATTACTAATTTCATATAAATAAATTACTTATTAAAAAAAAAGACATGAACTCTTGTATTACTGCAGTACAAACTAGAAAATAAGCTGCAGAGCTTTAAAGACCTTCTGTAGCCATAGCAAAATAAAGTCTCCACTGCTCACATATGCTTCCTTCTTGCAGATCTTAGTGAAGTAACAGAAAAGGGCAAAAGTTACTATTCAAGCTTTTTGAGCCTTCTTGTCTGGCTTTGTGAATCAAGGTTTAGAACTGCTGCAATTTCATTATTGGATTTAAATGACAAGTAATTTGATAGTCTAGAAGTTACTAAAATATTTTTGTTTAGCAGAAAACCCTCTATGTCGTGTTTAGTTTTGATGGCATACAGATTAAAGGTGTATTTTGCTGGTGCTGTGGCATTAATGAAAATACTATTTAGTGCCTATTTTTCAGTATCCTTATTAGTGCAGAGTCAGTCGCATTGTATAAGCAGTAGTGATGGATTTTTAAAATGGAGGCTAACTGGGGGGAGGAAGGATTGGAAAATATATGATGTATCTTGAAAACTACTGGAAAACAGCAATTTTCAGAAGTGTTTCTGTAGTGGCAGATTCATTAGAATAAAATGTTAACTGAATAGTTTTGGCTAATTTGTGATAAAAGTGAACAGATAATGGAAATTTCAGGATTGCTCGAGGCTATTATGATGGCTAAGTATTTTGCATGGAAGAACAAAAACCTACCTTAAGGATTTTTTTCAGCCTTTTTGACAAAGCTTAAGAGTTTTTAACATCTCAAAACATGTTTGACCTCCCCACCCTTAAGCCATTTTGACACTCTTTACCATTGCATTTCAACAGGAAAGAAAGATCCTTTTTATAGCCAAATGGCTTCCTCCTTCTCTTCTGCCTCTTTTCCCCTCCATCCCCCACCCCAGAGAGCCTTTCTAGTGCTCTGGCTTCAGCTGCTGCCTGGATACTGGCTACATCTGTCTTGTTTAGATGGTCCTAAGGAAAAACAGCACTGGATGTGACCGGAGGGCCAACAACAAGATATGTTTCTTTTCAAATTTGAAAGGAAGCCCTGCACTTGCTTCTGCCTGTTTCTCTAAACTGTTTTTAAATCAATCATGGCTCTTGCTGGTAAATGCTTTCAATCCACTCACTCCCTGAAATGGTCAAAATTCAAAACATTTGAAAAAAGTCTAACGAGTTAAATATGGTGGTGTTCACAAGCCTGTTTCCCTTCATGGCTTCCAGTTTGATAAAATAAACTCTTTATGGGCTCCTGCTTTGACACAGCCATTGGGAAAAGTTTCAAAGAGGATAGTGTGACTCTAGGTGGAATTTGGAGGTTTGCAAGTCCATAAATACTTACACTGATGGCAGACTGGGCTTTTGTACTTGTCTTAAAAGGGACAGCATTAAAAACTGATTTTGGACCTAAGCAGTACTTGATGTTTTGTGGTGAAGAAGATGGTGACTGTCAGGGAAAGAGTAATTATGTGGGGCAGATGGAGGACTGAGTAGTTCCTATTTTGGGGGGAATCATCTGATACTTTTAGAGTGCAGGATTAGGGCTGGAACAATGACAATCTCTGCCAGTGAAGAATGGAGTTACAAAAATGTGGGGTGGTGGTTCTGGTTTTTAAAAGTTCATCAGCTGGGTGGGGGAAGCTGTGCAACTTGATCCAGTTCATAAGATTCAGCCATAGCTAAAATGGATTTCCCCTCGTGACAATATCTTGTTACACACAAAATAGGGGGAGACTGTAATAATGCCTGAGAACACACTGATGTTTTTGCATCACAACCTGTGTGTGTCTGGCTAGAGGTGCTAGCTTTTGGTTAGTAGTGCCTTTACCACCCCCCACCCCGGAAAATGCATCTTTATAATAAACTGCAGGGAAAAGAGAAGAAACAAATAGCAGAAGAAATTGGTCTTTTAAGAGTTCCTATCACCCCTTAATTAAATAGCGGTTGCTACTACTTTTATTGGTTAAGGAACTTATTAGCCATTTCATTTTTAATAGGTTTATACTGCTGTGAATATTTCTGTGTATGAGCTCTATTTTATTGCTAGCTGTGATGTTTTTAGTCATGAAAATAAGTATGTAGGAGATGTACCCTAAATAATAGCTGACATGTTACTGGTGTGACTTGGGTATCCAAGAACCTCGTCCTTTAAATTTTGTGGAAATGTTGCTAGAGTGAAACTGTTTCATTTCAGCATTTCCTCTGTAGTTACAGTGCTTGAACTTTGGAATCCACTTTCCTGGCTTTTGTGAGGGGAGGCAGAGTAAAATGGATGTTTGCGCTGAACTCAGCACGTGCACTGAGCTTCAGATAACAATTAATTTGGCTTTTTAACATCCCTGTATTTGGCATGTTGAGCCAGCCACACGGGGCTGTCCTGTGAATTCGCACAGGAGGAGCAGGTCAGCTCGCTGGAGCTTTAATTTCCACTAACCTGCTGTTGCTGCAGACTGACTCGTGGCTCTGTGCAGAGGTGTATAACCTCACCCAGCTCTGAGGTGGTTTTGGCTTGTGTTCTGGAACAAAGACTCTGAAGTTTGGTTCTTAGATGCATTGTAAGGACAGTCTCTACCTCAAGCCAGTCTCTCTTAATGCGTGCTGCAGGATTTGGTGTAGAATGGGTAGCTTACTCCTAGAACAAAAGGAACACTTTTAAAATGTGTTTCCTTGTGAAAAGCTGGATTAAATAGGAAAGCACATTTGAAAAAAGTGAATTTAATAATTCTGACTCAACTTCTTCCAGACTTGAAGGGGTAAATTTCAATTCAATTCACTGATTTAATAAAAATTAGTGGCCTGACATCCGTTGGCTCTCAGCAGACCTGAGAGAGGTCACAAACTGGAATAGGCTGTGCCTATACTGGTGGGTTTAACAGTGCTGGCACAAGCTGACATGTACACTAGCTAGACTTTGTCTTCAACCAAGAGAGCTGCGGAGCCCTCGGAGTCCAAATTCTCTTGCAAGTAAACTGTAGCTTTGTTTTCAGACTTCTCTTGAGAGGTGTGGAGTTGCCTGTCTGAAACGACCTGCTAATGCCCAAAGACCTCTCTGATTTGAAACCCATGTCCCATGTTACAGCCTGTGCCTTCTCCCCTGCAGAAAAATTGGGGGCTGGGAAATAGAGATGGAGATTAATGTATTAATGATCAGCCTTGCTTTAATATCCAGTTTACTAAAAGCTGAGGAATTTTGAGTTTCTGTCATATTGTGCTGTAAGGATTGGTCTCACTGCAAAACCCCTGCACTTGGCCCATATTTAGCTCTGTGCAGCACTGTTCTGCTGGTGTGGGGTGGAGGATGAACACTCACTGCACGCAGGAGCAGTGTACAGCTAGGGGAGCACTGAGGGCACTAACAATACCGTGTCAGCGCCAATACCAATCTCCCGATTTTTATTCCTCATCTTTGGAAGCTGAAGTTTGGCCTCCTCCAGCCTGGGCTCAGTGCCTCCAGCTCCTCAAAATGGAGGCTGTTTGCTGAGACAAGGGCAATCGGCGATGCTGCTGCTGTTGCCGGAGGGCGTTCCCTCCCCACCACTTGGCTCCTCCAGGCGCTGGTTCCGCGGTGGCCCCAGCGAGCGAAGGGCAGTGCTGCTGCTGCTGCTGCTGCTGCTGTGCCGGGGAGGAGGGGCAGGCCGGCCCCTCTCCTCCCTGCCTGGCTCTTCCGTCCCACCACTGCCTTGGACACCAGCACCAGCTTTTACACCTGTAGTAGTGCTCCTGTCACTTCCCCATCACCAGTGCACAGGCTGTATTAGTGAGCCAAGCTGACTAATGAGCAACTTCATCCTTTATAGACTGTGGATGAGTTTTCAGGGTGGTCTTCACATCAGTTCTGGTGGCACCACAGGGTGCTGATGCTTGCACCTCTAAACTGGGAGGGTGCTTGAAAGGGTGGTGGTTCTGGAAGAGGTGGGTTTGCTTGGGTCAGTCTTGAAGCCTTTGTGAAAACTCTGCTGTGTATTTGTGAACCCAAGTCTGAGGTTGTACTGGGTACTGGATCATGGAATAGATACGTGCTTCATGTAAGTTCAGAATCGTTTTGGAAATAGAGCTGACTTCCCCTGAGAGCATCCACAGCGCAGCCCTGGGGACTTGTAATTCTGCCTAAACTGGAGGAGAGAAGTGGTGTGGGATTGGGATAATTACCTGAAACTTAGAGCCTCTTGGGATTGAATAGCTTCTGTTTGATATCACGAAACCAGAGTACTAAACAGCTATCTCTTGCAGTAAACCTTGAACCATGTGCACCTTCAGGTCCAAAGTATTGCCTGCAGTAAATTTGTTCTTTTTTTTTTTTTTTTTTGTTCAGCTCATTAAACTATGCCACTAACAGAAGAGTAGTCTTTATCACAAGAGACACTGATCTACTGCATGAGTCGAACACAAAAGTCAGTGTGAAATCTGTAATAGAGGGCTCTTGCCTTGTTCCTCAGTTTACCAAAACCTTCTGCAAATACCATCTTACAGAGGAGCTCTTTACACTTTGACTTGTTAAGTTGTAATCCTTTCTCTTTCAGATTTCCTGCTTGTCTGGCACCACAATGTTTCACCTGTCTTCTAATTCAATACTTGGGGTTTTTTTTAATGTGGCTTTAACAAACAAATATAACTTCTGGTAAAGGGAAGAATATTAATGTACAGTGTAACTGGGGCTTCTGTTCACTGTAAGGGTCTTTTGACCTGCTTATTAGTGGGGGCATTGTTCTGGTAAGCCATTCCAGGACCCATCCTGCCAGTCTTCTGCACAGGATTAATCATTTCCTCTTGACCTCCTGCTCTCTTTTCCTAACATGTTGCATTGATCAGAATCCTTAACTCACGAGTTTGCTCCTGTTTTTTAAAGAACGGGAGGAAAAGGAGGGGGGAAGGAATGCAAAGAAATTAGATATAATGTCTGCTGTTAACATTCTTAGTAAGCTTTATTCCTTTTTTTCCTGCTTGACTCCTCCCTTCTCCCAAGAAAAGAAATCCCTTCCTGGTATGTATTAGCTCCAGATCTCAAGCATCTTGAGTGCCTCTGTTTAACTGGAATTACTTTTTTTGAGCATGCAACTTCCTGCAAGATCAGCTCTGCTTAGAAAGGTCACATTTAAAGCTTTACCTAGCTGAGGCTTTCACAGGCTACTGATCTGCCACATTAGAGCACTTTATTAATCTTATCTGCAGTATTTCCATCATAGGTAAGGCAGCATCAAAAATACTGCACATGATTCTTAATTTCCCTCTAGTTGTTTTTTTTTAATGCCAGCAGAGGGGAAGGTATTTATGGAATCATATGGGGTACCTCCTAGTAGGAAAACCTCCATGTTTGTCTTTACTGACAACATCTTTGTTATGCCTTTAAGGGAGCTGTTGACTTTAAGGTACAAGGGTCTGCTGCCAGCCAGCCCCAGATTATATCAGTAACAGAAAGGAGGACTTGTTCTGTTCAAATCACCCACGGGTCCCTGTATTCCCCTACTACCTATTGCTGGCAGCTGAACCAGACTTGACAGGAGTAGACCTCTCTAGACTTCAAATTTTACTTCTGCATGACCTAATTGTTCCAGCCCACTGGTGCCCAAGTGTGGTCTGGTTTTGAGAAGGCTGCTGCGGCTTGTGCTTCCTTTTCTAAGGTGTTAACAGCAGCTCCAAGGGAGAGAGTTAAGCTGAAGAAAAGGCAATGGGATAAAAGCAGAGGTCTGTTTCCTGTTCTCATAGAACCTCTTTCTGTGAGGCTGCATGTCAGAGGTAGTCTTCCACTCTTAGCCCCTTGCTTAAGACTTCATCTCCTGGAAATAGATCACTTAACCTGCCTTGTATCTCTGAACAGTGATGCTGGCTGATAAGCTGTTCTAGGTGCAATGGCCTTGCTCACATCAGAGGAATGCTAGATGTCTGTACCCGTTCCCATGAGTACTTTGTGCTGCTCTGGGCTACCTGGGGATTCATGTTTGTACTCCAGTTGAGGCTCGGAATGGCTCCAAAGGGCACTGAGCCATGTGACTGACAATGCACAATTACTGAATAGCAGAAATGACAAAGCTAGAAGTAGACCACGAGCTGGAAAGTAAAACTGGTTATAGTGCTATCAAAAGCAAACAGATTGGAAGCTCTGTCTATCTAGTGATAAATTCATAGTTCTGTGGAATGAGAGATCCAACTTAGCCCATCCACTAAGCCCATGGCACCTGGGCACGAGACACAATAACCCATTGTTCCCGAAGCTGTGGGGATTATTAGCTTTTTGTTAACTGCTGGTTTTGGAGGAATCTCCAGCTTCCATTTTGTTTCCTGCCTTGAGGTAGGGTTGTGGGACTGTCCTCCCTGTAAAAAAACTATGATGGCTTGTGATGTCTTCTTACTTCCCAGATCTGTGTGTTAAGACCAAGCAAAAATGCCACATCACAAAGCAGCATTTCACTGTCACAAAGAAACTGGGGGCAAGAATTCTGAGATAATGCAGGATACGTCCTAGCAGAGAAAGCTCCATGTTTGTCTTTGCTAGCATTGTTTTTGTTGTATTGTTAGGCAAGGCCTTTCACAAGAACACCTTCTACGCTTGGTAATAGACAAAGCACAGCAAATCACCCGCACTGAAGGTGAGTTCAGGCTGATAACTCTGCACTCTGCATGTGAGGGCTGGAGCTCGGTGGAGGGAGCTGTGCATCTGTCCTGCTTCTCCTCTCAGAAGATCCTGTGGACTGGGGGTGCTTTCAGCCGTGCTCAAGACCTTGCATTAAGTAGTTGTTTTTAGCTGCTCTTGGCCACCACACCCGAACATCTAGGCTATTGTCCCTGGCTGCTGCTGCTGGCTGTTGTGCTCCCCTAGCATCTGGCTCTAGTGATAAGGAACACAGTAGCAAAGATGAGGAGGACTGTGCAGCCACAGAAGGGGGCCTCTTACTTGCCCCTGGTCCAGCTCCAAAGGTCTGTCTTCCTTTTCCCCAACTTTTTTGGAAGTCTACAGGGTCCCTTGCTGCCATTGGTTGATATCAAATGGGCCCCTTCAGTTGGGGTGTGGAAAGGGGGGGTAGTAACACATTTTCATGTGTTATCTTGATGGACTGTCTTGGCAGTTATTAGCCTGTTCAATCAGGAAAAAAAAAAATCTATTGATCTGTTTCTAAAGCTTTAGCTCTGTGGGCATACATACAGTTGTTTTCAGCATTGAGACTACATGCTTGCAAAAAAATTACAGTGGTGGTTCTCCGGGAGTTCTTGTGAATGGTTTCAAGGTATCTTTCCACTGTAAATTCGAAGTCCTGCCTCCAGTTCAATTTACACAGATGAGAACTGAGATCTCATGGGAAATGTTTATTTTTTTCCCCATATAAGCAGAGAAGATATTTTTCAGTTTCACATGGTAGTCAAAATAGGGCTGAGGCAGGATCAGGGACAATCAGTCAGTCATACCTGCATGATTCACATCTTATTTCACTCCCATGCCATCTTCTGATGAAGAGCACATGACTGACTACCTGCAGTGCTAGTCCAACATTTGGCTGCTCGTTCTGGTCCAGGGAGTGTACTTGAACCCCTGAAGAACTCTAGGGCATTGTCAGGTCTCATTTCTAGCTCAATCAAGAAACAGAACTCTCTTTTCAGGAAAGAAGGTATTCCTCTTTTCAGGAAAGAAGCTGGATTTTATAAGTTTTTGTGGCAGAAGCTGTGCCACAAAAGTGCAGTATCCCAATTCCAGAAGTAGCCTTATTATCTAGTCTGAAACCAATGAAATTTGATAACTGGCCTGTTTGTATGAGAATTATTGTTTAAAACTAGAGATGTGAGGAAGAGCTATTTCTAGTAAGTCCTCTTTTAAGTTTGTGCATCCTTACTCAGAATGTGGTGATGAGCTGGGGCAGGTTGCCCAGAGAAGTTGTGGGTGCCCCATCCTTGGCAGTGTTCAAGGCCTAGTTGGATGGGGCCCTGAGCAACCTGTCCTAGTGGAAGCTGTGTCCCTCCTCCTGGCAGGGGAGTTGGAGCTATATGGTCTTTAAGATCCCTTCCAGCCCCAAACCATTCTGTGATTCTATGGTCTTATACTTCTCTTGGAACCATGGAAGGTAGTACAGCAACAACCATGAGAGTGAACTGAAGTAGCTTGCAGACCTGATGCAAGCTTAGATTTTCTCTTTTGGAGGGAAGATGTACAGTGGTAGAACCTATCCTCTGTCTAGGAAACAGTGGCACATTCAGGCTGCATGAAGTGAGGGTGGTACTTCCATGGTGTCTCAGCAGTGAATTTGAGTTTTCTGTGAGTAAACCAGAACACTAACAAAAAAAAAAAAAAAAAAA
>WBNO01024121.1:96860-127528 GCA_013400575.1 Peucedramus taeniatus
AACCCTCACCTGTTGTATTTTTCTTAGCATGGTTTTGATGAGAAGTATGTGTCTTCTGCAATAGAAGGCTTCTGGTTACTTGTTTTACTCCTTCAGTGCTCCCTGAATTGAGTGCAGAAAGGATTAAGATTGGTGCATCTGTATGTTTTGAGTTGGCAAGTAGTTTGAGGTTGCTTTCTCTAAGCAATTACCAGCGTGGTCTTTCAGCATTCTATTGGTAGTGTCTGTTATTGAAACAGATTTAAATATTCTTTAATTTGTCTGAGCATTAGATGGTTTCACTCTTTAAATAGAGAAGTCTTTAACAGAGTGGTTTCGCTCAGTGGCCTGTATGTAGCAGTCTGTATATTTAGAACGTGCTATGTTTGTGATGACTTCGTGATCACAGACCTTTCCTAGAAGGAAAAGAGAGGTGGTTCTGCACATCCTTATTCACTAAGGTAGGTGT
This sequence comes from Peucedramus taeniatus, assembly GCA_013400575.1. Taxonomy (NCBI): domain Eukaryota; kingdom Metazoa; phylum Chordata; class Aves; order Passeriformes; family Fringillidae; genus Peucedramus; species Peucedramus taeniatus. The sequence goes on from WBNO01024121.1 coordinate 97,309, forward strand.
TAAAGGTGGTGTGCTTTTCACCTTGCTGGTGAAAATAGTGATTGCATATGAAAGAGCCCTGACCAACTGGCTTACAGCACAGAGAGGTATTTTACTGAAGTTGTTAGTGCCAAATTACAATTCTTTGAAATATTCTTCCTGTTAGAGGTTGTGGATACACAACTCAGTCCATACCTAAAGTCTCTGCTGTAGTTTAGTTTCTCACATGAAGAGCTGTCAGTGAGTAATCATGGGACACTGAAATAGGATGGGGAGGGGAGCTCTCTATGTTCTATTTGGAAAACTTGTGCTGTTGTTACAAAAAAAACCACCAACTTGTACTGCCCTGACAATAAAGCATGAGTTCTGAGACCCTTTTAGACTTTAAAAAAATTGCTTGAAGTTGCTTAAATACGCATAGAAATGTCTTAAATCCACCTAGAAATACCGTAACAGCTGGTTGCATGCAAACTGGTTTTCCCTGTGTGTGCACGGGCTCAGCTGGTGATGGAGGCTCAGACATGCTCTTCAAATGTCCCTTGGCTGGTCGGAAGCCCCTTTGATACCTGTGCTGCCCTTTGCCAAGCAGCAATAAAACCAAACCCTTTCTAGGAACTTGGAAGCAGCCAGACCAGAACTCTGCACGTACAATGCCAACATTCAGCTGAGCAGTTTATAAGGAGCAGTTGGAAACAGAGGGCAGCAGTAGATGAAGTTTGAAGATCAGGGAAGCTAGAGAAAGAAAGTGGAGGCCAGTTTTTTACTTTGTCTGTCTTTCCTACCTCAGTAAAAAAGCAGTGAGGGGGTTCAGGTAGACTAAAAACAATGTTCTGAGAAACATGAGCTATATCTCAGATGTACTACTTTTTTAAAAAAACTAAGTAAACTGCTTTAAAGTGTAATTTCTAAAAACTGAACTAATTCCAGGAAGGAAATACAATATTCTAGTATTCTCTGCAGTGAATTCTTTATGTTCTTAAATTCTGCTTGCTCTCACTGCTATATGATTAAAAGATACTTGAATGAGTCAAATGTTGGAGTGTCTTTTCCTTAAAGCTTCATAATTTAATATTCATTATTTGCACTTACAGATTCACAGTGCAAATTTGGTTTAGAGAGATTAAAGTTAGTTTAATCTTTGCCTTCAAGACCTTAAACTCCTCCTTCCCACCCACCCCATTCAGGGATAATATTCCACTGTGCCAGATTGCCCATATTGCCACCAGAAAATTGCTTGGACCACTTATTACAAAATCAAAGGTCAACTCCATGCCTTGGTGGCAGCTGGGAAACGAATGATTTAATGCTGCTTTGACCTTTGCCTTCCTAGTCCGTTTGAGTCTGACCCAATGTTTTAATTTTCCAATACTGCTGGGCAGTTGGCTTTTGTCTGTTTCCAGATGTAACTTGCATATTGAGGCCTGTTTCTGAAGTGAGAACAAAACAACAAAACATCTCAGCCTACAAGGGGACGGAAAAAATAACAGCACCTACTTCTTTTGCTACAAAATGCAGCTGTCTGACACTGATGCTTCTGCAGCTAACCAAGGTCAGGTTTAGAATAACAAAATGTGAATATCTGTCCCAACATTCACAATCTAAAATATGTTAACAGCAGTCTTAGGTAAATGCTGCTTTTTAACGTGTCTGTAAAAAGTAACAGAGGAAAAACAGTAGCTCTTTCCCTCTGTTCTGCCCTCAGTTTCTCAAAATAAGTATTTCTTTTTTCACTGGAATAAAAGTCACTGATTGTTCTGATACTGGGAAATACAGAAAAAGTAACCAGTTAGTTGTTGAAAATGCACATGCTTGCCGTGGGTTAGGGAATTGAAAGAAGTGTAAAGTGAGATGGAAACCAGTGGTGATGTACCCTTCATTGTGATTGGGAAGCTCCTTTTTTCTGTCCTCAAAAAAAACCCACACTAAAAACCCCAGTACTCCTCGAGAGTATTTTGTCATGGATTTTTGGTGTATACACAAAGTGAATAATGCATTAGGCTTTTGCAATACCGGTAATTTTTTCGACCATTGCCAGTACAGTTTGCATTTGCTGTTAATGGTGTGATAATGGTGGGGAAAGCACCCTGAGGTGACTCTTCTCTTCTTAATGAAAAGACTGCTGATTGTTTGGGAAGCTCCCCCTCGAGTGCTGATGCATATGGAAGCTCCTCTTCGCCTGAAAGCGCAAATCTCTTTTTGCCTGGTCTGTGTGCCCATCGCAGGCACCGATTTGACTCGATTCCTGCCTTAACTACACTGCAGCTCTCAAAGGTCAGCTCATACCCGGGCCTCTGTGAGAGGTTAGTTTTGCAGAGCAGATGGGCTCCTAAAACTTTTATGGTTTCCAGTCAAATCACCTCAAGCTGTAATCTCATTAAATCTTAAGTGAATCAGTGGGTCTGGTTATTACTTGAAAGCAGTGTTACAGGAAGTGATGTTCCTGATGCAGTGGGTCCGTCCTGGCAGTAAGCTACCAGAGGCACTTGCCTGTGTGTGGCTCTTGAAGCTGCTCCCTTACTTTGATAGCAAAGGTGGTTATGTGGGGTGCAACAAGTTAACCTTTTGGTACAGCACAAAGGTAGAAATGCAGCTTTTCCTGGAACTTAATTGTGTTAGCTTTGGGAGTTCAAATTCTCTCCTGCATTCTTAATCACGCACACCCGTTGCACTGCCCCAATGCTCATTTGTGTCTTAAAATAAATTAACAACTGCTAATTTATTTAGGAAACCAGCATGGTGCTTAATGCTGTGCACAGTTGCTGAGAGAACTGCATGACAGCACTGTCCAGAAGCCTGACCTTCCTATTTTTAAATTCAGCATCTTTATGAGAAAATCGTACATAAAATAATCTTTTGGAGGGAGGCAGGTAGCTTAATTGAAACTCATTTGACCAAGCGGGGTTGACTTAGTTTAATTGTCCTGTGCTTGGAAATCTGGTTAAGCATGTTTTGTGCCCGGATTGCAGAAAGGCTTTTTCCTCTTTAGAGAGAATAACCCTAATCTATGACCTCCTCATACTTGTTTCTTAGTCAACAGGGGACATGTAGGACTAGTTTGGCAATACATAAAAAATTAATGATCATGGCATAACACGCAAGACTTGTGTACACAAGAGTGTTCATAAAAACACAACCTGCTGATTGTGCAGAGATAATAAAATTTCTTCTGCCTTGCTTACCCACTTCCTCCCTCAGGATATGTGTGTGGTGCATGAGACCATACCTTGTGTTAACCCAGCCTTTTGGCTAGTTCATGTACCTAAACTGCATCAAAGTCTTGCTGCTCCTTGTCAGAAATGGCTTGTTTCTAATTTAGGTGTTCATTGTGTGCTTAAACTGTAAGACTGTCCTTTTAAAGAGTAGATAGGGATTTTTTTGTTGTTGTTTTGTAGTAGGATGAATGTATATTTTCCTTTTCAAGAATTGGGCAAAGGTTTAACTTTCTTAGCCATCCTTTCCCTCTTCTTTCTTCCTTTGGTAAAGTGAATCATATTCAAATCTTCCTCTAGTTCAGCCCAGATAGCTTTTCTTCCCTTCACTGATGATTGAGCAAGCTTTCTATATTTACATGTATCCTGATTTAAAGCTTAAACAAGGCTACAGTTAAAGTTTAGGATAGGGCTAACACAATGTGGAAGCAGTCTAAGGCTGGTGGAATGCGAAACTGTGGATGCTGCTATTGAAAAGGCTGGTGCTTTCACTGAGGGATTCAGAGTATTTAAGCATTTTAAAAATTCAGAATGCCTTTAAATTCTTAAAAAGGTCCTTGAAATATAGCGCTGAACCATGACAGGGTGGCATCAAACCACTAAAGTTTGGTTAGACCGAAGCTGTAATGTTCTATAGCAGAATCATTCTGGTGTTTGTAGGAATGCCACACTGTATTCTTGCCCCATGAGAGCACCATGGAATGGATTAAAAATAGTGCCTATCAATCATAACTTAAACCTTGACTGTGATAGAAGATTGCCCTCATTCTCCCAGAACTGAAGCTGCTTCTCAATAATGGCATCCATGGCACAGTGACAAAGTGTAGTTATTAGTGCTATTATCTGTAAGCACCTCACATCTGTCCTGCAGTTTGAAGGAGTAGTAACCATGCTGTCAGTTTCCACTTACTTGAATATTCATCCTGGAAAGCTTATCACTTTCCAGCATTCCCAAATTCAGAAGGAAAGCAATCTGACATCCCTCCCCATGACGAAAAAAGCTATTAGAATAGGACGTTGTGCAGCTTTTTAAATCTTTGACAGAAATGCTGGAAGTGCATTTTCAGGGATTAAAAAAAAAAAAAAAAGGAAAAATCTTCCCACAATCAACAAAGACCACTTGGGGGAAGAGGGGCTTTAAACTTGCTTGTACCTATATTTTAGCCACTTGGAAATAAGAATGTAGTGGATAGGTAATTCATTCAGAGTTCTGAAACTTAGAGGTTGCTTTCACTCCGTTGTCAGGGAGGTGAAGGGAGATAAAAAAGACCCACTTAAGACAATTTAAATTTACATATATAAATATAGATTCTCTCACTTTATGTTAATGTCTTGTTAACAAAAATTTTCTGTTGTTCGTGTTCTTTTATGGTGATGGAGAAAAAAATTATTCTGTGCAAATACTTTTGACTTCCTGGAACAGCTCTTTCTTATTCTTAGATGTCTTTCCTTTATGATTTACAGTACCTTTTTTGGCTGTAACTACAGAGCTGTGTAATTATATGATAGATGGACAAAAATTTACTCATTCACTCATGAGTGATTAAAGAGTAACCTGCAGTAGTGTTTGTTATATGATTATTGAAATGCCCTGTGGCTGTTAAGATAGCTAGGTCTTCCAAAACAAACATTAAATACTAGAGTTCAGTTGGAAGTAATAGTGCACTACCACCCATAGGATAACACTTGAGTCTTTCATGAAATGTGATTTGTATAATCCTCCTTAAAATTAAGAGAAGTTGTAACAAGCGTATTAATCTGACAAATTCTGCAGTCTGACATTCTGCTACAAGCATCGTAGTTTTGGTCCTCAAGGACAGCATTGTTTCTCTAAGTAAGATACTCCAGTGTATGTGCCAAGCCCTATGCTGGGAGCAGATAATGATTATTTTTGATGTGGATAGTACAATTTGATGGTGTTACCTAAGGAAGCCTATAAAAATATACTTGCAGAAACTGCAGCCTGGATTTGGAGCAAATCAATTTTGTCTTTTAATGCCATCCAAATTTGGTTTTGCTTAATTAAGATTCCTCATTTATGAGTAATCCCAAATGAAACCTCAATGTGTTGTAACTTTTTTTTTCCTGTTCTGAAACATGTGCACTTAACCTAGTAAAAATTTTACACTTGCATATTTTTGGTGTGTTAGTCTTTAAAAGGATGATGGTATTGGGATAGAACTTAAATGTTTTTTGAAGATACTTTCCAAATGTTCATATTGGCTGTTTTGGTGAAGAAAGAAGTGCCCTTAAATGCCCTATTCTATAAGGACTTCATATGTGGGTATATAGTTGTAAAAAGAGTGTTTGGGACAGAGTAAGGCAAAGAACAGAGTGGGCCAATTCGGTGCTGCCTTTGTGCTTTCCACAAAAGCTTTTCCACATAAGCAGTAACTAAAAACATTGTGATATAAAACACTTGGAATGGGTTTATATGTCAGTTTTCCCAGACAAGCATCTTGCCTGTACTTCCTAATAAAAGGCTTTAGTTGGTCATATTCACTTTGACCTGAGTTTGATGTGCATATGGCACTGGTAGTAACTGGACTTGTTTAATAGGAATGGATTGTTTCGCAATTAAGGAAGAAAAAATTTAACAGTTCCTGCTGTGGGGGTTCAGTAAGTAACATGGCTGTTCTGCTACAGCTTTTCTCTGAAGAGAGAGATTTGAGGCAGAAGTGGGAGGAACAGCAAAACGATGCTGTTCCTATTAGATACAGGGCTGCAGCAGTGCCCAGAGCCCACTGCTGGGGTGGGGTGGGAAGGAGGAGAGGAGAAAAGGATGCTACTCTCTTCCCCTTCCCCAGTCTGCTTTGCACACTTTGCCAGCTGGATAGTTTACCACTGAGAAAAGGTATGGAGGAGGAATTCCTTCCTAGAGTATCCCAGGTGGTCTGCTTATGCCCTAATGGGTAAATTGCTTTTATTGTTATTCACTTTTACTCCACATAAAAACAGAACCATAGCAATCCTATGGAAGTTTAAACTAAATTTAAACCTGATAGGGGTGTTTAATATTTTGCATATGTAGAAGTCCTCATTGAAAGCAGCCTAATCCTCCTTCGTAATTGCTGTGCTATCTCTTTGTGGATATTCACTCCCATAATACTGGGCCTCTCTCAGGAGAGCTGATACTAGAAAGCAGGGGAGGAGGGACAGTGTCTTGTACAAGTTATGTGGACTGATTGTGCTTACCGGGCTGTTACTCAAACTGGAGTTACCAGAGTCTAGTAGTGGTGCTGTTAGATACCAGAATCACTTCACTTTAATGTGTGCTACCAATCCTCTTTGTTAAAAGGGCTTTGAGATTTGTTAGTCTACAAGTTGATACATTTTTCTTTCTTCCTAACGCAAATACACCTTTAAAAAAGTATAAGGAGAAGCTTTTAAAAAATTATGTAAAGATGATGTAATGTTATTATAATTACCTTAAATGAATAATAAGTGCAGAGACAACATAATGTATGCTCTTGAAGATAAGAGATTAAACATGTTGAGCTGCTGCCTACTGCTGGTTTTAGGTTCATATTAATTCCATGTAAAAACTACTGTATCTAAAATGATACATTTTTGAGCACTGTTCTCTACTAATTGTTTTGATTCTGGGTTCTTATGCTTTTCCTCTGTAATTGTCAGTAAAGCCACATAAGCAAGGGGGAACAAGGAGACAGTAAAGCTGGAAAATGGGCTCAGAGTTCATGCTTGCTTACTTTTCTAGTACTTGGTTTTTCTGTATTCTCCAGCTTCTGCAGTTTGACTTATTCATGTGGTGCTTCAGCTGTGGGAGTTTTCAAATACATGCTTTTAGACTTTTTTTTTTTTTCCTTGTAGCTAATGAGTACTAGATGATGTAATTGAAGCATTAAATGGTGTGAAAGGGTAAGTCCAAACTCGTGTTCTGAAGAAATGCTTTCCTGAACCAAGATTTCTAGTACTGCTTACACAAAAAACCAAAAGACAAACAACAAACCAGCGTCATTCCCCCCACCCCACCCCCGAACCTCACATGAAATATAATTTTTTAAAAACCCTTGAAGGAGAACCTATCGCAAGTTCAAATAGATAAAACAGAAGCTTATCTGGATACATGTGTTCTTTCTTCTCATACTCAGTTTTTCCCTAGCAGTTGAACATTATTAATTTAAGAATCTAGCCTGATAGGCTTTCTGACCCCCCAGAGAAGCCCTCTAACAATATTAATGGGAATCAGTTGCATCAAAGTCAATTTTGTTAGGTAGTGGTGGATTGACTAGAGACTAACTGTATAAGAAAATCAGTTGTACTCAAGACCTGTTTGTGTTGGGATCAGGGAAGTCTGTCTGTCAAACTGCACACAACCCATCTGCTTAACATGTTGTTGCTCAATTGGTTTGTCCTCACCATGAGGACTAGCTGCCCTTGAGTGAAATCTGGGAACTTTAGGGTTGTTTGTTTCTCTTCCCAGTCCCTTCCCCCATCAAATCAAAAAAAGAATAAGGTTTGTCTCCAGTCTTCATATTAAGAGACAAAAACTTTTTTATTTGTTTGCAAGACACACAGTGGCATCCTTGCTGTCATATTTCCATGTGAAGATCAACAGTTGCCAGGACCTGAGCAGAGAAAGTGTTCTCTGCAGTGATGTGGGAACAGCACGGGTTTGAGGAATGTGGATTTTGAGAGGTGAGGCCTGTACTGATGATAGTCACCGAGATGGAACAGGGGCCTTGTGTGTGCCCTGACTCTTTAGTTCAACCCTTTCTGTGCATAGAAGGAAGATTTTCACATGCTCTTAGGCTGAGCTGTGTAGGAAAGGGGAGAACATGTTACATAAGGAGTTTGTAGAGATGTTAACGTTTGGTTCTCCCTAAAATACAAAACACTTTGTGCAACAGCAAAGAAGTTGTAAACCTGTTGCTGTTTACAGCATCACTGAAATTGTGGCCAAGCTTTGGATCAGAACTTTAAGACACTCTAATTTTCAGAGAGCTGAAGAATTTGCTGAGTCTCAGTGGAGGATTTGCAGGGACTCACAGCAGTGCCTTGGACAGATGGGCTTGAAAGTAGAACTGTGTCCTGACCCACTCTGTCAGCTACCACAGCAGGCTATTAGCTTGCATGCTTGAACTCTTGAATATTTAGATCCACCCACTGTCCCCTGTGTGCCAAGACCACCCTGCTGCTACTCATGTCATGCAGATTTGGCACAGAAGCTGCATTTAAACAGCTAATGAGTTGCATGTTAAAGCACAGGCTGGTCTCCCCTATTGAAATCCGTGAAAGAGCTGTGACTTATCTTGGACTGAGTAATCTACTGGCTGCTGATACCATTGCATCTTTCCATAGACTGGCCACGTTCCCTGCTTCACTGTTGAAACAGATGTTGTGACTTTTAAAAAACAAAATATTTTTTGTTTGGTTTTTTATTCCAAACAACTTATTTAGAAGAAAATGGCTGAATGTTGACTTGCCATTATGTAATAAATAAATGATAGTCCACTGTGGGGTATATATACATGCATCACCTCAGTATTAACATTAAAAATAATATTAAACCTTGCTTATCCCTATTTAGGAAGAACTGGAACAATGAGTTAAGTTGGAAGCAAGATGCCCTTTCCAGTCCATCAATAACTGGAATCTCTGAGGTGGTGAGTTAGATCAGCTGACTGAGTTACCTTGCACCCAAGAGCTTTTAGGAAGTTAGCTGATGAGATGGCCAAAGTCCAGTGGCTGGTGTGGTGCTCCCTCCACAGTCAGAGTGGATCAGTGGGGGCGTAGTGCCTCTGGCAGAGGTGTGCCAAGAGAAACGCTTGGAAAGCTGCAGTGCCGGGCGAGTGCCTAGAACCAGAAGCTGCAGTCATCACATGAAGTTTTATTTATAAGATTTTAACTTTAAAACACAGAGAACTCAATTTCATAGTAGGCTGGAGCCAGCAGATCCTTAAAACAGCTTTGTCAAAGGTGTGAATTCCTGTCTCCTGGCCCTGTTGGCAGCCTGTTGTCGCATCATTCCAGTGATCAGAGTGAAGTGGAACTTGATTGTCACTTCTATCCCAAGTCCATTTAAATTTGCAAATGCTGTTTGTGTTGGCAAAGGCAACTTAAATGGTCTCTGCTCCACTCCCGGCTGACTGTTAATACCTACTGGGTGTTCTAAAAGTGATTAATGTGGCTGTGAGTCTTTCACACACACACACACACACACACACACACAAAAAAAAAAATCTTAGCTTTTAACCTGGATGGTTTGACTGACTCAGTGCTGTCACCACTATTAAATATGTAGCTGTTTTTACTGGCTTCATGACATCACAGGAGGATTGAAGAAGGTAAACATCAGGAATTTTAAGAGTATAGTAGTCTGTTTGATTTACCAGCCTGTTTAACTCAGCTCCAGTTAGATACTGTTCTCTTCCAGTTAGAACTTGAGACGAATGCTATCAATGAGAAGATTTACACTGATTTCCAGCTGTGAGGTTGGCAAAATACCAGATAGTTGTCATCAAATGTCTCTATGCCCTTAATTATGGGTTCTTCCCCCTTCCTTGTGCTGGTCCTGCTTATCTTCTGATCCCAGGCTCAGCTGATAAGAATAGCTTATTTAAAAATGAATTTTATGCTTTTTGTAAAGATACCCAGATCATTTCACTGCGACTTGGATCAGTAAAGGGAGGGAGATAGAAGCAAGACGGGAGATTTAGGGCTTCCTCACAGAGTAGCTGTCAGTTTAACTGCAGAGTGAAGTGGCAGCCTTGAGCTGTGTGTGGTTTCACATTTGGGGTTTTATTTGTGAGCTTCCTTCCCCTTCATGTTCTGGGCCAAGAGATACCTGTGTGGCTGAGAAACAAGGAACAGAACCCACTGGAGCATCTGGGGAAGGAAGGGTATTCACACTAGTGCTGGGAAAAAAGCATGTGGAATTACAGCTTTATTTCCTATAAACAGACTTGCATGAGCCAAGTCATCTGTTAGCTGGGCTTTTATTATTCCAGATGGGGTAAGGAAATCAAGTTGAATTTAACAAAAGGGCTGAATGATCCTCTTGCTCTTGATGAATTTCTAAATGGAGCAAAACCCACCTCTGTTGATCCAAGCAGCAAAGGAAGGTAACAGTAAACTAATTTTATTTTTGCCACTTGGAATAGCTACCTGTGCATGCTGCATGCCCTGTGTAGCATAGGGCTGTAACATTTCCAAGTGCTTTTGTAGAGATTTTGTTATTAGAATATTGAGCTAAGTTCAAGAATGAACTCTCTTGTCTGCTGTGGAGACCTTCTGGAGTTGGTGTGCAATTTCCCATTTCCCCACTGTATGCAGAGAGGAAGATTGGTGTTAAGCCAGTCTCTTCTACACCAGAACATCTAGTTAAAATACAAGTTCTAGGAGCAATTTGATCATTAACTGGTAGTGCTGAATGCCAAATGTTTGAGGTATACTGGAAAATTGCCTGTAATTCTGATGTGTATCATGTGATGTGCCCATGTCTTCAGTCTCTATATTTAACACTCAAAATTTCAAATTAAGGTTCCTAAAATACTGCTTTCATCATGGTGTGAATCAAGTTAATTGTCACAAATTGTCATTGAGGTGGAAACTAAGGACCAGTTTCCTACAGAGTAAAAATATTATGTGTTTTTTCTTAAACCGGCAACAATTATTGGTATCAAACTCTACACCACTCAGGAGGACTAGTTCATTTGAATACTGTTTCCCCAAAAAAAAAAAAATATGCTGCATTCAGGGAAGCAGCTTTACTTCAGGGAGGGAGAGGAAAAAAAAAAAAAACCCACAGTGCTGAGGAAGTAGGACCAAAATTCCTTGGAAAATTGCTTTATACTAAACTTGGTCATCTAAGCCTTACACACGACCTAACAAAGCCACTGGTGTTTGAGCTACTAAACTTGATAATAAAACACCTTTAGTAATGGAAAACTTTAAACTGACTATAGTAAGATTTTTTTTTTTAAATCATAAAATCAACCCTAAGTTAACCTACAAGTACCATACTGAAACTTTTCCAGAAATAGAAACCAGGAGGCTACTGTTTTTTGTCTGTAGACTTATGTTATTGTTGGTTAAGATTACAGGGTAGCTTTTTAGGGGAGACTTGCATTTTAAAAATTATGTGGCCTCATGTGTTGCTGCTTTGTACAAATTCTTAACACTGTAGGCTTAACTAAAATCCTTGCAAGATACTGAAGTGTCATGACAGGAAACAAATTTTTAATGTGATTAGATTCCCCGTGTTTTATTGTCCATTTGCATGCACATGTGCCCTGAAAATGAAAGAAGTGAAGTGTTTGCAAGCTGGGAGGAGAAGAGCACCGTGAGTATTGCTGGAAGAACATTTATTTAAACTCAGCATAGGGATAAGCCTCCTCAGATGCTGTTTCTGCTGAATTCTCCTCTGTCATGGTGCCTACTACATTCCATTGCTTTTGTCTCGGCTTGGTATTTGGGAAATTTTGGTGAGGGCTGGAGGGTGGGGGGGCACGCTGGAAGCTGGTCAGCAGTAAGGAGAGAAGGGCTGGTGTGGGAATTGTGGAGTGGGGTCAGGGTTTAACTTTAGTGGCCATTCATCAGATGATGATTGATTGCTGTGCAGTCCCGGGGGACGTTTAACAACATCTCCGCCCATCCCCCTGCCCGCTTTGAAAGCAGATGGACCAAAAAATGGGGAGAGCGACACCCAGGAATTCCTGCTGTTGTAAAATGTTTTTACGGTGCACTGTACAGCCTTTCCTGAAGCAATCACATTTATGGCCTTGCTGTTGTATTTCTTGGGCTGCTGTGGCTGTAAAAGATGAATAGCCCTGTAACATGGTTCACTGATTCTGTTTAAATTGAAGTAGGCTCCCTTTATTGTTTTGTGTCTAAAATTGTATGCCACCAATTCAGGAAATATTTCCTGTTTGGGAAATAATCAACCCATAGCTGATTTATTTTAAAATAAATCACTTTTAACTATCTCTAAAACTAGTCCGCTCTTCCTTCTGATTTTTCTCTTCAGTTAATTCTGGTGGAAATTCTAAAATACTAATTAATGGAGTAGAACAGTTTAAAAAAAGAAATAAAAGCTCCTAAACTTGCTTATTAATCTTTTTTTCCCTACTGGATAGGGTGTTGTAGGACACCATTTTTTATCTTAAAAATTGTATTTTTACTTATTTGCTTAATAATTACTACAGAAAGAAACTATTCATTAAATGCAATTTACACAGATTATAAATTTCTTTGAAAGGAGAAATCTGTCTCTGTTTCTGTACTTCTTTCCTTGCTGCCCATCAGAGCGTTCCTGTGCTTTGGAAAAACCAGCAATGTTCGAAGGTGTTTGCTTATAAACGAGTTTTTCCTATGTTTGAGTAAATAGTGGAGTTAACAGGACAATAGTTAATTTACAGCTTGATGGATCTTTTGGCTATATAATCTCTGCCTCTTCAGATAGGGAGGGGGAAAATTTTTAGGACTTTCCTATAGGTGCTATTTTGGTTTTTTTTTGTTTTGGTGGGATTTTTGTTCTGTTTTGGTTTTTTTGAAGTGGTGTGGATTTTGTTTTATAACTGAGTGTAAGCTGATGTCCACTGAGGAAGACTTAGTCTTATTCTTCCCTCCTGCTATTCCTGCCCATCCACACTTCAAGACCAGTCTTGTTATTTGTCCTGTAAGGAGCAGGAGTTACTTGTCCTGGAAGGAGCATTGCAATGTTGCAGTAGCAGTGAACTGAGATGTGGGGAGGCCATCTCACATTGCTGGAACTGGAGGAAGGGGGGCTCTGCCAGTGCTCTGGGTGCACTGTGTGTGCATCAGTTCTGAATTGAGAACACAGCTGTGCATTGTCCTACACCTAGCCTATGATTATCTTTGGGTTCTTTTTCTTTTCCAGGGAGTTGCTTGTTTGGGGGGTAGGGGGAAAGGGGAGCTCTGGCTCCCCCCACCCCCCTCTATTTAGAACCAGGCATAGAAACTTAATCTAGCAGTACGCGACCTTTGTGGCCATGACCTAGGGACTGGGATGTGAGCAGGCTTGAGCTTAACAATAAACTCCTGGCTGTGGCTGCAAGCCACAGGCAAATTGGATGCTGTGCACAAGCCCCATCAGCCCAGCTGGCACAACTCTCCCTCACTGTTGTGCCCTGCACAGCCAGAGGTTTCCCAGCTTTATTCTCTGGGAGCGTGCCCCCTTTGCTGGGTAGAGCTGATGTGCAGCCTGCTGGGTGCTCCTGACAAGTGTGTGTGACACTGACTGCAGGAGGAGAGCTGCCCTTGTACCCCTGCCAAGTTTGGGGCTTCTCGTGTAGTCTTTGTGCCCAGGAAGGAGTTTCTGGGGAGTTGCTAGTTCACCTTGAAGCTGACTCCTTCAGTGCTCTTCTGGTGGCTAGCTGGCTAGCTCCCCTCCCCACAGGGAGCACTAGGGATCATGCATTTGTGATTTTCCCCTCTGTGCACTTAAGGTTAAGTGTAGTGATGGAGATCAGACCAGCAAATCTACTTCTTTTTGCCCAAGCTTGCTAAGTCTTTTGCTCTCTGTTTTAAATCTATGTTGTTTTTACCTTTTTTGTTTTGTTTGTTTATTTGACTAAGAAATAAATAAGGCCTTATCAATGGCTCTATAGTATTTACCCAAGACTTTCCCCTGCCATGTCCTGTGTAATCTGCCTATTTCCTAAATGAGAATATTGCTCTTGTCATTCTTCATTCTAAATTCAGGAGTGATGTTTCCCACCACATTTTGGTGGGTGGCAAGAGGCAACTGAATAGTTTGAGCTTGGTTTTTTTCCTTTGGCTTGAACAGCTGAGTGACCCAGTGGATGCTGTTACCTTGCAACAGGGGTGGACTGAGCTTTTGCTTTTGGTATTGACTATTGTGGAGGACTAGTAATAGATTTAACTTGCTTCTGGTCTTCTGTTCATATGGTCACCATTTTCTTTTCAGCTGCTCTGCTTAACTGAGGCCCCAAATCCCTGCTGTATGTTTTTAAAGTATATCAGATTCATATGACTTAACTTGATACCTTGTCTTGGTTTTCATTCTCTCTCAGCTTCTCAGTTGTTTAAGTGGAGTTATTTAGCAACATGTAATAAACATTCCCTGCAATTTCAACAGAAAAATTACAGAACTTCGTGTACAAGTGAACACTGTATATATATTTAGACAACCACAGTGTAAGGACGAGGATCCCTGTAGTTGAGGAAGATGATGGGTTTGAACAATGCATTTCAGACCTAAGGCATTTTTTTACTTGGAAAGATGGGAATCTGAGACACTGCTTGAGGATTTAATATTTGAACAGAAGCAAACGTAAGTGTGTTCCAGCTGCCCTACAGCAAAACTTAATTTCATGAAAAAAAAAAAAAAAAGGTTTTAGTAAAATCTGACATGTGCACACAAACACACACATAGCCCTTTGAGAAATTAATCCATATACCACTTCAGCTGTTGCGCTTATAGGAGCTTAAAATGTCACTTTATGCAGCCCAGGCAATCCAAGGGAATCACCTGTCCTGTCCTTCCCCTTGCTTTTGAGGGAGAAGGGAAAGGGGAGATGTTATGCACCATATCACGAGCTGTTAGCTGGAGTCAGGAGTGGCTGGATGACAGCTGGGAGAAGACAGGCATATCAAACACTTGTCCAATCTTTGTTCTGCTCTGCTCCTTTCTGTGAGGTAGGCTTCGAATATCTGGTGATGGAAAAGTTGTTCGCAGTATGAAACCTCGTGCCATTGTACTGTTCCATGGTAATACAGATTTTCTGTTGTTACAGTCTAAGAAAAATAGCGCGTGTAGTTAAGAGCAAGACTTGAATACAGAACTGTCTTGTGTTGGAGTGTTGTGCTCCTTCATTTGCATCTTTGGAAACAAAAACTTAAGAGAGCTGATTTCTGCTTCCCTCTAAGAAGGCAGGCTTCCTTGAAAGTTGCTATTTCTGTGTGTTATTTCCCTCTACTGGATGGAATGGGAGCAGCTACGGCTTATGAATGGATCCAGCTTTCTAGACTAACATCTTGGTCTAAGTTGTGATTTGAATATAGGGTTTGGGAGTGCCTTGTGAACAGAACGGGGATTTAGTGGTCACCACAGGTCACTGTAGTATCCAAATGCTCTGATGGGCATGATAGACTTCCAGTCTTGTTTTCCAACTCAAGCATCTCAAAGCATCACTAGCATAGAAAACACTGTCATAGCAAAGGATTTTTGCTTTGTTGATGGAAGTGGCAGGGGGGAGTCTTGCCCAATATTGTTGCTGTCCTGAACATAAGAGATTTGCATATTTTGAAAAGAGAGGATGGTTCTTGGCCTGCGTGGTTGGCTTTCTCCTCGTGAGCAGTGGGTATGCTGGTGTTGCAGCTCTCCAATGTATTGATTATTGAATGGCCTGCTTAAGAGAATTTGGTGTTTGTATTTGCAAGAAAAGTCTTCACCTGAAACTTGCCATAGATGCCATCTCCAATCTGTGTTGGCAGATGGCTTCCGCTCTTAAGAGGAGCTGATGTGGACACTCTTCCTAGTATTGTATTGCAAAGAAAACAATGACACTTCCATCTAACTGTTAGGGCATTATTTGGAGTTTACTGGGAAGGATAGCTCTTCCTCTGTGGAGAAACTATTGTGAAGTCTTTGCTTCTTTGCTGATTGCTACTGCCTCTAACCATCTCCTTAATAGTTGAGCTTTTGGATTTTTTTTTTTTTTACATATCCTGTCTCTGTTTTCTTTTCATTTCTTCTTTATGTAGTAAGAATTTTTTTTTTCCCCTTCTTCCAGGTACTGCATTTCTACTGTGATACCTGTTCTGTCCCCATATGTCGGGAATGTACCATGGGACGACATGTGGGTCACAGCTTTATCTACCTCCAAGACGCCCTACAGGACTCCAGGACTCTCACCATTCAGCTCCTGGCAGATGCTCAGCAAGGACGACAGGCTATTCAAGTAAGATACTCCCAACTTGAGTACTTTATTTCCCCCTCCTTCTTCTCCCCACTCTCCCACCCAGCTTGTCTGTTACAGGGCAAGGTGTCAAGGCAAAAAGCTCTCTGCTTCTGCTGTCAGTCTTCTCACCCCTTCTGTTTTCTCAGATCTCTGACAGAAGTGGCGGTGGAGCTGAAAATAAAGTGCTGTTATATGAGTTTTGCATTCTTGTAGCATAATCCTGTCATGTAAATCACAATATATATGAAGCTCTGTTCAAATGCACTTGAGTGTGAAGTGTTTCAAGGAAGCTCAGATCTTGTGTGGCAGAGCCAAACCTGGTTTTGTTTTTACGACTGAGACTTTCTTTGAGCATCTTCCTGCCTGTATAGCTTCTAGCACTCTGCCTACCTTTGACTCTTGTTATGTCGTCAGTGTTGCTACCAAATACAAAATACTAATCAGCTGCTGGATTAGTGTAAAATTCCTTAACCTGCATGTGCAGAGGAGGTAGAGCTGTCTCCATGTGAGGATTGCTCTGCACACACAGATGCACACTATGCCTATTACTGTGTTCTACCTCAGCTGTGTTTCGTAGCACAAACATAAATACCTGGCAAGGGCTAGAAAATAAAAGGTAGCACAGTGCTTCAAACTAGAGAAGGAATTTTCATAGGGAATTAAACTGCAGTGATATGTAGATACTTAATTTTGCTGAGTGATACCCAGTGGTAGGTTTGATACCATATTAATAGTAGTTTTGTCTAAAGGGAGACTTTGGATGGGGAGACCATAGTGGGAAGCTTCACTCCACACCTGTTGCCATGTAGTTTTGTTAGTGTCATGTCCAAAATTTGAGTCAGGTATTATGAAACTCAACACTATATACTTTAACTACTAAGATTTTTTTTTTTTGAGTAAACTTTTGTAGAATGCCATCGATAGGGAGCTAACTTACTTTCTGAATTGGGTGGGCTTTCCTGGCCTCATGCAAGGTGCAAACAATAATTACAATAACCCAAAGCTCATTGTCCTCCCTTTGCTGCTTGTTTCTATTAAGTGAGGGAATTAAGTTTGTTCTGTGAGACAAGAACAACTAATTAGTCTCTCATTAAGTCTTTGTACCTGTGGAATGATAATAGTTTATGTTGGTATAGACAGTAATCAGTTGTTGACATTTTCCTTCAGCTTCTGATGTTAACTTGTTTACTGTGCCAGTGTAACAAGTTTTTGGAGCTGGATGGCTAACTTTAAACTCCAGCTTCAGGCAGAATCCTGGAAAACATAGCATCTTCCAAGATTTGTTAAAAACTGGGTTGTAAAGCTCTCCAGCAGTATCCATACTGAAACGTTTCACACATCCCCAAAATGACAAGGAGGAAGGAATTATATTAGTTTAAAGACCATCACTGAATTTCTCCAGGCTGTCCTAGACAAGGGTTTGCCTGTTAGTAATTAAATTACTGCTTTTGACCTCCAGGGCTCTTAATCATCTAGCTGGTACAGCTAAATCATCTAAGGACTGTGTTTTGGAGTAGAAACTAGCAGGAGATCATGGAGCACCACTCTCCTACTATTGCATAAATGCTTTTGTGCCTGATTTTCTTCCCACTGAGCTTACTTTGCTCACTCCTCCCTTATCTTTTTCTGGCTTTTATGCTGAAGGCTTCTGCCATTGTGGTGAACTGATTGTTGCTTGATGGTGCAGGTAAAAGTTGTGTGGTACTGGCTAAGCTCAGGTAACTTGAACAAGCAACTCTACTGAATTTAGCTTATGCAGCTTTGCCCAGGTCTGGCTACAGCCCATCCAGGTTAAGAGGCTGTCTTGGAAGTATTAGCTGAGCAGCTTGTGTAAAGATCTGTAAAATGAACCATGTTTTCAAGAGCTGAGTTGCTTCATTAGTTTAGTGGGGTTTTTAATCTGGACCACTGCACAAAAGAAGAGTAGTGAGCAAACAGATCAGTGACAATGTTAACAGAGTGGAAATCTGTGTGTGCATTTGGAGGAATGGGAAATTGTTCAGCCCAAGCCAGCTACTCCTGCAGCAACATCAGCAGCAGCCAGAAGAGCAGGTGATGCTGTTAAAAGCAGAGGTGCCCAACTCAAAGTTTTCATGGAGCAGAGCTCTCCTTATTCTTGGGACAATATGGCTGTGGAGCTATATGTTTATCCTAGGGAGGAGACAGCATGTCAGCATGAATTCAAAACAAACTCCAAAATAAGTAGTCTCTAATTTAAAAGAAATTGGCTTGAGTGGTTTTCTTGAAAGTATGGAAATAGTCAACAGAGAATTAAATGCCAGTACAAGCTGTAATATGAGGGGCACAAGACTTTAGCTCTAAGAGGCTTGAAAAGTAATATGTTGTAGTAACACTTCTTAGTGGGACTGATAGATACTGCTGTACCATAAACTCTTTCTTAATAGGCTCTGAAAGTGATAGCTCCCCTGACAGGAGATCTTGAGGATGGATGAGGAGGGGTAGTTGAGAATAAATGGGAAAAGGTGGAATTTGAAAGCCAGCGTTGCAGGAGAGAGGAAATCAAGCCATGAGTCAACTGGCTGGAGAGTATCTGGTTAAGCAAAGTTGAAGGCTTTTAGGAAGAAATGTTTATTTAAGCTCTTCCTGTGGCTTTGGAGGAAAGATTGTTTTTCAGACTTTAAAAAAAAAGCTGTGAGTTGGGATACATTTCAACCTCTTGATCCACTGAAGCCTGATGTGGTCTGTCACTCCAGGAGAGTCCAAACCTCTCTTTTCAAGGAAGTTGAAGTCCTCTGTAAGAAAGAGCAAGAAGCTTTTTTTCTCAGTGATATTTCTGCAGCAATGGAAAACCTTCCATGCTTTCTTGTGCTATGATGGTCCTGGCCTGCATTCCTAAGCCTGTCTCTAACTTGAGAACTTGTGCCTATGTGATGAACTGATCCAGCTGAAAGGGTAGCTTTCCTGTGGGTTTACTTTTTGGCTGGGTCAGCCTCCTGGCTGGTTCACTGCAGTGCTACAAGGACTGTTGACGGTGCCAGGGAATGAAGCAGCAACATCCAACTTGGGTTGCTGGTAGGACTCTTTCTTATTTCAGCAGAAAGCTATACTCCAAGCTGGGATACTTTTCCAGCCTTTTCAGAGACTCAGATTGATTCACAGGGAGATATGAAAGCCAAAGTTGACACTGGATAAATGGTGTGGGAGGAATCAGGACTGCTGCCTTTCTATATGTGGGGAGCGTGTCCTGCTGCCTTGTTTTACCTCATGAAAGTGCACACTTAGCTGTCTTCTTTCAGAATTTTTTCCAAGGACTAGGTCACAAACTGAACGTAAATCTGTTATGGTGAAAGATAGATGGCTTCTTCAAAATGTCACCTTCTTAAAATACATCTATACATGTGTAACTGTATATATATGTATGGATGTATGCATGTAATCTAATGCACTTGCATAACAGTAAAGCACTGAGTGCTCGTGTTCATTTAGGGTCAATTTCCAGGTGAACAGGTCAAAATACATTTTAATCTGTTCATCTCAGATGTCTTCAAAAGTGGGTTTATTGGAAAACAAATTTTTTCTTAGCTGAGCCTATAATTGGTTTTGCTGGGGTGCTTGACCATGCAAGCTTCTCACTGCCCAGTGAGACTGGTCATGTGCAGAATGTCATAGCAGGAGCTGCTCTCTTATCTGTCATGAAAGGCTTAGGAGCTTCCCTCCCAAATTTTTGGGGGAAGTGGTATGAAATAGATTAACACCTTTACGGGGGGTGAGGGGATACTGTAAGAAGCTCGCTGGCCAGAGGAGGAAGCTGATCTGTTGCCTTGAGCCTCTGCCCTTTGGTGGGAGCTTCCCTGTGGGTTGCCATATGGATCTGTGCTGCTGGGAGGTCGATACCTGAGAAGGATGGCACTGCTGTGCTGCAAGGGATTGTTCTGGGGTTGTCACATTGAGTTAGCTCAGGCAGCCTTGTGTGTGGCTTTGAAGTCAGGCTTGTAGGTTTGAGAATCTGAAATGAAGCTTTGTCAACAAAATGGAGTCAATAGTGCTTTTCTAAAGCTGGGATTTATATCAAGAGACTGAATTTCTTTGTACTTCTAGACGCTGCTTTGTGTGGTATTTCAGTGAGTTCCTCAGTGCAGCATATGAGCAGATGGTTATTGGGGAAGATAGATTTGACATGTGTCACTGTCCAAACTACTGTTCTGCCTAAAACTGTAGGCGAAAAGTCTGTTCTTACAGACTTTGCAAAACCAAAATGATTGTTTAGTTGTATCTGGCATGAGTTAACCTGGCCTCTAGCCTTCCCTTCATCAAAGCTTCTTTTAAAATTATCTTTGTGAGGAACTTCAAGTGAGGATGTTTTAGTGTTTTACACAAATTAGACTGAAACCTTTACATTGGTCCAGCTACTGTGATTTGTGCTATAGCTCCACTGGTATTACTGCAAATCCTTGTACCTTTCACTGCAATTATGTAGGATCTTCCAGTTAATTTTTCTAGTGTGAGAACACTAGGAGGTTTGTATCCAGTTCTTGATGCTGGAGAAAGCCAGCTGTTATGTTCTGGTTGTTTTATCCTGCTTTGGCACAGTCATAAGTAACTGGAAAAGTTAAATGAAACAAGCCCACTGTATCTTATTGTGCCTTAAGGAACTGAAAACAAACCACTTATGGCTGGAACACCTTCCATTTGGTGGAAGAGGGCTAACTTGAGATATACCAAAAAAGTTTCCTTCAGGATTTTTTGTATTTAATGTGCTTTTAAAATCAGAAAGGAGTTTGTGAGAGAAGAAGCAGCTCAGCTGTTTGCTCTCCTCTGATTAAGGTTAACTTAGTCTTAAATTCCTTAATGGTTAAACTGCAAATCCTCCATACTGAGGTAGGAAAGCGTATATTTATTTTTCTTTATTCAATACTTGTGGTCCAT
The DNA here is from genome assembly GCA_013400575.1 of Peucedramus taeniatus. Taxonomy (NCBI): domain Eukaryota; kingdom Metazoa; phylum Chordata; class Aves; order Passeriformes; family Fringillidae; genus Peucedramus; species Peucedramus taeniatus. The sequence continues at coordinate 118,292 of WBNO01024121.1, forward strand.
TCACCCCTCAAATACTGAAGAATTCCTCAGCAGAACCTCAGTAGAAAATTTGGTTTTGAATTTCAATTTTCTCTCCAGAGGTTTGCACCTTCATTGGAAAACTTGAGATTGGGAAACTTAAATTTGTCAGAATTTATGGCTGAAAAATTATACCTCCCTCCCATCTTTGGATGGATGGATGGAATAAAAAAATCCTAGGGACTTTGTCAAGTATGTTCATGCAAGCCAGCATTGATGAGTTGTAGTACAGTTACCATAAGCAACCTTTATGTATCTCATGGTGCTGACACTGTGGTGTGTTGTGCTGCAGTGTGTTCAATTAGATCCATTCCTGGACCAAATTGGTGTAATCTAACATCATGGCTCAGCACCTGGATCAACAGGCCCTGCTGTTTCAGAGACCTCAGGTAGCCTCTTCAAATCACTGTGTGCTGTGTGGACATAATTGTGGACATACTGATGTAATTTGAGTATCAGACAGCAGAAACCACTCAGCGAGGGCATCAGCACCTCTCTCGTAGCTCTTCAGAGCACAAGCTTTGTAACAATTTTTCTTTTCCTGAAGCATTTTATGTTTCTAAATTTTTTTTTGTTTCATTTAACAAAGCAGCACTAGTGAAAACTTGGGAGTCTAGAACATTAAATATCCCATAGGAATATTTAGGTAAACGTGAAATCATATAATTTTTTTTTGGTAACTTGAGGCTCTAGTTCCTACTGTTCAACAGAAGACAGGAAATACAAAAAGTTACTGAGCATCCACCTAAAGGGAGCTTGCAAAGGACACCCAGGTTCCAATACAACTTTGTCCTTCACCTTTTACTCAAAAATGAAATGTGCTGGTAGCAATAGCTAGTGATGGATGTCTGCATTGCTTTCCTTCATGCAACCTCACTGGAAGCTCTGTATGCAGTTTCCTTGTGTGGTGGCCCCCCTGGAACATGCACAAGGACTGCTGCTTCTTCAGTTTTACTCTTGAGGAGTTGAAAGTACCAGTTTCAACCCTAAGATTTAGAAGATACACTGCAAAGTAGTGTTTTTCTTGTTTTTAGCAAACACAAGGCACTGGTGACATCTCTTATAGAATGGGGAATGGTATTTGCCATCTTTAGAGCCCTGAGAAGCCACAGGTGGAGAGGTACAGCTGCAAATAGATTATTTACTTTATTGGCCAACAGCAGGAAACAAAACAGTTGTTTTCCATCTCACATTCAGTAATCCAGCACAATTCTTGGATAAACACAGGCCTTGTCTTCTGTCTCTCAAGTGTATGAACTGATTGACCATCTAATTCACTAGCACTGGGAAAATTGACATGCCATGAGGAGAGAGCATGATAAAGGCTACTTTTCTTTACAAGTATTTGTTGTTAAAAAGACTGTGTGTGACCAGAACAAGAAGCACTGCTGCTTAACACGCTTCCTAAAAAGTTGACCTATCCGAGAAAATTCCACACAAGAAATGCCTGCAGAACAGCAGGAGTGAGTTTTCATGGCAGAACTCTGTCTTCTTACTGTAATCAAAGTGATTGAGGGATTTCCATGTGAAGATTCCCAAAAGTTGTACTTAATGCTCTTTACTTTTGCTTCAGATCTAGATAACTTGCTATTGCTGTTCCCCTCATCATACCTCTGCATGCTTGATGCTGGTCAGCCTTCCTAGACTGTTCTAGTTTATTTGGGTAGAGTGCAGAACCCTCTGAACTTTACCAAAACTTCACCAATATCCTGGATGACATTAGAATCTTGGCATTTTGGGCATCCCCCACTGATCTGAGCTGTTCATACTTGGGCAAGTAAAAATAAATCCAGATGATGACATGAGTAGTTGGTAGACAACTGGTTGTGCATAACTGGTGCCTATAGCTGAAAGATCCCAGCATCCACAGGGAATTACTGCCTCTCCTGCTATGATGGAGTTCTTGAAAGGTTGACTCTGGTTTTAGTGGGGATTAATGAGGGAAGTTGGGATTGCTCTTATCCCTTAGAAATAATAAGGGATGCCTATATATAGATCATAGTTCTAAATGAGTACTGAGTACAAAAATAAAAAATAAGTTAATCTAGATTTTTATGCTTTCACAGGTACCATTGTTAAAATTGGAGTAAGAGTGGATAGTTTCCCCGACACTTCTCAAGGTGATACCTCTTTCTCTTTGCAAGAGAAGGAAGGTGTTTTGCTGTATTTGATGGGAATTCAGGTCTGTTTTGGAAGAAATGAGTGTTTTTTTTCCCTGCAGTAGGGCAGCTTCTGAATGGCAAAGAAGAGGTGATAGAGGCACAACATTCTTATGTGTGGCCTCTTCTGGCTAGGTCTGGCTTTTATGAAGCCTTAATCCATGGCCAGTTGTGACTTCATGTCTACTTTGCTAAATATTGTAATGAGATTTTAATTTTTTGTCAAATTTGCCTGCCAGAAGCTTTGTGAGAGGGCAGGGCAGGTCAGCCTCCAGTGGGACTGGGATATATAGGCTGTTTAGGAGTTTGAAGACATTCCCTGTTGAAACTGTTGTGAAGGTGACTCTGGGAGTTCATGAAGTAGGAAGAGCCGAAAGACCTGGTCCTCCTACTGAGCCCTGGGCTGCAGGCTGGCTGTCAAGTAGCACTCCTGTTTTCCCCTGAGAGTTTGCAGGAGAATTCTTTGGAGTAAAGTTAGAAATGTTGTCTTGTTTGATTTTTTGTCAGGGTTGTCTCCAACTTGTTTCCAGAGAGCAGTTACCTGGCCAAGTTAGTCTTCCTTCTTTCAGAAAAGGATCTCCTATGTGACCTGGAAGAATAAGTCTAGTTCAGACTAGTTGTCTTAAAATTACTTGTCTGGAATGAAAATGTCCAAGTAATGCTGTATCTATATAAGTTTTTATGTTTTAGCATTCCAGTTGTTGGCATAAACGAGATGCTGCTGAACTGAGAGTTCAAAAATACTAACAACTATTCAGGGAAAGATGACAATGTGTTCTTCTGACTTTCTAGGTGCTGGTGGTTTATAGATTGTTGCAACAGGTGATTCTTAGATTGGTACATCCTCATACGTACAATTAAAATGAGGGTATTTTCCTGAAGGTTCTGAATGTATGGTAAAACCTTTAAATTCCTTTTCAGCTGATTTCAGTGAGCCTGCATTTCTGAGGAAAAATAAGCGTTTCCTAGTGTTCAGAGGGAACCTCTGTTTCAGTTTGTGCCCATTGGCTCTGGTCCTGTCACAGGGCATGCTGGAAAGAGCATGGCTCTCCCCTCTCAGTGCCCTCCCTTCAGGTGTATGTATACTTGTAAGAACCCCCCTCTTTTTTAGGCTGAATGCCTTCACAGGCCATCATCTTGTTCTAGAATTTTGTAACTAAAAAGTTACTATCTTTTTAACCTCTTTAAGGGTCACGGGTTCATCTGCTGTTTCACTGTTTGACAAAGGTGTTGAAAAAATTGTTAACCATTGCTATTGAACCTGTTCCATTGGGAACTCTGATCCTTCAGATTTGCCTGGCCTTTGTTTTTATATCCCTTTCTGTGATATTTTGTGAAATTTGGGAGTAGGACAGATTTTTTGAGGAAATCATTTTTAATTGGAGGGGAGAAAAGAGACATGCTCTTCTGGATGCATTTCACAGAATACTACTACAGAAGGTTTTTAAAATACTAAGATTGCAAGGTTATATTAGAAATAATTTAGTGTCTACCCAAGGTGTAAATAACTATATGAATACTTTTTACTGATAATCATTTGTTCTTTTTTTTTTTTTTAATTTATTATCGCCATACTCTTTCAGGGGTGTTAATGTGCAGCTCAAATGCATAGACAACACAGTCTGTTCACTACAGTGTCATTTTTTACTAGAAGCAGACCCATCACACAACAGTGTGAACCCTTTTGAGGGGGTAGAAAAACTGGATTCCCTACATGGAAGAAAACATGAGTGTGAATTTCTGTGCAAGTCTCTTGTTCACCATATTAGCTGCTTGCTGCAATTGCACAGGGAGTTTAGTGCTGTGGTGTTGGTGCAAGGCACAATGAAGGTATAAACTCCATGTAATAGATGTATTTAAACAATCCTGACAGATTTTAGGCTGCAGTGTATGAAATGGGTAAAGTAAGAAACTAAAAGTTGGCATTTAGTGCCTTTACCTAAAGGTGTAGCGTGTAATGTAAAATGTAAGCAGCACTCTTCTGATGTATTTTTAATTGGTTTGGTCAAGCCCTAAGCGTGTGTGTCTTTTTTTCTTCCCAGCTGAGTATTGAACAGGCCCAGGCTGTGGCAGAGCAAGTCGAGATGAAAGCGAAGGTGGTACAGTCTGAAGTCAAAGTAGTGACCACTAGACACAAGAAGGCCTTGGAAGAGCGGGAGTGTGAGCTGCTCTGGAAGGTATGCACCCTTACATTTGTGGTTTGTAGTGCTGACAAGTGCTTTTCAAACTGAAAAAATACTCAAAACTACTACACAGCCAGATTCTGATATCCAGGGAAAGCTGCAGGTTTCCTTCACCGGAGCTGCTGGTGGGGATTTTGCAGGGGCTGCTGGATCCTGGGAGCAGCACAGCCCCACACGTGGGCTGGGCACTCCCCCTGCTGGCCCAGCAGCTGCCCCGAGAGGAGATCCCCCCTAAACAGTGTCTTCAAAACACCTTTAATGGGCTGCTCTAGAATTAGGTACATAGTATATTTGTAATATAGTGATTAAAATTATAATAGTATAATTTGTTTTCTTATCCACGCTTCATAAAGGACAGTAGTAAAGCTGTATATCCTATCCTGTCCTTTTTTGGTTTTAAAAAGGCTAGTAGAAATTCTGAAACCAACTTTCACTGCCCTCATCCTTAAAAACCTTTACTGTCAATCAAGGTAGTGTCCTCCCTCTGATTTTTTTTTTTAACTAGTATAAGAAAAGAGTATCTGCACAATTCTGAATTGATGGGCTCATTTCAGCCACAATGCATGTGTGGTATTTTGAGAGGAGGAAAGGAAGTAACAGGCAAGTTTCTTATTCCAGAACAGTAATTCAGTGCTCATGGTCCCCTGCAAGAGAAGCTAGTTTTTCTTTTGTGTCAATAGCAGGATTAAAATTGCACTTTATATAGATAGTGTACTTTGAATGCTGCTTTTTTGAGGTTTTAGATTGAGGGAGATGAGTTCACTTTTCACTGTTAACCTTCTGTAGGAAGCTTGGCAGCTTTCTCTTTTAGGGTATTCCTAGTACAGGAGGAGTAAGATCTGCCCCTAAGCTCTTTTTATCCTACCATGCTGTACTAATGCACTTTGTTGGAATATCTGCACTGAGAGCAAGTTCTCTTCAAGTTGAAATGCATTATTTTAAGAAGGAAACGTGGTGGTAAATGATTTTAGCAAAGCAAACTCGGTCTATCAAGCTCTTTTGTCAAGCATGCTAATAAACAATTTTGTATACCGGGGCTGAGTCTGAGGATTAAGCTGAGACCTAACATCAGTAATTTGTCTTGGACAACTATTGGAAGAAGCATCTCCAGATTTTTTTCACACCTTGGTAAAACCTACATACCTCAGCTTACAGCATTTTTGTACTTATGTTATCTAGTCAGTGTCTAACCAAGGAGTATTCAGACATTTAGTCTTCCTTCACTAAAATGCTTTCCAGATACTGTTCTGAGGCTAAGCAAGTATTCAGGCATCAGGAAATGTTCTTTTGCAACAATAAAACAAAGACATGTTACATTAGTTTTATGAAGCAGGTGTCTTCGCCAGATGGTCCGAAGTGGTTTTTCGCAAGTAAGGGTAGACACAGGCTTATATAGATGAGTTACAAAACAGGCATTTTTGCACCAACTTCAGTCCCTCAAGCAGGGCTGGCAGCAACCTTCTGTGTTATTTGAAGTGATATTTACAAAACATCCTGTTTTAAAGCACAGGCTAAGCATGACTGCTGGTATTTACAAGAAAATATTAAAATAATTGGACCCTAAAAATCCCTGGAGATAGATGTCTGGTATTAACTGGTCACACAAAAACAGTTCTGGCAGGCAGGGGAAGGACAGGAGCCCCTGTGCATTAGCTGATGCTGACTCCCAGCCTCAGCTCCATGGGACAACAACCCACCTTCTGAAATTGGTCTCAGTTCTGGTTAGTGAAGCCTCAGCCTCTGCTCTTCTTGAGAGGCTGCAATAACTTCTGTCCTCCCTGGGGGCTGAATGAGATGTGCCTTGGGATGATCTGTCAAGCAACTAGAAAACAGAATAGCATTTGAGGAAGCAAATAATTACTAGTAAGCAAGTGATTCTTGCTTTCAAATGTCACTCTGATGCAGCAGATCTGCAGAGTAGGAATGTATGGTGTTGCCTGGAGGGTAGGAGAGACTAATAAGCCTAAATTTGGACAAGTAATTAGTTTTCCGTGTTTCTTCTTGTCTACATTGTGATTTTTAGAAGTTTGTTCCGCAACTGTGTGTCAGCATGCCATAACAACTGTCCAGCTGGCTTTTATGTAGAAGGGAGACTGAAGGAAATCTGCGTTGTGGTCTGTCTTTCCTGATGTAAGTGTGTTTTTCTCTCCCCTGTTTCCCACAAGGTGGAAAAGATTCGCCAAGTCAAGGCCAAGTCACTCTATTTGCAAGTTGAAAAGTTACGTCAGAACCTAAACAAGCTGGATAACACCATTAGTGCTGTCCAGCAGGTCCTGGAGGAGGGTCGTACCATGGATATTCTTCTGGCTCGGGACCGCATGCTGGCTCAGGTGCAGGAGCTGAAGAACGTCAGAGGCCTTCTCCAGCCACAGGAAGACGACAGGATCATGTTCACCCCCCCTGACCAGGCATTGTATATGGCCATTAAATCAATGGGCTTTGTCAGCAGCGGCGCTTTTGCTCCTTTGACCAAAGCCACGGGGGAAGGTCTCAAGCGTGCGCTGCAGGGCAAGGTGGCCTCGTTCACAGTGATCGGCTACGACCACGATGGGGAGCCTCGCCTTTCGGGGGGTGACATGATCTCTGCGGTGGTCATGGGCCCAGATGGAAACCTTTTCGGGGCAGACGTCAGCGATCAGCAGAATGGGACCTACCTGGTCAGCTACCGTCCCCAGCTGGAGGGAGAGCACCTGGTGTCCGTGATGATGTGCAACCAACACATTGAGAACAGCCCCTTCAAAGTTATGGTGAAGTCTGGGCGCAGCTACATCGGCATCGGGCTGCCGGGGCTGTCCTTCGGCAGCGAGGGAGACAGCGATGGCAAGCTCTGCCGCCCCTGGGGGGTCAGCGTCGACAAAGAAGGCTTCATCATCGTCGCCGACCGCAGTAACAACCGCATCCAGGTGTTCAAGCCATGCGGGACCTTCCATCACAAGTTTGGCACGCTGGGCTCCCGGCCGGGCCAGTTCGATCGCCCTGCCGGCGTGGCCTGTGACATTTCGCGTAGGATCGTCGTGGCCGACAAGGACAATCATCGCATCCAGATCTTCACGTTCGAGGGGCAGTTCATTCTGAAGTTTGGGGAGAAAGGAACGAAGAACGGGCAATTCAATTACCCATGGGATGTGGCTGTCAACGCAGAGGGCAAGATCCTGGTCTCCGACACGAGGAACCATCGCGTTCAGCTGTTCGGGCCCGACGGCGTGTTCCTTAACAAATATGGCTTCGAAGGGGCGCTCTGGAAGCACTTTGATTCCCCCAGAGGTGTGACGTTCAATCACGAGGGCCACTTGGTAGTGACGGACTTCAACAACCACCGCCTCTTGGTCATCCATCCAGATTGCCAGTCAGCGCGCTTCCTGGGCTCCGAGGGCACCGGCAACGGCCAGTTCCTGCGCCCGCAGGGGGTTGCGGTGGATCAGGAAGGGCGCATCATCGTGGCCGACTCCAGGAACCACCGGGTGCAGATATTCGAGTCCAATGGTAGCTTTTTATGCAAGTTTGGCACTCAGGGAAGCGGCTTTGGTCAGATGGACCGTCCTTCAGGTATAGCTGTCACCCCTGATGGCATGATTGTTGTGGTCGACTTTGGAAACAATCGAATTCTCGTCTTCTAATCTGTGTTTGAATTAGGAAGAAACTGTCTCAGGGAAATTCTTCTAAGAGAAAATGAAAAAATACAACGTTAATTCAAACCTACCTCATCTTTAATTTTTTTACAGATGAATGTACTTACCTTTTCTGCAGGGAGTGAGCCTGTAAAATTGAATTCTATCTACCTCATTGTCCTCCCTTCCCTCCCCGATTTCTCGCCCCCTCCCCATCCCCACATACTCATAGTTCAGAACGTTTTACCTCTTTCCCCGCAATGGGGTTTTCATGCACAAACAAGAATTGCTGTGCACATTAGGTGGTTTGTGTGGTGAGTTCTGTTAGACTAAGCCAAGAAAGGCGCTATGTAACTTTTTAAATTGAGAAAATGGTAGTAGGTGTTTGTAGAGAATTTGTGTTCTTGACCATTCTGCAGTTTTGTGGGTGGGGACATGGGAGGGAGGGACATTTGTTGTTGTTGCTGTTTTTGTTTTGTTTTGTTTTTTTTTCTCATTGCTGCTGCAGCAGAGAACTTTTTCCTGTTCTCCTTTTTATACCTCAGTGTGTGTTTGATTTACTGGTGAGCACAGCATCTTGTTCCCAGACAACTTTGAACGTTTTATGAAAGTGAGTGAGATTCACTCGCCAGGAGGAGCAAGTTTGCATCTTTTTTGGCATTTCTGTGTATTTTTTTACTGAAACACAGTAACTTAACAGCACAAAGTGAAGCTGATGAAAATGCACAAAAATTCTTTGCGTTTAAACCAAATTGTTCATTTTAGTGGCCTAGTGCGGTCATTGTAAAGTTTAGATAAAAAGCAAGGCTTCCTTTAATGTCTCCTGTAATTGAGAATTTCATTTTTACCCCTTTTCACCTGAAAGCTAAATTAGTTTGAAAAAAGTTACTGTTTCTTTTTATCATTGCGCCTAATCTAGGTAACAGATGAGGTTAGGAGGAGCATTGAAACAGGGAAAATCAAACCCTTTTGATTTACTTTCTTGTGAAATGACTTAGCGTTTTTTGCCCCTCCCCATAGAGAAACCTTAAGGGAATAACTTTTGAGTTTGTTAGAAGAGGTACCTTTTTCCAAAAGTAAGAATTAAGCACAGCTTTGGAGATTCAGGGTGTGATTTGGAGAAGTCAACAGTTGTTTTGCTTTGTTTTGTTTTGGGTTTTTTGTTGTTCAGAGAGGATTGCAATAACTCTGTCACTGATGATTTTTATTTTCTTCATCTTCTGGCTTCCCCAGAGAGCTGGACTGAAGATTTTGGGAATAGCTACTGTA